>CM065128.1:9436147-9684503 GCA_033026305.1 Cirrhinus molitorella
TTAATATAAGAAGAATATCTCATCTTCATGTTCTTTGTGTAATCTTGAGACATATTCACTTCTACATTTATTAATACATAAAAACATGACATTTTGAGACTCAAACACTAGATTTTCCTCAGTTGGTGACACTATAAGATTGTTTATTTTCTAAATGAAATTTCATTCATCAATGATCAGAATTTTTTTACATATTAAAGAAAGTGTTAATGACACGGTGATCAAGCTGACATGTAACATAAAGTGCAAAACTACATCTCTTCTATTGAAAGGACTATAATATATCACTATTATAATTTATTCTGATCTTGATGTTGTGTAAATAGTCATGCACTGTAAATGTCACATTACATTAGCTAAACCTATGTTAGTATCATTGTCTTGTTTTAGAATAAACTACCCAAATAAGCACAAAACTTTTGCCTAAGAAAAAAAGATAAAATACCTAAAGAATAATTATCATTCATACAGTACAGTAGTGTCATCAGACCTATTCAAACTGACCAACAGACCATTCAACCACCAAATGAGTCCATCAATGTCTGTCATTGTATCATCTGCAGGGGTCGGCAAGTAAGTTTGGCATAAGGCCAAAAAAATGTTTTGCCACTACATGGCGGGCCAGAACATAGTCAAAGGAAAATGTAAGAAATTAATTGATGAAAAGTACTAGAAAAACTAGAATTGCCAGTTTTAAGACCTTTTTAAGACTCTTTGCATAAATTTGCGCAAGACCTCATTACCACTTCAAGTTTTAACTACATTATTCATGCTGTTTAAACATACAAGGGATGATCAAATGTTTGGAGACTATACTCATGATAAACAACGAAAACAAACGTTAGTCCATTTGTGTAATAAGCTCCTGACAGCTCTCCTTAAACCGCAAAGTGAACGTAAAACACGTCTGACTTTAAACCCGTTTTTCTCAAAATTCCGTTCCTGAAAATCATAGCTGTCAGCCATGATATCAGCTTGAACCCAGCTTTCATATGGTATCAAAACCCAAAAAAGGTACAATTTCACCATGTGTTGGTGTTTTCCCAGCTGGGAAAACCGTCGGATGTCGCGCTGCACGTTTTCAGGGGTCGAAAGTCAATACTTTGTCAAAATTAGGTTTTCATTAAATTAGGGTGAATTAAGCGTGATTGGGACATTTTTTGTAATTCCACTTTATGTCCCTGCCTCCACTTCCTCCCTGTACTCTTCAATGGCCCCCTTCATCCTTTCTTCACTCCATTTGTTGTATTTTTTATTTTTGTTTGTTTTCTCTCTCCCTGTGCTCTCCCTGTCTTCCTACATCTATCTTTCTGTCTTACTGGTGCCATTCTAATCTGCAAGATCTTAAATTTAGCATGACTGGTTAGGAATGTTATTTAGTCAAGGCAAAGTTTACTGTTAGTTTTGTTTATTAGGGTAAATTAGCATAGTTAGGCTAATTATTGCACAGACCTTTGACTGAAATATGAATACAATGTACTACTGTAACATTTTTGTGGTTGATTTTTAGGGGTAAATGTTAGGGTTTGCACAAATGAGGACACATACAGAGATAAAAAATGCTTTTTTAAATAAAGATTACTCTTTTTCTTCATTAGCATAGCTTTTCAGCACTGTCCCAATCACCCAAAACCAAACTGCGTTTGGGTGGATGGGACAAAATAAAAACAACCTTATACTAAATATAAAAACATGATATAAACACACATTGTACAGATTTTTGTTACAGTAGTACATCATATTCATATTTTCATCAAAGGTTTCTGTAATATTTTATTTATGACAATTTTATAACCTTATCATGAAAACTAGCAAAAGCTTTTGCCATTTTCCTCACCTCTTGTGCTGCAGGATCAACTTCCTGAGGTTTGCCCCGCCCATTGAGATGATGTCACACCCATGAGGGCATGCAATTTTGATTATGTAGTCTCCCAACCATTAGTTTGCAAAAAAAAAAAAAAACATTTTTACTCATCAGGCAAAAAAATAAATTCTGTATTGTTATACTGTCCCATTTAACCTTATGTCCCAATCACCCTTAATTCACCCTATTATTCTATAACATCTTGTCTATCATCTCTGAAAATATCTTAGCAAAATTCACTTGTTTAGTGCAGTAAAATTACAATTTATTGCAGCAAGCAGAAATGACATACAAACAGTGCGTGTTTACATGTAAACTACAACTACAAAGTACATTATTCGTGCTGTTTAAACATACAAGGGGTGATCAAAATTTCGGAGACTATAAACAATGGAAAACAGACTTTAGTCTGTTTGTGTAATAATGCAGTAGCCATAGCGCTCCTTACATCTCGCGAAGTGAAAGTGAAAGTAGTCTCACTTCAGACTAATTTTTCTCAAAATTAAATTCCTGAAAATCATAGCTATCAGCCAAATTCAGATAGCTATAACTTTTGCTATGACCAAGCTATGGACAAAATAAACCCAATGTTGTTGTTAAAGCCACGAAGTCGCAGAAATAGAAACCGTTTCTAAAATTAACATTTTGTGCATCACCGTCGTGGCTAATTGGGACAAAAACTTATTTTTTTGCGTGTCCCACAGGACACAGAAAGTTGTGCTATAGCTTTACACAGAGTGCGTTTGAGTACGAAATTCGAACGTGAACTTCAAGCGCTTATTCAAAGGAGATTTAAATAAATGATTCATTACAGATTTGTTTCAGAACCAGCAGCTATCAAAATAATCTGGCTGCGGGCGCAGGCCAGATATTATTGCTGTTATCGCCTGTTGCCGACCACTGATACTGTATGTTACTAAACCATTAACTACAGACCATCATTAACTAGTGAACTCCTGCAATTTAATTACCACCATCTGAATTTGGCATGAGACAGACTTGAGTGACAAGACGAGAATGGTATAAAGTGAGTGTAACTGTACAGAGTTCATGTTTTGCCATTTTATACAGACAGAATTTGTTCTTTACAATACAGAACATCTTAAAATGTTGAATAGAATGATGTTGTGAATTAGCTCAAAGGGGAATATTAATAATTAATCATAACTCGTTATAATTAATTATAATATTTGGATAATTCAGAAGAATTATCTTGATGAACCAAATTCACATTACAATCAATTGACCCGTTCGGCCAGCGAACATTCAGAGTAAATTCATGTGTATTCACAGAAAAACTATTTTCTTGGTTGCAGAAAATAACTTTGTTAAAATACCAATGCATTAGAGCATGTAGCTTTGATCGGAAATCGTAAAGTGACATTTTGCAATGCAGAATCAGAAACTCATGTAATTTGTGCACAAGAACTTTATCAACTACAGACTAACACATAACTAATCTAAAAGGGGTTAAAAGGGGATGAATAGGTACGGAAAGAGGGAAAGGGGAGAGTCAGAGTTAACCATCTCTAAAAACCATCAGTTTCTAGTTCAAAGCACATTATATGATAGCTTAAATCAGAACTCTGTCTGGTACGAGATATTATACTTGCATTTGACCTGGCTGTGGGACGAGGGTCTCGAGAAGCCTTTGAAACAGCTCGCTGGTATTAGAGATTATTTGTTAAATGTAACAAATAACTGTATGTCTGATTGGTCCAGACGCTACAATGACTTATAACAATATGAACTGTTTAATTACTGTACTTTTTGCGATTGTTTGTCACGTCCATCTAGAGTCAGTGGTGGAGCTCAAACTATTCAGATCCATCATGAATGACACTCAGACATCTGGAGATGAAGATTATTTTCCAGGATGCAGGTAACACAATAAAGCTATTCTCTTATAGAAATAAAACCATAAAGACTGTTCAAGTTTTTTAATAAAAATATTTTTTGAAGTAAATTAAAATCATTATCTTGTATTAAGATAATTCTCAAAAAAAAGATTACATTTTTTTTCTGTTTTAGTCCAGTTCAGAAGAAAAGATCAGAACCAGAGCCCAGCTGTGTGTCTATGAAGAGTGACATGTCTATAATTCAGCCAGTAAACTTTAAGAGTGGAGATTCAACGCTGGGTCTCATGTATGACATTTATTTAATATATGTTTATAGCATGACATTTTATATTATCATATATTATCAAAGTTCAGCTCAAAATTCTTTGTATAAATACACTGTATGAGATGATTTTAAAGTGCTCTTTAAAATGAATTTGATAACACTGAATGAATAGCTGATTTTTTGCATACAGTAATTTACATTACCTTTAATTTTTTAATGTTTTAGTCCAGTTCAGAAGAAAAGATCAGAACCAGAGCCCAGCTGTGTGTCTATGAAGAGTGACATGTCTATAATTCAGCCAGTAAACTTTAAGAGTCAAGATTCAATGCCGGGTCTCATGTATGATATTAATTTAATATATGTTTATAGCATGACATTTTATATTATCATATATATATATTATCATATACCCTGTTTGAAATTATTATAAAGTGCTCTTTAAAATGAAATTGATTAAATTAAATGAATAGCTGATTTGTTACATACAGTAATTTAAATTACCTTTAATTTTTGACTGTTCTAGTCCAGCTCAACAGAAGAGATCAGAGTTCAGCTGTGTGTCTATGAAAAGTGAGACATCTGTGATTCACCCATTAGATTCTAAGAGTGGAGATACACAGCCTGCTCTCAGGTATAACATTTATGTAAGAGATATTATTTGAAGATGTGAAACTGAATACACAAAGCATTTCTTTTATTAAGTTTTTGTTTTACAGCCATGAAGTCCTCAACACATTTAGATCAAATCTGATGAAGAAGTTTGAATGTCTGTATGAAGGAACAATGACGCAGAGAAACTCAACACTGCTGAATGAGATCTACACAGAGCTCTACATCACAGAGAGTAAAAGTGGAGAGATCAATAATGAGCATGAGGTGAGACAGATTGAGACACAATCCAGGAGAGCAGCAACAGAGGACACAGCCATCAAATGCAGTGACATCTTTAGACCTTTACCTGGACAAGACAAACCCATCAGAACTGTGCTGACAAAGGGAGTTGCTGGCATTGGAAAAACAGTCTCTGTGCAGAAGTTCATCCTGGACTGGGCTGAAGGGAAAGAGAATCAGGATGTCCAGCTCATATTTCCACTTCCTTTCAGAGAGCTCAACTTGATGAAGGGCAAAAATCACAGTCTGTCAGGTCTTCTTCATATCCTTTTCCCTGAAACTAAAGAAATGGAAATATCAAGTGACGAATATAAAGTGTTGTTCATCTTTGATGGTCTGGATGAGTGTCGTCTGTCTCTAGACTTTGAGAGCAAAGTGAAACTGTGTAATATATCTGAATCAGCCTCAGTGGATGTGCTGCTGATGAACATCATTGTGGGGAATCTGCTTCCCTCTGCTCTCATCTGGATAACCTCTAGACCAGCAGCAGCTGATCTCATTCCCTCTGAGTGTGTCCATCGAGTGACAGAGACACAAGGTTTCAACGAGCCACAGAAGGAGGAATATTTCAGGAAGAGGATCAGTGATCAGAGTCTGGCCAACAGGATCATCTCACACCTGAAGTCATCAAGGAGCCTCTACATCATGTGCCACATCCCAGTGTTCTGCTGGATCTCAGCCGCTGTTCTAGAGAAGATGTTGAGTCAAGCAGAGAGTGGAGAGATTCCCAAGACTCTCACTCAAATGTACACATACTTCCTGATCCTTCAGACCAACATCAAACATGAGAAGGACTATGAGAAGAATTTGACAGATGAAGACATGATCCTCAAACTGGGGAAACTGGCTTTTCTGCAGCTTGTGAAAGGCAACCTGATCTTCTATGATGAAGACCTGAGAGAGTGTGGCATTGATGTGACAGAAGCATCAGTGTACTCAGGATTGTGTACTCAGATATTCAGAGAGAAGTTGGGCTTGTATCAGGGGAAAGTCTTCTGCTTTGTTCATCTGAGTCTTCAGGAACATCTAGCAGCTCTATATGTGCACCTCTCTTTTACAATCAACAACATCAGTGTGTTTGACCAAACCAAGCAAAGTCTATTGTATAAGATTTTTATCCAGAAGAAATATAGTTCAATATGTGATCTTCATCAAAGAGCTGTGGATGAGGCTTTACAGAGTAAGAATGGACATCTAGATATTTTCCTGCGTTTTCTTCTGGGTTTCTCACTGGAGTCAAATCAGATTATTTTACGAAAACTACTGACACAGACTGGAAGCTGCTCTCACAGAAAAGAAGATACAGTTGAGTACATCAAACAGAAGATCAGGAACAATCGTTTTTCAGAGAAATCCATCAATCTGTTTCACTGTCTGAATGAACTGGGTGATGATTCACTGATGCAAGAGATCCAGCGTTATCTGAAATCTGGAGAAATAAGAGACACCAAACTCTCCTCTTCACAGTGGTCAGCTGTGGTTTATGTGTTGCTAACATCAGAGCAGAAGATGGATGTTTTTGATCTAAAACACTTCATTGGAAAACAACATACAACAGATGAAGTTCTTCAGTATTTATTACCTGTGGTAAAAGAATCCAGATCAGTTTGGTAAGTAACACTGAAAACAATCACTTCACTTTAAAAACTTGACCACTCCAGTCAAAATTAATATTTTATCTTATATATGGTTGGCCGGCAGACCTCTTCGGTTAAGCAAGGCATATCTCCAGAGACATAAAAAAGATGGGGGTCTTGGTCTGCCCAACGCTTTGATTTATTTCTGGCCAGCAAATATTTGTAAACTTCACAGCTTGTATAAGGTTAGAATAGGTTAGAAGCACAGTCTTACTCTACATCTTGTGCTTTCTGCCTTGGTGTGTGCTCCTTTGTCCAGTCGCCCCTAAAAGTACCCTACAATCCCAGTTGTCTGTACTTCTCTCAAGATTTGAAGACAGTATTTTAAACTTGCTGCTGCTTCCCTTTTTTGTCATTCTTTTCCGGACTTGTCTGAATCTTCTTTATATGCGAAGTGTTTCATTCAAAATTGTGCTTTTATATCTATCTTATACAATTTAGTTCCCTATCAGTCAGTCTCTACGAGTCACGTCGAAGACCGACGAATTGGGATCTCGCTTAGAGAGACCAATCTACTTTGTGTGTAAACTAAACAAGCCAATGCACACTGGCATGCGCTGATTGTGCTCAGCTGTATCTGATCGTAGTGTGAGTACAAATAGACAGCTGGTGCAGTGCATAGTCAGCTTTTCGCTTCGGAGCTGGCCGTCTACTACAGTGTACAAGTCAAGAAGCAGCATTCTTTTGTTCTTTTGTGTTTGGCGGCACAGCGTTTTAACGCCGTTGGTCTCCATGTTGAGTGGATTGGCACACATTAAGCTTTCACTACCACCTTTTGTGTGCTGCGGCCTTCTCCCCTGTGCGCCTCAGCACTAAAATTAAAAGAGTTTAACGGGTGGCCGTCTTTTTAAAGTCACAGCATTTAAAATGCCTTTCTACCTGTGCGTTTCTGGATGCGGTTGTTACCTGGCACCGGTTGATGGTCACGATTGCTGTCTCACGTGTCTGGGCATTGCGCACACTGAGGCAGTGTTTGTGGACGAGTCATGTTCTCATTGCGGGAGGATGACCATCTTGAAATTTGCAGACCAGGCTCCACTTACTGCAAAGGGGCGGATTTACAGTTCCCCTGCCGAGTTCTAGCATTTCTCTCGGCAAACTTTGGAGGGATGTTACTTCCGGCAGGGTGCTGTCCGGACGACCGGATGTTGATCGCGGCATCGGAGGGTAAGCCAGACCTCTCTGGGGAAGATGATCCTGGTGCAGCGCTGTCCGCTGGACGGTTTGTTCCAGATACTGACCCAGAGATGGTGGCTATGCTTGCCCGGGCAGCCGAGAAGGTAGGGCTTGAATGGAAACCTCCATCATGTCCCGATCCCTCTCGACTCGATGATTGGTATCTTGGGGTGGCTCGCACTGGTTCCCAGGGCCCCACCCCAGTGCCTTTCTTCCCAGAAGTGCATGATGAGCTTACTGGAACGTGGACGGCACCTTTCACTGCCAGAAATTGCTCCAGTGGGACATCCCCCCTCACCACCCTTGACGGTGCCCCAGCCCTGTGGTATTCGGCGGTCCCTCCAGTGGAGCGTGGGGTTGCGATGCAATTGTGTCCCAGCGTCGCTTCCACCTAGAGAGGGCCCCCGTTGCTCCTCTCCTGAGCCTGTAGGCACTCGTCAGCTCTGATCGGCAGTACCTATGCGGCTTGTGGAGAGGCTGCGTCAGCCATGCACGCTATGGCGTTGCTACAGATTCATCAGGCCAAGGCACTGAAGGACCTGTGCGAGGGTGGTCACGAGAGCTAAAAGAGCTGCGCATCGCCACGGACCTCGCGCTATGGGCAATGAAGGTGACTGCGCGATCTCTGGGTCGTGCCATGTCCACTATGGTGGTCCAGGAACGCCACCTGTGTCTGGCTAACATGAGGGAGACCGATAAGAACAGGTTCCTCAATGCCCCTGTGTCCCGGACCAGCCTCTTTGGCAACGCAGTGGAAAACTTTGCCCAGCAGTTATCCACTGATCAGAAGCAGACCGAGGCCATCAAACATTTCTTGTCCTGGCGTGCAGCTGTTGCCTCCACCTGGCCGCCGGCAGCAGCGCCTCAGTCTGCTTGTCACTGAGGGCTGCCCCCAGCTCCACAGCAGCCACCGCAGCACAGGTACATCGGTGGCTCCAATGGTTCCACTCGTACGGTATCTGGAAGCTTGGTCTGGTCTCCCCAGTCCGTCGTGTTGGCTCCTTCGAACCATCAGACTCGGCTATGCGATTCAGTTCGCTCGGTGCCCTCCCAAGTTCAGAGGGCGTCCACTTCACCTTAGTGAAGACTGTAGATGCTCCTGTTTTATGGGCAGAAATTGCTACCTTACTGGCAAAGGATGCGATAGAGCCGGTCCCTCCAGCCGATATGAAGACGGGGTTGTACAGCCCTTACCTCATAGTACCCAAGAAAGGTGGTGGGTTATGACCGATCTTGGATCTGCGCGTCCTGAACCGAGCACTTCACAGGCTCCCGTTCAAGATGCTGATGCAGAAACGCATCTTCGGATGTATCTGTCCCCAAGATTGGTTTGCAGCGATCGACCTGAAGGATGCATACTTTCATGTTTCGATTCTTCCGCGCCACAGACCATTTCTGCGGTACACGTTCGAGGGATGAGCATATCAGTAAAAGGTCCTTCCCTTCGGGCTGTCCCTGTCCCCCCGTGTGTTTACTAAAGTCACAGAGGTGGCCCTTGTTCCCCTCAGAGAACAGGGTATCTGCATTCTCAACTACCTAGATGACTGGTTCATACTAGCTCAGTCTTGGGACCAATTGTGCGATCACAGAGACATGGTGCTAGTACACCTCAGCCAGTTGGGACTTTGGGTCAACTGGGAAAAGAGCAAACTCTCACTGATGCAGAGGATCTCTTTGGATGGAATTGGACTCGGTAGAACAGGCAGCACGCCTCACGCAGGAACGTGCTCTGTCGATGTTTGAAACTGCTTGAATGCATTCAAGAGCAGGATGGCGGTTCCACTGAAACAATTTCAGAGGCTCCTGGGGCATATGACAGCAGCAGCAGCAGCGCTTACCCGGTTAGGGCTGCTTCATATGAGACCGCTTCAACATTGGCTTCACGGCCGAGTCCCGAGGAGGGCGTGGCAGCGTGGCACTCACCGGGTCAAAGTAACACCATCCTGCCGCCAAACCTTTACCCTGTGGTCAGATCTTGCCTTTCTCTGGGCCGGAGTGCCCCTAGAGCAGGTCTCCAGGCATGCTGTGGTACACACGGATGCCTCCACCACTGGCTGGGGGTTTGGACGGGCCCTCAATTACAATGGCACATCAACTGCCTAGAGTTGCTAGCAGTACGCCTTGCCTTGCTACGTCTCAAAAGGTGCTTACGAGGCAAGAACGTGCTAGTCCGCACGGACAACACTGCGACCATTGCGTACATCAACCAACAAGGTGGTCTGCGCTCCTGTCGCACGAAAGATCAGTGTTTTCGTGTTTTTTATGTTGTGAGTCACAGTGTTTTTGTACGTATTTGTCGCGTCCATCTGTCTGCCAACGCACCTACAGTCGTGAGTTTCTGCTAGATGTCGGAAGGACCACAGATTTAAATCCAAACTCAACGCTCGTACAAGAGCTGTGGGACCATTGTCTTCTCCGGAGGCCTACCCCATCACCGACCCCCACTACTGCACCTCACCCACAGTGGAGGCGCCACAAGCGGTGTGAGAGGAAACAGAAGAGGGGGAAGCGCGGAGGTATCCGGGCTAGGCTAGTGGCTAACCCACACAAGCCAGCTATTCCAACCATCGTTCTGGCTAACGTACGCTTGTTGGACAATAAACTGGATGATCTCCGACTTCTGCGCTCAACTCAGAGGACTGTAAGAGACTGTTGTGTTTTTGTGTTTACGGAAACATGGCTCAACAACAGTGTTCCGGACTGCGCCATTCAGCTCGACCAGCTAACATGCTATCGAGCGGACAGAGTGCTCGTCGAGGGAGGTAAGACCCGTGGCGGCGGACTTTGTGTTTACACCAATGAAGCGTGGTGCCGCGATACTGTTGTGGTCTGCAAACACTGCTCACCCCTGGTGGAGTTTATGATTATTAAGTGCCGGCCGTTCTATCTACCGCGGGAATATACAGCCATAATACTTGCTGCAGTATACATCCCTCCCAGCTCCAATAACAACAACAGGAGTGAGGCACTGAATGAACTTTACCAGCACATCAGTGAGCAGCAGACAGCCCACCCAGATGCTTTTCTCATCTTGGCTGGGGATTTCAATCATGCAGACTTAAAAAGTGTGTTTCCTAAAATACAACAACACATAGACTTTCCAACACGTGGAAACAACACACTGGACTTTGTTTACACCACACAGAGAGGAGCTTACAAAGCCCTCCCCCACCTTGGTGCTTCAGACCACATCACTGTTATGCTAATGCCAGCATACAGACCGCTCGTTAAAGTCACCAAACCAGTTCAAAAACAAATTCAAGTGTGGCCAGAAGGGTCGTCAGAGGCACTTCAAGATTGCTTTGACACCACTGACTGGGACATGTTCAAACAGGCCGCTACATACCACAACACAACAGACCTCCAGGAGTACTCAGAGACTGTCACTGCCTACATCACCAAGTGCATTGAGGATGTAACAGTCACAAAAACCATCACTGTCCGGCCCAACCAAAAACCGTGGCTGACAGGGGAAGTCTACAGACTTCTGATGACTCGAAACGCTGCCTTCAGAGCTGGAGACGAGGTGGGCCTGAGGAAAGCTAGAGCCAACCTGTCACGCGGCATCAGAAAGGCTAAGAGACAGTACTCCAGGAGGATAGCCCATTGTTTCAGTGACAGCAGAGACACCAGGAGCCTGTGGCAGGGGATTCAGACCATCACGGACTACAAGCCCCAGCCGCGGACCTGTGACAGCACCACCCCAATGTTGAACGAGCTGAACGCTTTCTTTGCTCGCTTTGAAGCACACAACAGCACCACTGCACAGAAGACTCCACCTCCTCCCCACGACCAGATGTTGACTCTGTCCACAGACAGCGTGAGAAGATCCCTCAGCAGGATCAACGCACGCAAAGCTCCTGGTCCTGACAACATCCCTGGACGTGTTCTGAGAGACTGTGCAGCGGAACTCACTGATGTCTTCACAAACATCTTCAACATCTCCCTGAGTCAGGCTGTTGTTCCCACATGCTTCAAAGCTATCACAATCATCCCAGTACCGAAGAAATCATCTCCAACCTGCTTCAATGACTATCGCCCAGTCGCACTTACTCCCATCTTCATGAAGTGCTTCGAGCGACTAGTTATGCAGCACATCAAGTCTGTCCTCCCCCCCTCCCTGGACCCCTACCAGTTTGCATATCGGTTAAACCGCTCGACCGATGACGCCGTCTCCACTGCCCTCCACTCTGCACTCACACATCTGGACAAAAAAGACTCTTATGTCAGAATGCTGTTCATAGACTTCAGTTCAGCATTCAACACAATCATCCCTCAACAGCTCACTCATAAACTGTCTCAGCTGGGACTCAACACATCGCTGTGCAACTGGCTGTTGGACTTCCTGACCGGGAGACCTCAGGCAGTACGGGTCGGCAGCAACACATCCAGCACCATCATTCTGAACACTGGGGCCCCTCAAGGATGTGTGCTTAGCCCCCTCCTCTTCACTCTGCTGACCCATGACTGCACACCGACACACAACAGCAACCTCTTCATCAAGTTTGCGGATGACACGACTGTGGTTGGTCTCATTAGCAACCGTGATGAGACAAACTACAGGAGTGAAGTGAGCCGCCTGGCCAGATGGTGCGGTGACAACAATCTCTCTCTGAATGTAGAGAAGACGAAGGAGATTGTTGTTGACTTCAGGAGAGTGCACTCTCAGCATGCTCCTCTGACCATCAACGGTGCGACCGTGGAAAGAGTGAGTAACACTAAGTTCCTGGGTGTGCACATCACAGAAGACCTCTCCTGGACTGCCAACACCACAGCACTGACCAAAAAAGCACAGCAGCGACTCTACTTTCTTCGCAAACTGAGAAGAGCCAGAGCCCCAGCCCCCATCATGTGCACCTTCTACAGAGGCACCATCAAGAGCATCCTGACCAGCTGCATCACTGTGTGGTATGGCACCTGCAACGCATCCTGCCGTATGACACTTCAGCGCATAGTGAGAGCAGCTGAGAAGATCGTCGGTGTCTCTCTCCCCTCCCTCCAGGACATCTACAACACCCGTCTCACCCGCAAAGCCCTCAGCATTGCTGGTGACCCCACCCACCCGTCACACAGCCTCTTCAGTCTGCTGCCATCAGGGAGGAGACTGCGCAATCTTCAGGCCAGGACCAGCAGATTGAAAGACAGCTTCATCCATCAGGCTGTCAGGACGCTGAACTCCCTCCGACTCTGCCCCCTCTCCCCTCTTTCTGCCCCATTTACCTGACCTCTGAGACACCCAACACCCCCCCACGATTCACTACCTCATCCATCTACCTCATACACAGACTATTAAGCTCTTGCACTACACCATAATTGCACTGACTATTTGTCTGGTTTGCACTGTTATCTGCCATTGTCACTTTATCTTCACAAGTCACTTTATCTCTCATACATTTCTATAAATAATGCCACTTTATTTTTTACTTGACTCTTACTGAACATTTTTATTTTATATATATATTTATTTATTCTGTACGTAATTGTAATTTACTTCTTATGTTATTGTTAATGTTACCTGTATGTATCTAGGGTTTGAGAGTAACGCAATTTCAATTCTCTGTATGTATGTACTGTATATATAGCAGAATTGACAATAAAGCAGACTTTGACTTTGACTTTGACTCCTGTGGAGTAAGAAGCATCTGAAGTTGCTTTGTGCCATTCACATTCCGGGCTTACTCAACCACACAGCCGACGAGCTGTCGCAAGCTGCTCTTCCTGGCGAATGGCAACTCCACCCCCAGACCTGTTCGCTTCCCCCGAGACGTCCCATTGCCAGTTGTTTTACTCCCTGACTGAAGGAACACTCGGTCCAGATGCATTGGCACTCAGCTGGCCACGCGGCCTACGCAAATATGCATTTCCCCCAGTGAGCCTTATCGCACAGACACTGTGCAAGATCAGGGAGGACGAGGAACACCTCCTGCTAGTAGCGCCATACTGGTCCAGTCGGACCTGGTTCCTCTGTACCCTCTTGGGACCTGTCTCTAGTGCTGGCAGCACTACAGCAAGCCCCATTTGAGCCTTTACAGTCAGTCAAGCTGAAGTTTCTCTCAATAAAAACTCTGCTCCTACTAGCATTGGCCTCCATCAAGAGGGTAGGTGACCTGCAAGCATTTTTGGTCAACGAATCGTGCCTAGAGTTCGGGCCGGCAGATTCCCAGGTAATCCTGAGGCTGGCTGGCTGGCTATGTGCCCAAGGTTCCCACTACTCCCTTCAGGGACCAGGTGGTGAGCCTGCAAGCGCTGCCCCCAGAGGAGGCAGACCCAGTCCTCGCTTTGCTCTGTCCCGTACGAGCCTTAAGATGCTACGTTGACTGGACGCAAAGCTTCAGGAACTCATCAGCTCTTTGTCTGTCACGGAGGTCTCCAAGCAGAGGATGGCCCATTGGATAGTGGATGCCTTTACCCTGGCTTATCAGCCACAGGGTGTGCCCTGCCCGTTCAGGATACGAGCTCACTCAACTAGGAGTGTTGCATCATCCTGGGTGTTGGCTCCTGGCGCCTCAGATATCTGTAGAGCTGCGGGCTGGGCGACCCTTAACACATTCACTGGATTCTATAGCCTTTGTGTAGAGTCAGTATCCTCCTGTGTTCTCACCACAAACAGGTAGAGGCACTGAGTGGCCCTGGCTTGTAAACTGCTCCAGTGTGTCCACAGTTGACCCTTCAACTACAGCTTCACTGTAGAAGGGAAGTGCGATGATATATAGTGACTGGCATTCTTGTTGCGCGCCCCCGCTTAAGCCATAAAGGGGGTGTAGAGTCTCACTCAAGACACTGGAGGAGGACAGTAGCCGTGTTGTTTTCCAGGGATCCCAATTCGTCGGTCTCCGACGTGACGTCTCCGTCCCCTTCTTCAGGGAATGAAGTTTACATACGTAACCGAGACGTTATTTCTAATGCTTTGCCTTTTTTCTCCCGGTTTAAACATCAGTAGGAGATAGAACTTGGATGTAGTTTGAAGCAGGAATGGTGGAAAATGTCTGTTGGCAGGGTTAATTCCTTTTTTCCTGTGCTGGACTGAGTCTGATTCAGTTTAAGGTTCTTCATAGAATTCAACTGTCATCAAATCTCAACTGTCAAACTAAGTTAGCTATTTCCAGGAGTGGATGCTATTTGTAATAGTTGCTCTATGGCTTCTGCTGACCATACCATACCCAGACAGCATCTGACTCTGTGCCAGATTCGTTTTCAACCGGCAAATCCGCGTTACAGTCACATCCGTTTCAGTGCTGGATCACAGTCCTAGACGGATCCGGCCCGTGTCTGGTTTCAGTGGGCACGGTCTACTATCGCAGAGCGGATCCGGGCCGAGTCTGGTACGGAGCTGGCCCAGTGCTGGCCCAGATGAGCGGAAAACCAGATGCATGCCGGTATTGGCCCGTTGTGCCAAAAGACACTGGCCCAAGTCCGTTTTGCGGATTTGCAGGAGTGTGAGCCAGAATCAGGCCGGATGAAATTTGCTGTCAGGGTATGTTTTTTCTTGTCCAAAGTTGGAAGATTTTTGGAATACCTTTCTTGATACTGATACTATTTTTGGTGTACCAGCGGTTTTGGATGAACTTTTAAAAAAGTATGCTTCTGTTCTAGCCTTTGCGATTTTATTGCACTGGAAGTCTATAAAACCTCCTCTCACTTTCTTGTGGTTAGAAGATTTAATGACTTCTATATATTGAAAAAAATCAAGTTCACATTAAGAGGTTCCTCTGACAAATTCCATAACAGTTTATTTTAAGGTCCAATTGTCACTGTTAACAAACAATTAACTATGACTTTTGCCACAATAAACTCCTAATTTGCTGCTTATTAAAAGTTAGTAGAGTAGTTGTTAAGTTTAAGTACTGGGTGGGATTAGGGATGTAGAATATAGGGTACCTGCAAGCCATGAATCATTAGTTAAGCATTAGTAAGTAGTCCATTCCACACACACACACACACACACACACACACACAGATATATATATATATATATATATATATATATATGCTTAATAATTGTATTTTTATACTTTATTAATGATCAATTTATAATTTTTCTTCATATTTTGGTTTATTTCTTGAGTTATATTTGTGTTATTTTTGTAACTTTACTTGGAGAAAATAAACCCCTAAGTATTTGCAATAGTGTGCTGCCTGTGTGATCTTTGCCTTTGCTGGTCATATCTATCACAAAGTAGTTATAAAACATTTAGGAGTTGTCAGTTGTTTTTGTGAGCTTATCTTAAATGAAAACTGTACCTTATTAAGCTTTTACAGGAGGAGATTTAAAGGCTCAGTTAAGGCTCATCTTAAGGAAAAAGGAAACAAACAACACAGTAATACTTGAAAGATATTAGCTCAAAATGATTATAGGGAATCAAATGGGAATCAGATCTAACGATTCGATTCAGCTTGATTAGATTAACTTAATAATTTAATTAATAATAGTTAATAATTTGCACCTATTAACCGTTCGTCCAGCGAAAGGGTTAAATTAGTACATTTTACCAATTCTGAGGTTTATATTACTTTGTGGCCATGACAGTAATATAAACAGTTATTTCATTAACTCTTAAGAGCAAGGTAACCAAGATCTGGGCATAGATTTAATTTTAAAATACACAACACAAGACAATGCTTCTTTATAAATGAAACAGGAATTTATTTGAGTTACTCTAAGACACACGAACTAAACTACTAACACCTAAACAAACACACACACACACACACACACACACACACACACACACACACACACATTCATACTGTTCTAGAGGGTTATGAGGTTTACAGAGTTTAAACGGAATCCCAAAACAACATTACTAGCAATTGCTACTATAGTTCTTAGATTGCAACCTGGTAGAACCACAAAAGCAGAGATTCGGCTTTTAGCTGCTAATAAAGATTTTAGGCACCAATTCAGCAAGCAAAGGAGATTTTGTTTACTTGCGTCCTATTTGAATGGGGTTTCCTCCGTGACTTTGTTGGGCGTCCTGGTTGGTGGCTTGTAGATGATGTCTTTGGGAAACACGTTAGTGATGAGTAATCTGCTTGGCTGGATGGCTCCGATTGGTTGCCGGGTTACGCAACGTGATGTGCGGGAAAATTTCTTCTGCAGTCAGGGTTGTGAGACGCAAAGTCTTTGAAGAATTCGGCCAATTAGCGGAGCTGACTCTGTTTCCTGTAGAGTTCTGGATGGCACAATTGCGTGATGGTCAGCGCGGTGTAATGGCGGCGCGAAAGGCGCAAGGTGAAAATCGAACGGCGAAAGGCAAGGAATTGTTAGGAGCATAGGATTTTAAAACCCAGCCATTTTGGTCCGTCCCAATGAGGCTTGCTCCAATCGGATCTGGTTGGGGGTGGAGCCACGCTCCAGGCTGTTCCTCCTTGCATAAATTAACCTGTGTCCCACACGTGGTATATCGGTGAGTTTTGTCAATAACTTCAATAAACTTTCGTGATGCAAGTATTGTAACCAGTAGTAACTTCTCATTCATATAAACATATTTGAAATAAAACAAGCTTCTGGTCAACACCAAACATCAGATATCTTGCATACAGTCAAATACATTTTGTAGGCTTATCTACTAAAAGGAAATATAATGCAAACACAAAAAAGGGGAATATATTCACTCATACACATACACTCGATTACACAAAACATACCACACATATCGAAAGGTAAAGAACATACTATTCATCGGTATTGTTACTCTAATTGTGGTAGAAATAGTCTGTTTTAAGAGTTTGTGTATTCTGAATAGACGTCCACAGTTTAGTAGAATGCAGAAAGGAGGGGTCTGGGTGACCAAAGTGTCCGGAGGTCATGCTGTGAAGCACTTTGAGCTTTGCAGGCTGGTTTTTGTCATTATAAACCTTTCTGTTTGTATATTTGATTGTCAATTCACGAATAGCGGGTCATTAGCGACACAGGCCATCTGTTCCATGGATGATCTGAGGGGTACCTGTTAATGGGCCCCCTTATCTTGTTCTGGGCAAGACACTGATCAAAGGGGAATGGTTTGAGTAGTTCCTGCAGACAACGAGCGATGGGGGAATCCTAGACTGGGTGGCACCAGGGATCAGAGTCATTTTATGACTCTTTTAGGTTCATCTGGACTATTGTGATTCCTGCGGTTTGATGATCTGTTCGACTGAGGTCTCACATACTGAACACACTCACACACACACACACACACACACACACGTTTGGTTTACTATCCTTTCGGGGACTCTCCATAGGCGCAATGATTTTTAAAAAGAAAAAAAACTAATTCTGTATGATGAATTTAGGTTCCACTGTGACACAAGTCCCCATTAGTCTGTGTGGATTCAGGTTTAGGTCCCCACCAGGATATAAAAACAAGTCTACACACACACACACACACACACACACACACACACATATATATAAGCAACAAAATGAATATACATCAACAAAATAAGCAAAAAAGAGAGGAAATTATTGTAAGATGTTTGTTATGTTGTGGGGAGGTTTTCTTGTTTCAGTTTAATGATTAAGTAAAAATTCACAAAGTCACAAAGAAGTGGCAAGTGTGGCAAATTTCAAATAAAGACTCACATTTAGCTAACATGAAAATCAATTACTGTATATTCAACAAACAATAAAAATATCTTTATATCAGATTTCAGAGGCTTAGGTTCATGTTACTGATAAGTTGTTTTCTGGAGGTGTACAGGAATTTGTCATTTTCTACGACATTGCAGAGGTATTTTTTTTTATTTTATAACAAGTGTATAGTTGACAGTTTTACCTGTATCATTCAGTTTCCTTTTTTGTCTAGAAGATAGCTGAGTCTTTAAATCAGTGTTGTAGAAGCTTTACAAGCATAAAGTCTTTACTTTAGATGAGCTCACAAATGTTACGGAAGCAGACGGACAACCAAGGTAAGTGATGAGTAATAAGTATTTATTTCAACAGCAGAGCAAATAGAAGAACAATGACGTGCAGAGATAGGTGAGTATGGATAATTCAGAGAGAATGTTTGCTTGAGGATTGTCCGGGGTGATGACGTATCCGTATTCCTTTACAGGATCGACAGGAGGAGAAGAGCTGACCAAATGCACACACCAGATGCAGACTTGAGCGGACGAACTGACGGCACACACACCGCTGACTGGAGACGTGGGAAACTGAGCAGACTGGAATTAAACGGAGATCAGGTAAGTAACAACAGGTAAGTATACAAAGGGAATAATGGTGAGTCCGCTTCGTAGAAACGAGCCCGGACAATGACTGGTGAGAGGTGTGTGTTTTTATGGTGTGCAGAGTAATTAGGTGCAGCTGTGCATGATTAGTATTCAGGTGATTGGGATCGCTGTGTGAGAGTGGTGGAAGAGCCTGGCCAATCCGTGACATTACCCCCCTCCCCAGGGCCCACTCCTGAGGGCCTAAACCTCCGACGCCGTGGTGGTCTACCTCGTCCACGAGGTGCCGGGAATTCTGGGTGATTGGAGTGGAATTCTTCCATGAGTGTCGGATCTAATATGTCGGATCTGGAGACCCACGATCTCTCCTCTGGTCCATATCCCTCCCAGTCCACGAGGTACTCCAGCTGACCACCACGGCGTCGGGACCGCAAGATCTCCTTGACGGCGTAGATGGAGCCTTCCTCCAGCATCAGTGGTGGAGGGGGTTCCTCTTCGTGGCCAGGCTCTGTGGAGGGAATCAGAGGGTCGTGAAAGGGTTTCAGGAGTGATACGTGAAATGTGGGATGGATTCTGTACTGAGATGGTAGCTGAAGTTTATAGGTGACAGGGTTGACTTGTTCAAGGATGGTGAAGGGGCCAACAAATCTGGGACTAAGTTTTCTGGAGGGCAGTCGCAAGCGGATGTCTCTGGTGGAGAGCCAAACCTTTTGTCCAGGAGCGTAGACGGGACCTGCGATCCTCCTCCGGTCTGACATATCTTTAGCTTTGCGAACTGCCCTCTGGAGATGGTGATGAGCCTCGTCCCAGACCCTCTCGCTCTCCCGAAACCAATGATCCACTGCAGGCACATCCGAGGGTTCCCCATCCCAAGGGAAGAGTGGAGGTTGGAATCCTAAGACGCACTGGAATGGCGTAAGTCTGGTGGTGGGTTGCCGCAGTGAATTCTGGGCGTATTCCGCCCAGCCCAGAAACTGGTTCCAGGAGTTTTGGTGGCCGTGACAGAAGGTCCTGAGGAACCGTCCCACTTCCTGGATCTTCCTCTCCGTCTGGCCGTTGGTCTGCGGATGATAGCCAGAGGAGAGGCTAACGGTCACACCTAGGAGTTTGAAGAAGGCTTTCCATAGTCTGGAGATAAATTGGGGCCCTCTATCCGAGACTATATCTTCAGGTAGGCCAAAACATCGGAAGACATGGTTGAAGAGATTCTCAGCTGTTTCCAGGGCCGTAGGCAGACCTTTCAAGGGAATCAGACGACAGAATTTAGAGAATCTATCTATGATTACAAGAATGCAGGTATTACCATCCGAAGAGGGAAGATCCGTCATGAAGTCTACTCCTAGGTGTGACCAGGGACGGTTCGGGATAGGCAAGGGATGGAGTTTACCCGCAGGTAGATGACGTGGACTCTTTGATATAGCACACTCTCTACAGCCTTGTACATACCTTCTCACATCCCTTGCCATGTCCGGCCACCAAAAGCGTTGGGATAGCAGCGAGAGAGTATTGTTGGCCCCGGGATGCCCAGTGCCCAGGGAGGTGTGCGTGGAGTGGATGAGATCTACCCATTGATTTGTTGGAATAAACTGCCGATTAGGTGGACAGCCCGGCGGAGGTCTGGGTTCAGGAGTGGCGACGGCTGGAGGGGCAGACCATTCAATGGGACAGACAGTAATGTGATCTGGTAGAATCTTGGCTGGTGTTTCAATGGTTTCTTGATGATCGTGAAGTCTGGATAGTGCGTCTGCTCGGATATTCTTGGATCCTGGCCGGTAAGATATGGAGAAGTGAAATCTGGAAAAGAATAGGGACCAGCGGGCCTGTCGAGGGCAGAGTCGTTTAGCATCTCTGAGATATTGTAAATTTTTATGGTCTGTGATTACCTGGAAAGGATGTGTTGCACCCTCCAACCAATGTCGCCACTCCTCCAGGGCGAGCTTGATGGCCAAAAGTTCTCGATTCCCGATGTCATAATTCCTCTCCGCCGGGCTAAGCTTCCGGGAGAAATAGGCGCATGGATGGAGTAACTTGGGAGTGCCGTGGTATTGGGAGAGTACCGCGCCCACTCCCGTGGTCGAGGCATCCACTTCGACCACGAAAGGGATGTCTGGATCAGGGTGAGTCAGGAGTGGGGCTTGAGTGAATGCCTCTTTCAGGGCCTGGAAGGCTGCGACGGCTTCGGGAGACCAGGAAAGATCTTTGGGCTTGTTCTTGAGAAGGTTGGTGAGTGGAGCTGTGATGCTGCTGTAATCCTGAATGAAACGTCTGTAGAAATTTGCAAATCCGAGAAATCTTTGAAGCTCTTTGATAGTTGTGGGTTCTGGCCAGGAGACAACGGAAGTGACCTTCCCCTCGTCCATACGAACCCCATGATGATCAATGATGTAACCCAGGAACTGAACGGATGGAAGATGGAATGAGCATTTCTCAGCTTTGAGAAAGAGCTTATGTTTCCGGATCGAAGTTGTTCCAGGGCCGCAGGGACGAGAGGAAGGGGATAACGGAATTTCACTGTTCCTTGGTTGAGAGTCCGATAATCAATGCACGGCCGCAGCCCTCCATCCTTCTTTGCCACGAAGAAGAAGCTGGATGCTGCGGGTGAAGTGGAAGGACGGATATACCCCTGACTCAGAGCCTCCTGAATGTACTCCTCCATGGCCTTAGTCTCCGGAAGCGACAACGGGTAGATTTTCCCTCTGGGCAATGGAGCATCCGGTAACAGGTCTATGGCACAGTCCCATGGCCGATGTGGAGGTAGCTGGGAAGCTCTCTTGGGGCAAAAGACGTCCTTGAAAGAAGTGTAGATGTCAGGTATCTGGACAGATCGTTTCTCGACGGGGCTTTCAACTGACGTGACGCAGACAGGTAGGGGCTTTCGAATCTGCAACGGAAGATCGGGAAAACAGTCTGGTGTGCATCCATCACCCCATTTCTTGATCTCTCCTGTGCCCCAAGAGAGGATGGGATCATGCTTCACCAGCCACGGGCGTCCTAAAATAATGTCCATATTGGCCCCCTCCAGAACCAGAAATTGAATCTCCTCTTTATGGAATAACCCAATCTGTAGCATAATGGATTCACATTTACGATGAATACGTGCCTGTGACTTGATGTTAAAGGTTATGGGTTGAATGTGGTAGATGTTCGACGAGGCTTCGGTGCGGAGATGAAGCTGGCGACAGAGGGCATGCGAGATGAAATTCCCTGCTGACCCGGAGTCGATAAGGGCGGTAGCTGAAACAGAGAGTGAGTGGGTAGTTAACTGAACATTGGTAGTGAGAGGTGGCATCTTCTCAATGTCCGAATTGAATACACTCACCGAGGAGGTCACTGGACGGAGCGGACAGTTCAGCCTGACATGTCCGCTTGCACCACAGTACATACAAAGACCCCGGGTCAGCCTCCTCTGTCGCTCATCAGCCGTGAGCCTGCCAGACTCGATGATCATGGGTTCTGGAGGGGTGACTGGCTCAGACGGGCGGAGGAGTGCTTGAGTGAATAGATCAGGATCCGACTGATAAGCCTTCATCCTATCCGAACAGCGAAGAGATTGCTGTATAAACTTTTCCAAACCAATGTTGTCGTCCAGGGTTGCCAACTGCAGACGGAGTTTGGGTTCCAAACCGAGCCGGTAGGTGGTAAGGAGGGATCGCTCATTCCATCCACTGGCAGCAGCTAACGTGCGGAAACGAAGAGCATAGTCCTGTGTGGACATCGTTCCTTGCTTGAGATGATATAGTTGCTCTCCAGCGGATACCCCTCCATCCGAACAACCAAACACCTCCTTAAAGTGATTTACAAATGTCTGCAGAGAGTGAGTTACCGGCCCGGCTTGCTGCCAGATGGTCTCAGCCCACCGGAGGGCCGATCCAGTAAGGAGCGATATGATGAAGGCAATCTTCGACTGATCTGTAGGATACAAAGCAGGTTGCATGGTGAATATGAGAGAACATTGTAACAGGAATCCGTTGCACTCCTCCGTCCCGCCAGAGTAGGGCGCCGGTCGAGCCATGGGACTGGAAGGAATGTTGGCCGAAGAAGTGCTCGGTGCTGGTGGTGCATCGGGAAGTGGTGCAGATGGTAGATTTGGTGAGGTAGATTGTAGCAAAACTTTCCGCAATGAATCCATCAGCTCCTGGAACGGATCGGGATTGCTCATGCTGGTACTGTAATGGTCCGGGCTTCTGTTACGGAAGCAGACGGACAACCAAGGTAAGTGATGAGTAATAAGTATTTATTTCAACAGCAGAGCAAATAGAAGAACAATGACGTGCAGAGATAGGTGAGTATGGATAATTCAGAGAGAATGTTTGCTTGAGGATTGTCCGGGGTGATGACGTATCCGTATTCCTTTGCAGGATCGACAGGAGGAGAAGAGCTGACCAAATGCACACACCAGATGCAGACTTGAGCGGACGAACTGACGGCACACACACCGCTGACTGGAGACGTGGGAAACTGAGCAGACTGGAATTAAACGGAGATCAGGTAAGTAACAACAGGTAAGTATACAAAGGGAATAATGGTGAGTCCGCTTCGTAGAAACGAGCCCGGACAATGACTGGTGAGAGGTGTGTGTTTTTATGGTGTGCAGAGTAATTAGGTGCAGCTGTGCATGATTAGTATTCAGGTGATTGGGATCGCTGTGTGAGAGTGGTGGAAGAGCCTGGCCAATCCGTGACAACAAAATAGATACCTGACAACTACTAAATGTTTTATACCCACCAGAATTAGTCATAAATTACAGTAAGAATGTGTTAATAAAGCATTTATTAACACAATGAGTAACTACTATTGTATGTTTGAATAATATGTATAAATGTTCTTTTAAAGTTTACTAATCATTTAGTTTGACTTTCTAAATTATCTCTTAAACTCTTAAATAACTGGTCTGTTAATGATATAATACTTCATTTAGAAATAATTCATTGATCATTAATGCATTAAGAAAATACAATTATTAAAAACATAAATAAGCTTTTAAATCAGGAACAAAACATTTATAGCTGCATTAATAAACTGCTTACTTCTGTCTATTAATGTGGGGATAATGTTTTATAAATTATGAATTGACCATTTACTAATCGTCGCTGTTGGGCAGAAACCTTGTATGTCCAAATTTGGTCAATTTCATATTTTTTCACAAATCGATGCTATTGGTCAGTGCCCACGTGGATTTGTCATTTTTACAAATTATTAACCATTTTAAAGTGTTGAAAATAGCTTGAGAGCAAATCTCTTAACTCATTTGAACACTTAAACTGTCTGAGAAGAGCTCGTATCTCCACCTCTTCTTCACTCTGCTGGAGCGTCGGGGCATATGTCCCCTTCCATCATCTTGTCACAAAGCACTAGCAAAAATAATTAGCATTGAATGTGTCAGGGGAAACAGTAAGGAGATACTTGAATGAACCATTAATAAACTAGTGTATTCTGAGATAATGTCGCAAATACCCTGACTCGCAATCTCTTCTTTGGATGCAACTTTTGAAGGGAAGCATCTTTATGGATTACATAATGAAAGCATTTTATTTTGTTTTATTTTGTTTTATTTCGTTAAGTAATAATTTAAAGCTTTCTATTTATTTATTTATTTATTTATTTATCATATTTGTGAGGCATGTAGCCTATTCGCTGAAAAAATGTAAATGATCGCGTTGGCGCCTCATGTCCTGCAAAGTGATTTCAGCTTCTCCTCTCCAAAAACGATATTCACCTAATAGCACACATTTATCTAGGTTTAATGTTTAAACTAACATTGTGCTATAGCTACTTTAACTGTTTTAGATATATAGATTTTATTTTATGCAAGTCCTGATGATTTAAAAGGCAAATTGATCAGACTATGAACAGTCTTCCACTGGCCGCTGTTCGTTACTTAAAAAAAAAAACGTATACTTAACGAACAAAAAAATGCTCCAAAAGTTTTCTAAATTAACTTAATAAGAAAACGAAATGAAATATAATCACTTTGGCATTACATACAAAATGTAGCTATTTTAATAGCTGAAACAGTAGCTGTTCTGGAAGAAGGGGGAAAAAGACGGACTCAGGTTTTTTGTATTGCATCACTTATAGCTCTTAAACCTTTAAAATAGAGTTTAGGAAAATTTATGTAACCACAGTCATTAGCTTTGGTCAACTATTGAAGCCTTTTCTCTTGTCAAAAAGCTCAATGCAACCGCAGACTTTATTTGCATGCAGATTAATTTCCGCCTATTAGACAGCCCAGTCAGCTTATCGTTTTATTTTGCTATTGCATCACTCATAGCTCTAACGTTTAAAATAGAATTTAGGAAAATGTATGTAACCACAGTCGTTAGCTTTGGTTAACTATTGAAGCCTTTTCTCTTGTCAAAAGGCTCAACGTGACCGTAGACTTTGATGAACACTGCTGGCAGCAGAGAAGTCTGTGTCTGTACCATTCTTATCAATGACAGCGTAATCTCGTATCTCCCTGCTCCCAAGTCATAAACCTTGTATCTCCGATAAAACATGATTTTGGGGAAATGTTGTCTTAATGTTGGTACACAACAGTGTATGTTCCCCCTCAGTCGTTCTCTACGACGTTATGTCAATGACGTAATAATGGGGATCGGCTACGAGACCCTATCACCTCTGAGCTAAAGAGAAAAAGCCAATGAGAATTGGCGAGTGGAATTTGCATGGAATTTGTATGTCCACTCCCCCGGACATACGGGTATATAAGATGGCGGCGTGCATCCACTCATTCAGATTTCTGCTTCGGAGCCTCGCCTGTGAGTTGTTCCAGAGAGAAAAAACTGAAGAGACAGAGAAGAAGGAATCCTGTTCCTGCTCCTGTTTCCTGCAATTACCTGCTCGATCGTGTTACCGGCGCTGCCGGCATCTGTGCCTTTCCAGCGATCTCTTGCCTTCCCTGGGGCACGCCGATCTAAAAGAGCAATTTTCTTACACGGTCGCCGATAGCGTCTTCCGGGATGTCTGTCCGACCATGTGCTGCTGGATGTGGTGGCTTTCTGTCGTCTAATGACGGCCACGAGCGCTGCCTCTCGTGCCTGGGCCGAGAACACGCTGAGGCGGCGTTTGTGGATGGATCGTGCACTCATTGTGAGCGCATGTCCATGGCCACGCTAAGATCGCGCCTCTCGTTCGCGAGATGGCGCCCTTCATCCTCTACCCCTTCCAGTTCGGCGGGCCGTCCCGGCTCCTCGGCTGCATTGGTTAGAGGTGAAGGTGATCTGAGGGTGACAGTACCGAACGTTCCGTCGGGTCAGCCCCCGCGGAAGTCCGGTCCCTCAAAGCGTGGCCCCGTGGAGTTGCCAAAGCTCAGCACTCGTCCACCAGCTGGACCCAGTGTTACCTTTGGCGCTCCAGAGGATGATAGAATGTCCGTCACTGCATCAGAGGAGGGGCTTACGCCTGCTGATGCTGAAGCTTCTACTGGGCAGCCCCCCGCTGCGGCGGCTGCTCAGTCGGAGGCGGACGCAGAACTGGCGGCCATGCTCCGTCGGGCAGCCGCGAGTATCGGGTTGGAGGTGTCTAAAGCGCCTTCTCCCGAACGCTCGCGGTTCAATGATTGGTATCTGGGCGCGAGTAGCGACGTCGCCACACCTCGCACCGCCCCAGTGCCTTTCTTTCCCGAGGTGCATGAGGAGCTCACTAAGACGTGGAAAGCCCCCTACTCGGCTCGTACACGTCAGGGCTCCTCCCTTCTCACTACCCTCGATGGCGGGGCGGCCAGGGGGTACGTGGATGTCCCTCAGGTGGAGCGTGCGGTTGCGGTGCATCTATGCCCGCAAAACGCCGCCACCTGGCGGGACCGTCCGCGTCTCCCGTCCAAAGCTTGTAAGCTCTCGTCAGCGCTTGCTGCGAGGGCTTATAATGCAGCGGGCCAGGCTGCCTCAGCCCTGCATGCGATGGCCACCCTGCAGGTATATCAGGCCAAAGCACTAAAAGAACTGCACGAGGGTAGTTCTGACCGGAGGATGATGCAGGAACTGCGCTCGGCTACCGACTTCGCCCTCCGGGCGACGAAGGTAACGGCGCGGGCCCTCGGTCAGGTGATGTCTACGATGGTAGTCCAGGAGCGCCATCTCTGGCTGAACCTGGCGCAGATGGCTGACGTCGACAAAGCTCGCTTTCTCGACGCACCCGTCTCCCAGGCCGGCCTCTTCGGCGACACCGTTGAGGACTTCGCCCAGCAGTTCTCAGCGGTCCAAAAGCAGTCTGAGGCCATAAGCCACATCCTGCCCTGGCGCAGTGCCAACAAGCCACCGGGTGCCAGGCCTCAGGCTGCTCGTCGCCGAGGGCGCCCCCCTGCGGCTGCGGCTTCTGCTCCGCCCCCTGCACCACCAGCTGAGCCCAAGACCTCTGAGCCTGGGCGTAGAGCCAGTCGCAGGAAGGCGGCGTAGCCCGAGACTCAGCGGCCCGCTAAAACCACCCGCAAGTCTGCGAAGCGGCCCTGACACGGGCTGCCGGGAGATGAGGGAGATTGCTATTCGGGGGACGTCACCATCAGTCCCCCCAGCCCCGGGGCCTAGTAACATCGCTGCTGACAAAAAGAGCAATTTTCTTCACCTCTGGGCCTAGTGCCCCGAGTTTCGTTCCTGAGCGACGCACTGCCTCCTCGGACTCGGACTCGGAGCCTGAATTCGCCAGCGCGGGATCCAGGGAAGGTAAGCGCTGCCCCGTGCAGCTCAGCTCTTCTCCAGAACGCCCCGCTTTCTGGGATGAGCCCCCTTCCCCTCCCCCCTCCCGGCTGCCCCACCCCCGGCATGTCAGTTACTGCTCCGCTGATCCCACTGGCACGTCGACTGGGAGCCTGGCTAGCGCTGCCCAGTCCGTCCCCATGGTTGATCAGGACGGTACGACTCGGCTACACGATTCAGTTCATGAGGCGACCGCCCAAGTTCAGAGGCGTCCATTTCACGTCTGTTCGTTCGGACACGGATGCCTCTGTTCTACGGGCGGAGATTGCGGTTCTCCTGGCGAAGGACGCAATCGAGCCTGTCCCTCCAGCCGAGATGAAATCAGGGTTCTACAGTCCCTATTTCATCGTGCCCAAGAAAGGGGGTGGGTTACGACCGATCCTGGATCTTCGAGTGTTGAACCGGTCCCTTCACAGGCTACCGTTCAAGATGCTTACCTCGAAACGTATACTGTCTTGCGTACGACACCAGGATTGGTTTGCAGCCATCGACCTGAAGGACGCGTACTTTCATGTCTCGATTCTGCCTCGACACAGACCGTTTCTTCGGTTTGCTTTCGAGGGTCGGGCATATCAGTACAAAGTCCTCCCATTTGGCCTGTCCCTGTCTCCCCGCGTCTTTACCAAAGTCGCGGAGAGTGCCCTGTCCCCCCTTTGGGGGAAGGGCATCAGAATCCTCAACTATCTCGACGACTGGCTGATTCTAGCTCACTCGCGAGATGTGTTGTGCGAACACAGGGACCTGGTGCTACAGCACCTCAGCCACTTGGGGCTTCGGGTCAACTGGGAGAAGAGCAAGCTCTCCCCTGTGCAGAGCATCTCTTTTCTCGGTATGGAGATGGACTCAGTCACCATGACAGCACGCCTCACCAACGAGCGCGTCCAGTCAGTGCTGAACTCCCTGAAGTCTTTCAGGCACAAGACAGCGGTCCCTCTCAAAGATTTTCAGAGGCTCCTGGGGCATATGACAGCCGCAGCCGCAGTTACGCCGCTCGGGCTGCTTCATACGAGACCGCTTCAGCGCTGGCTACACGACCGAGTCCCGAGATGGTCATGGCACCGTGGCACATTCCGGGTGGGCGTTACTCCGGAATGTCGCCGCCTGTTCAGCCCGTGGTCGGACCCTGTTTTCCTCCGGGCAGGAGTGCCCCTAGGACAGGTGTCCAGGCATGTTGTGGTCAACACAGATGCCTCCATGACGGGCTGGGGTGCTGTGTGCAACGGGCAGACAGCCTCGGGCTCCTGGACAGGACCTCGACTGCAGTGGCATATCAATTGCCTCGAGTTGCTGGCCGTGTTTCTGGCGCTCCGGCGGTTTCTTCCGCTGCTGCGCCACAAGCACGTGCTTGTCCGCACAGACAACACAGCGACCGTAGCGTACATCAACCATCAGGGTGGTCTGCGCTCCCGTCGTCTGTCGCAACTCGCCCGCCATCTCCTCCTCTGGAGTCAGACGCGGCTCAAATCGCTGCGGGCCGTTCATGTTCCAGGAGAGCTGAATCGTGCAGCCGACGTGCTCTCACGACAGCTCACCCTTCCTGGAGAATGGCGACTCCACCCCCAGACGGTTCAGCTAATTTGGAGTCGATTCGGGGAAGCTCAGGTGGACCTGTTTGCTTCCCCAGAGTCCTCCCACTGCCAGCTCTTTTTCTCCCTGACTCAGGCCCCCCTCGGCAGGGACGCTCTGGCACACAGCTGGCCTCGGGGCCTCCGCAAGTACGCCTTTCCCCCAGTGAGCCTCCTTGCACAGACCCTGTGCAAGATCAGGGAGGACGAGGAGCAGGTCCTGTTGGTTGCGCCGTTTTGGCCCACCCGGACCTGGTTTGCCGACCTCATGCTCCTCGCGACAGTCCCTCCCTGGAAGATTCCCCTGAGGAAGGACCTTCTTTCTCAGGGGGACGGCACGATTTGGCACCCGCGTCCCGATCTATGGAACCTACACGTGTGGCTTCTGGACGGGACACGGAGGACCTCACTGGCCTCCCCCAGGCCGTGATAGACACTATCACTCAGGCTAGAGCCCCCTCTACGAGGCAGGACTACGCCCTGAGGTGGGGTCTGTTCGTTGACTGGTGTTCCTCTCGCCGAGAGGACCCACGGAAATGCTCGTTCGGAGTGGTGCTTTCCTTCCTGCAAGAGAAGTTGGAGCGGAGACTGTCCCCCTCCACTTTGAAAGTGTATGTCGCAGCTATTGCGGCATATCACGATGCAGTGGATGGTTCATCCCTAGGGAAGCATCACCTGATCGTCAGGTTCCTGAGAGGTGCGAGAAGGATTAACCCTCCTAGGTCGCACCTCGTACCCTCTTGGGATCTCTCCGTGGTCCTTCAGGGCCTTCGGGGAGCTCCCTTCGAGCCGCTCAGTTCAGTTGAGCTGAAGTTCTTGACGCTCAAGACTTCGCTCCTGGCTGCGCTGGCCTCCATCAAGAGGGTAGGGGACCTACATGCATTTTCGGTCAGCGAAGAGTGCTTAGAGTTCGGGCCAGGTAACTCTCACGTTATCCTGAGACCCCGGCCCGGCTACGTGCCCAAGGTTCCCACCACTCCCTTTCGAGATCAGGTGGTGAACCTGCAAGCTCTGCCCCAGGAGGAGGCAGACCCGGCCTGTGTCCCGTCCGTGCCCTGCACGTCTACGTGGACCGCACCCGGAGCTTCAGACGCTCCAAGCAGCTCTTTGTCTGCTTCGGGGGACAGCAGAAGGGGAATGCTGTCTCCAAACAGAGGTTGGCTCACTGGGTAGCTGATGCCATCACCTTGGCGTACGAAGCCCAAGGTACGAAGCCCAGGACCCCTGGGAGTGAGAGCCCACTCCACCCGGAGTGTGGCCTCCTCCTATGCGCTGGCGCACGGCGCCTCTCTAGCAGACATCTGTAGAGCTGCGGGCTGGGCGACACCCAATACCTTTGCGCGGTTCTACAACCTCCGCGTTGAGCCAGTGTCCTCCCGTGTGTTGGGTAACATCAGGTAATTTGCGGGAGGACGGCTCAGGTGTCGGCTTGCTGCGCCACTCCTCTCGGATCCGTGCGCTATTCTCCCAGTTGTTCCCATGGCTGAACTCTGGGTCCTCCATGCCCCGCAGTACTGGACTAGACGGAGTAGTCCATACTGTGCTCCGGAGCGGGGCCTCCTTCACCCCCCTCCGGTTGTGGCATCATGTCTCAGTATCTCCACGGAACCTTCCGTGTTTCCCCAGTCTAGTTAGACTTATTTCTAAAGCTTCCACATGACTTAACCGTCATTGTGCTCCGCCCCCCAACGGCTGCTTCAAAACTTGGCACCCCTGGTGGGCCACCACGTGGTCTACAGGGCGTTGGGACGGTTACGCATTGAGCCCTTTGTTCCGACACGCTTGCCTGCCGGCATTGGGTCTCGGCTGCGTAACGCAGTTCAGGATTGTGGCATTTTCCAGAGGTCCCCATTATTACGTCATTGACGTAACGTCGTAGAGAACGACTGAGGGGGAACGTCTCGGTTACGAAGGTAACCCTCGTTTCCCGAAGGAGGGAACGGAGACGTTACGTCCTCCTGCCACAATCCTGGACTGCGCTGAAGCCGGGTTGCGGCTCGGCTCCTCAGCAAATCTGAATGAGTGGATGCACGCCGCCATCTTATATACCCGTATGTCCGGGGGAGTGGCGCGGCATGCAAATTCCACTCGCCAATTCTCATTGGCTTTTTCTCTTTAGCTCAGAGGTGATAGGGTCTCCTAGCCGATCCCCATTATTACGTCATTGACGTAACGTCTCCGTTCCCTCCTTCGGGGAACGAGGGTTACCTTCGTAACCGAGACGATACCAATATATGGTACAATACCAACTTTAACAATAAAATGTTTAATAACTCAAAAAATATGCCGTTTTTTTTTTTTTTTTTCATTTTCCTGGTTTTGGAGATGTGAGGATTCCGCCCAACAGCAACGTAATGCTTAACTAATGGTTCATAGTGTGTAGCTATTATAAAGTGTTACTGGATTTGATTGAATCTGAATTATGAATCACTGTGAATCAATGCATAATTCTGATCTACATTAAACCCTTTATATAATAGTGCAGTGGTCAGTTAAAACTAGTGAAAACCTACATATTTTAAGTTAAGGAAACAGATTGGCACATAAAATATTGGGAAAATTGTCCAGGTTTGATGTTGTCAGTTTGGTGATGACGCTCTGTTTCTGTTCTGTGACTCTTATTTTGATGTTCTTTTCATCCTGTTGTATCTGAGTTCTAGTTTCCTGTGTTTATTTCCTGTGTCCTTTATCTCATTGGTACCTAAGTATGTTTTAATTTGTTTTCATAATTTTCATAATCATTTAGTTTGTTTAGTCTAGTTTTTCATTATCTGGTTTACTGATGGTTTCTCCAAGCCATGCTGCATGTTTGTCAGCTGTTTTGTTGTGTTTATATATTTGTCTTCATCATTGGACTCTTTTGGACATTTTCTTTGTTAATTTAAATTAATACAAACTTGCTGCAGTTGGATCCACTCTTCCTTCACTGCATTGCTGTCACAGGTGTTTTATGAAGAATTAAATTACTGAAACATACATTTAAAAAGTATAGGAAAACCATTTACTTGTTTTCAATATAGTTGTTTGTTTTGTTCTTTAAACAGGTTATGTGGATGTAATCTCACTGCTCAGTCTTTTGGGAGTTTATATTCGATTTTACAATCCTCAAACTCTGTCCTAAGAGAACTTGATCTGAGTAACAATGACCTGAAGGATTCTGGAGTGAATCTTCTTTCTGATGGACTGAAAAGTCCAAGCTGCCAGCTGGAGATTCTCAGGTAAATGTTTTTTAATCACATAAAGGAGCTCATGATCCAGTGTTTCTCTGAATTTGAAAATGCAACATGCATCAAACATCTGTTTTAATTGATTGACCATCATCATCACTAGATGATATGTTAATAAAGACGTCATTAGCTGTCTTTAACCAATAGACTTTTTTTCATCATTGGACCCTTTTGAACATTTGAACATCTTTGTTAATTGAAATTACATGTTAGCTGCTTGGTCCCTGCACTGCTGTAACAGGAGTTTTATGAAGAACTGAATTACTGAAACATATATTAAAACTATAGGAAAGCCATTTACTTGTTTTCAATATAGTTGTTTGTTTTGTTCTTTAAACAGATTATGTGAATGTAATCTCACTGCTCAGTCTTGTGGGAGTTTATCATCAGTTTTACAATCATCAAACTCTGTTCTGAGAGAACTGGATCTGAGTAACAATGACCTGAATGATTCGAGAGTGAATCTTCTTTATGAAGTATTGAAAAGTCTAGACTGTCACCTGGACCCTTTCAGGTAAATGTTTTTTTAATCGCATTAATGAACAAAATATTTAGTGTTTATCCAACTACAAAGCATATGTTAATTTAAATGCAAATAGCTCATGATCCAGGGTTTTCAGTATCTCTCTGAATTTGAAAATGTAACATGCATCAAACATCTGTTTTATTGGATTGGCCATCCTAATCACTAGATGATGGTGGTGATGATGATCATTATTATTATCATCATCACCATCTCATCACTCTGGGGAGCACAAAGCAAGAAAAGTGACTACCATGAATGCAATGCCATGAGCACATTCAGGATTTATGTTTATAATGACGTCATAGGCTGTCTTGACCCAGTAGACTTTTTTTTCATCTTTGGACCCTTTTGGACATTTTCTTTGTTAATTTAAATTACAAAATAGATGCTTGGTTCCACTCTTCCTCCCCTGTATTGCTGTAACAGGTGTTTTATGAAGAACTGAATTACTGAAACATACATTTAAAATCTACAGGAAGGCCATTTACTTGTTTTCAATATAGTTGTATGTTTTGTTCTTTACACAGAATATGTGATTGTTATCTCACTACCCAGTCCTGTGAAAGTTTGTCTCTACAAATCTTAAACTTTCTTAGAAAGCTGGCCCTGAGTAACAATAACCTGCAGGATTCAGGAGTGAATCTTCTTTGTAATGGTCCAAACTCTCAGCTGGAAATTTTCAGGTAAATGGTTTTTTAATCACATAAATGAACAAAATATTTAGTTTTTATCCAACTGTAAAGCCTATGTTCATTTACATGCAATGAGCTCATGATCCAGTGTTTTCAGTGTCTCTCTGACTTTGAAAATGCAACATGCGTCATGTGTTTTATTTGATTGGCAATCCTAATCACTAGATGATGGTAATGATGATCATTAGGTTTTCATCATCATCATCTGATCACTCCAGAGAGAACAAAGCAAGAGAAGAGACTACCATGAAGGCAATGCCATAAGCTCATTCAGGGTTTATGTTTACAGTGACACAGGGTATCCACACGCCTTAAAAGTACTTGAAAGTACTTGAATTTCAGACACAGGGATTCAAGGCCTGGAAAGTACTTGGAAAAAAATATAGATCCTTGAATTAAATTTTAAATAATGTTGTTTAGTAGAACGGCGCTAATAATTGGGGGGCGGGGGTAGCTGGAAAAAAACCTTGTGTGTGAGTTGATGCGCAGCCTATGAACCTATGGAGAAGCAGAGCTAATCAACAGGCCAAATGCCAGGGAAGTGCAAATTCAACGACTCTTGGCTTAGTATTGATCTATATAAGAACTGGTTACTGAAAGTTCCAACAGATGTGCATTTAGCATGATGCACCATTTGCAAGAAAAACATAAAATTGAATTCCATGGGGGAGTATGCACTGAAGAGCCATGCAAAATGCGGAGGACATCAACAAGCAATGAAGAGTCAAACAAACGGTAAATATAATCTCATACAGTTAAATATATGCTGTGTTGAACTATAGCTAAACTTTACTTTTGTATGTATTCATTTTGAGAATGATTATATTAGTTATTCTGGTCAGTAAATGTTCATTAGGAATTTGTCTGAATACAATTGGATAGCTAACCTTAGGCAAAAATTATGACATGAAACAGTTACTTATTTTTTCCTAGAATATTTGTTTCAGATTTTTAAACATCATATTACAAGCAGTGTCCCAGTGTTTTCGCTTGCGAGCAGTTCCCCTTGATTTTGTACTGGGTGGGGTATTAATAAGGCATATTATTTACATTTTATTGAACAAATACATCATGAATCGATTTTCCAATCCGTGTTTCTGTCTTATCTTGAATCACAATGGTACACTTAAGTGGTGTAGTGGTGCCTGGAGAAGTGGGTATACGTATACAGGTCGGGTTGCCCCCGCTGTGGATGAACCCAGCACCTGTGTGACTCGTCATAGACAGACACAAAGAAGTAGCTTCCGGCTACAGTGTTCTTCCGCAGTCCTGTTTATTAATTATGAATTGGTTTTATGAATTGGTTGCTATCACTGTAAAGTCATGCTAAGTGTTTTCTCTATAACGTTTTCTACAGGAAGACAATGTGTGTATCAGCATGCTTAATTATATATGGTTATATATTTACTATTTTTAGTATCTCAAGCTTTGTCGAGCAGCATTTTTGTATAGCAAAAGTGGATGAATTTTTGTTTTACTTTATTGCCAGTTACCTTATCCATATCTTTTCTCACAATGGCAAAATGTATTTATACTATTCTATCTGCATTTTAATGTTTTTATTAAAGTAATGATTTAGCATTAAAACTAGAATAATTATTAAAAGTAGTAGGCCTAAGATGCAAGCTTTTGCTTACTCTCACATATTCTACCAGCCCTCTCTCCTAATTGAATTTAAAATAAACCATTTGCCTCTTAAATTGTTTATACAGTAATGATAGACACAGGTACAGTAGGACTTTATTACTGTTTAAAATGGCAGTAACAAACCTTCTTAACCATACTTTTTTTGGAAATAGTATAATTTATAGTATAGCATTTTGACTAATAACTTTTACCAAATAAAATGTGTTTTTACAGGTAGACCAGAGTGTTTATATATTCAGTGTTTTAGCACACAGGTTTTTTTAGTGCCAGCATCATTTTAGAATGGTTCTGCATAGTGTTCTGCTTAGCACTAATATGTTATCTTTTTTCGACAGCTATAAACATTCAACAATATTTCTGCCCTCAACCATGAGGGCAGAAATATTGTGGTCACTTAAAGTGACAGTCTCATTATTCATACCATTCCCGTGAACAAACACGTGAGTTTATTTTCTTAACTATAAAGGGTTGCTCATAAACCTCTTCAGAAAATAAATATGTTGTGTCTCTTACTATCTGTAATTATAACAAAAACAAATCAAAGTCCTGCTTGACTTTTGTATTCATTCATTCATTCATTCCTTCATTTTTATGTTTAAAAAGATTATTCTTTATTATTTAATTTTTTGGGAGATATAATAGTTATTATTTTATTTCTACAGGCCAGCTTTTCTCTGCAATGTTCCCTGAAAGTGAAATTGCAAAGAGCTTTTCATTTGGCCAGACAAAGTGCACCTACATATGTGCCTATGGCTTAGCTCCCTATTTCAAAAGTCTGCTCACCAACAAACTCAAATCTGGAGATGAGGACTATGTGTTGCTTTTTGATGAGTCTCTCAACCACATGACACAATCAAAACAGTGTGATTTTCATGACCGGTTTTGGTGATCAGGTTCAGACACAATTTTTTGATACTGAGTTTATGGGGCCTGCCAGAGCCGATGATCTTAAATTGGCTTTTTAGAAAGGCACTGAGGCATTGCCAAAGAAATGTGATGGATGGGCCAAATGTTAATTGGTCCTTTTACAAGAAGGTAGAACAGTCTCTTGCAGAAGAATATGGACTGAAACTCTTGAATTTGGGCAGCTGTGGTCTGCATATTGTTAATGGAGCATTTCAGAAAGGGCTTTCATCAACAGGTTGGAGGGTTGATGGTTTTCTACGTGCAATATACCAGCTCCTACATGATTGCCCTGCCCATCGAGAGGAATATATTAGAGTCACTAATGCGCAAGATGGTCTTCTTCCACTACCTTTCTGCCCAACAAGATGGGTTGAAAACACGCCTGTGTTGGAGAGAGCGCTGCAGATCTTGCCAAACTTGGCCACATATGTAAGTGCTGTTGAAGAGAAAAGAACACCAAATCCTGACACCAAGTCATTTGATGAAGTCTGTCAAGCAATAAAGAATCCTCTCCTGGAAGCACAGATAAACTTTGCTTTATCAGTGAGTAAGGCTGTCACCCCATTTCTGATGAAGTATCAAACAGATAAACCGATGGTCCTATTTCTAGCTGCATATCTTCACAAGATGTTGAAGAATCTAATGTGTAAATTTATCAAACCAGAGATCATGCAGGAAGTCAAGTCTGTGAAAAATGTCCTGGATGTTGACATTAAGTTGCCAACAAATTACATGGACTGCTCAAGTGTCGACCTTGGATATGTCACCAACAGAATCTTAAAGGAGTTGAGGGCAAGGTAAAAGGTTGGTGCAAGCACCCTTATGGATTTCAGGCGGTCCTGCAGAGATGGTCTTGTTGCTATGGTTGACAAACTTCAACAGAAGTCTCCCCTGAAATACATCTTGGTGAAAAATATGGGCTTCTTGGATCCTGTGAAGATGTCAGATGAAAATAAAACAGATCAGTTGAAGGGCATGCTTAGAAGAACCCTTGCCTATCTGGTAGATCAAGGGAGGGTTAATGAGCAGGACTGTGATGAAATTATTGTGCAGTATGCCCATTTCATTGATGATGTTGTGCAGAAAAGCCATTCTGCATTTGCTGTGTTCAACCCATTATGCGATCAATTAGACACTCTCTTGCATAGCTGCATGTCCAAAGAAAAGGAATTCTAGAAACTCTGGAAAATGTGGCATCAACTCCTGCTACTGTCTCATGGGCAAGGGACAGTAGAGAGGGGGTTTTCTGTCAACCGAAAGATTGAAGTGGAGAACCTTTTTGAAGATACATACAGAGCTCAGACAGTCATTGCTGATCATCTTTGAGTTGTCGGCGGAATTACAAATGATACATAGATACATAGCAAGTTTGGAGGAAAAGAAAAAGAAAGAAGAAACGCAAGCAATGAATCAAAAACGAAATGTACTGTTTGAGGAAATTGACCAGCTTCAGTCAAAGAAAAAATAATGGAGAAAGACATGCAGATTCTTGTTGTTTCGGCTGACAAATATGTCTTGAAGGCTGAAAGTACAGGACAAATAACTCTGATTCAAAATCAAACCCCTTGAGATACGGAGCAAAAGAAAAAAATGCAGCACTTGAAAAGATGGAAAAAAAGCTTGAAAAAAATGTATACAGTTCAAAAGCAAATAAGTAATACAAAGTCCTTTATCCTTTCTTTCTTTTTTTGCAAATGTAAAAGGTGTAAAATATTCAGAAACTTTCTCAAAAAGTGTTAAAGCATTATTACATGGCTGTTATGTTGTCAAAAGTCCCAGTGGGAGAAGTGTTCTAAATAAAACCAGTTACAATTCTCAATGGTTGTTCATGCAAGTCATTTAATTAAATGGAGCAGTACTAGGTGTCATCTAGGTCAAAAATTAATTTTAAAAGTACAGAACAGAGATTTCTCTAAATTCATGAAACCTGTGAATCATTATTACTCTCTTTTTCTGAACATGTGCCAATGGCCAAGCATTTTAATTAAATAAATGCAATTCCAGTTTAAAAGAAAACGGTTGGAACAAATCTAAATGTATTTTACAAGATAATTTGAGACACCTAACTAATATTTCATTTTATTATTATTTATTTTTCATCAACATGATTTCATGTGTAAAACCACAGTTCTTTTCTAGGTTGAAACAGACCACAAAAAGGGAAACCATTTTATATCTCTTAAATTGAAAGAAAACTACAGAAAATGAAAAACATGACAGAACATAAAACATAACACATTTCCAAAACTTCTTTTTCATAATAAAAACTTTTTTTCCTAGAAATGTTACAGTACCTCAAAATGGGCGCAAATACAATTGGAGGTTAAAATGTTAGTCACTATATAGGTATATAGGTGGTCTTTCACTACATATATGCCGCAATGTGTATTTGATAGGTGCTTGATAGAAAATAAATAGTGCTTTAAAAAGTCCTTAAGAGTCCTTAAATCTGGTGTTCATGAAAGAGTGGGAACCCTGGTGACATCATAGGCTATATTCACCCAACTTTTTTCATTTTGGACTCTTTTGGACATTTTCTTTGTTAATTTAAATTATAAATTAGCTGCTTGGTTCCTGCTGCTTGTTCCCTGCATTGCTGTAACAGGTGTTTTATGAAGAACTGAATTACTGAAACATACATTCAAAATCTACAGGAAGGCCATTTACTTGTTTTCAATATAGTTGTAAGTTTTGTTCTTTAAACAGACTATGTGGAAGTAATCTAACTACTCAGTCCTGTAAAAGTTTGTCTACAGCTCTACAATCCTCAAACACCCTGAGAGAGCTAGTCCGGAGTAACAATAACCTGCAGGATTCAGGAGTGAATCTTCTTTATGACGGACTGAAGAGTACAAAATGTCAGCTAGAGATTCTCAGGTAAATGTTTTTTTTAATCACATAAATGAACAAATTGTTAAGTGTTTATCCAACTGTAAAGCCTATGTTCATTTACATGCAAGCAGCTCATGATCCAGTGTCTCTCTGACTTTGAAAATGCAATATGCATCAAACATCTGTTTTATTTGATTGGCCATTCTAATCACTAGATTATGGTGATTGATCATTATTATTATCATCATCATCATCATCTTATCACTCCGGAGAGAACAAAGCAAGAAAAGAGACTACAATGAATGCAATGCCATGAGCACATTCAGGGTTTATGTTTATAATGACGTCATAGGCTGTCTTCCCCCAATAGACTTTTTTTTTTATCTTTGGACCCTTTTGGACATTTTCTTTGTTAATTTAAATTACAAATTGGCTGCTTGGTTCCTGCTGCTTGGTCCCTGCATCGCTGTAACAGGTGTTTTATGAAGAATTAAATTACTGAACCATACATTCAAAATCTACAGTAAGGCCATTTACTTGTTTTTAATATAGTTGTATGTTTTGTTCTTTACACAGACTATGTGGATGTAATCTCACTACTCAGTCTTGTGAAAGTTTGTCTTCATCTCTACAATCCTCAAACATCCTGAGAGAGCTGGACCTGAGTAATAATAACCTGCAGGATTCAGGAGTGAAACTTCTTTCTGATGGACTGAAGAGTCCAAACTGTCAGCTGGAGATTCTCAGGTAAATGTTTTTTTAAACACATAAATGAACAAAATATTTAGTGTTCATCCAACTGTAAAGCCTATGTTCATTTACATGCAAGCAGCTCATGATCCAGTGTTTTCAGTGTTTCTGAATTTGAAAATGCAACATGCATCAAACATCTGTTTTATTTGATTGGCCATCCTAATCACTACATTATGGTGGTGATGATGATCATTATTATTAACATCATCATCTGATCACTCCGGAGGGAACAAAGGAGGAAAAGAGACTACCATGAATGCAATGCCATGAGCACATTCAGGGTTTATATTTATAATGACGTCATAGGCTGTCTTCCCCCAATAGACTTTTTTTAATTTTTGGACCCTTTTGAACATTTTCTTTGTTATTTTAATTTATAAATTAGCTGCTTGGTTCCTGCTGCTTGGTCCCTGCATTGCTGTAACACGTGTTTTATGAAGAATTTAATTACTGAAACATACATTCAAAATCTACAGGAAGGCCATTTACTTGTTTTCAATGTAGTTGTATGTTTTGTTCTTTACACAGACTATGTGGATGTAATCTCACTACTCAGTCCTGTGAAAGTTTGTCTTCAGCTCTACAATCCTCAAACATCCTGAGAGAGCTGGACCTGAGTAACAATAACCTGCAGGATTCAGGAGTGAATCTTCTTTCTAATGGACTGAAGAGTCCAAACTGTCAGCTGGAGATTCTCAGGTAAAGGGTTTCAGTACAATAAATACGCAAAGTTTATATATCAAACTGTAAATTTAGGGACTTAGGGTCAACTGGGAAAAGAGCAAACTCTCGCCAATGCAGAGGATCTCTTTTCTCGGGATGGAACTGGACTTGGTTGAACAGACGGCACGCCTCACGCAATTGGCACTGCAGTTTTTCTTTGGGTGTGACAAAGGAAAATTATGTATTACACATTGTAGAATCTACATTGATAATTGCATTTCTGATGTTATACATTTTATCAGTGAAAAAATTTCATGAAGTCATTACTATTAAACTGTAGGGGAATATTTAGGCCATGTGGCATCTGATTATTTGTTAATCTAACCACTGTGCTAAATAAAAACCTTGGATTGTTTTGTTTATGTTCTATCTATTATTTTAGAGCCTGTCTATATCTGGACATACTGTTTTTCCACGCAATTCTAAAAACTTCCACATTAGTTTTTTTTTCCATTTGCACTCAAGATTACGAGTTTCTTTCTTGAGAGAATTGCTAATACTGTTGTACCATTGTGCAGCATGTTTTTCTCTAACTTTTTTCAATTTGATGGGATTCAATTTGAACCCCTTAGCATTTATATAAATAGTAGCTAAACTCGAAGTGTACAACAGGTGGTACAGTGTGTCACAGGGTGAAGAATCACACGACACAACGATTGCAAATGGAAAGCCCCGGAGGGTGGATTTATTAATGAAATGAAAAACAAACAAGTTGTGGTGTGAGTCCACTTATATATAAAAATATATATTTGACTCCTTAAAGTGATTTACAGAGGCTAATAGCATTTTTTTCTAACTTCATTAAAGTGTATCACATTGTAAAATTCAAAGTTTTATGAAATTTCTAAAGCAATAGAATAAAAAAATACAGATCAAATGAAATCAGTATTAACAAAATTAATTGTTACTACAGAGGTGGCAAAGAAGAACACAAAAATGGCACGTGATTACAGACATTTAAAGAGGCTCAGAGGTGACATGAGTGCAATAGAAAATGTAGGAAATTACATAAAATAAATGGACTGGGCAGTCATTTTCATCATATAATTTATAATGTGTAAATGGCATTCCAGATTTTTCACATATATTTTTAACACTGACCTTAAGACATGACCATATAGGAATAATTCATGGCTGAAATGGGTATAAATGTGAGAGAGATGTCTGATTATCACATGACTATTGCTGTGTTTTCAGATTGTCTGGCTGTATGGTGACAGAGAATAGCTGTCGTTATGTGTTTTTACCTCTGAGTTCAAACCGCTCACACCTGAGAGAGCTGGATCTGAGCTACAATCACCCAGGAGATTCAGGAGTCAAACTACTGTTGGATTCAACCTGCTCATTGAAAATTAAGTATGTGTAGCAGGAAGATTTTATATTTTTCTAAAAGGATCCCATTGCCTATGTGCATTATATACAGTGGGTACAGAAAGTATTCAGACCCCCTTAAATTTTTCACTCTTTGTTATATTGCAGCCATTTGCTAAAATCATTTAAGTTCATTTTTTTTCCTCATTAATGTACACACAGCAGCCCATATTGACAGAAAAACACAGAATTGTTGACATTTTTGCAGATTTATTAAAAAAGAAAAACTGAAATGTCACATGGTCCTAAGTATTCAGACCCTTTGCTCAGTATTTAGTAGAAGCACCCTTTTTGGGAAAGATGCAACAAGTTTTTCACACCTGGATTTGGGGATCCTCTGCCATTCCTCCTTGCAGATCCTCTCCAGTTCTGTCAGGTTGGATGGTAAACGTTGGTGGACAGCCATTTTCAGGTCTCTCCAGAGATGCTCAATTGGGTTTAAGTCAGGGCTCTGGCTGGGCCATTCAAGAACAGTCACGGAGTTGTTGTAAAGCCACTGCTTTGTTATTTTAGCTGTGTGCTTAGGATCATTGTCTTGTTGGAAGGTGAACCTTCGGCCCAGTCTGAGGTCCGGAGCACTCTGGAGAAGGTTTTCATCCAGGATATCCCTGTACTTGGCCGCATTTATCTTTCCCTCGATTGCAACCAGTCGTCCTGTCCCTGCAGCTGCTGCCACCACAATGCTTCACTGTTGGGACTGTATTGGACAGGTGATGAGCTGTGCCTGGTTTTCTCCACACATACTGCTTAGAATTAAGGCCAAAAAGTTCTATCTTGGTCTCATCAGACCAGAGAATCTTATTTCTCACCATCTTGGAATCCTTCGGGTGTTTTTTAGCAAACTTCATGCGGGCTTTCATGTGTCTTACACTGAGGAGAGGCTTCCGTCGGGCCACTCTGCCATAAAGCCCCGACTGGTGGAGGGCTGCAGTGATGGTTGACTTTCTAAAATTTTCTTCCATCTCCCGACTGCATCTCTGGAGCTCAGCCACAGTGATATTTGGGTTCTTCTTTACCTCTCTCACCAAGGCTCTTCTCCCCTGATAGCTCAGTTTGGCCAGTCGGCCAGCTCTAGGAAGGGTTCTGGTCGTCCCAAACGTCTTCCATTTCCGGATTATGAAGGCCACTGTGCTCTTAGGAACCTTAAGTGCAGCAGAATTTTTTTGTAACCTTGGCCAGATCTGTGCCTTGCCACAATTCTGTCTCTGAGCTCTTCAGGAAGTTCTTTTGACCTCATGATTCTCATTTGCTCTGACATGCACTATGAGCTGTAAGGTCTTATATAGACAGGTTTGTGGCTTTCCTAATCAAGTCCAATCAATATGATCAAACACAGCTGGACTCAAATGAAGGTGTAGAACCATCTCAAGGATGATCGCATTACGACCAAGATGGCGGCGCGTGCACAACGCGAGGCTCAGCGTCTCTCCAGTTTCTGCAGTTTTGCAGTATTTTTCTTACTCCTCTCGGGTCTGTTCGTACAGAACAGTTGTGCCTTAACATCGTACACCCGACAGGAGCTTTTGGATATTAGTTTGCACACCTCAGACAATTTTATCAGCAATCTTCGTCTCGCCCCCGAGATCGCCAGAACAACCGAGGCTGTGCACCCTACCCGGCCGGGCGGAAGTGCTCGAAGGCGGCGGCGCGACCGTAAACAAAGGAGGGGGAAGCGTGGAGGACTAAGAGCTAAGCTAAAGCTAACACCACACCGGCTCTCTCTTCCCAGCATTTTCCTCGCCAATGTAAGGTCTTTGGTGAACAAAATGGACGAGATTCGACTCCGTATTAGCCACAGCATTAGGCTTTTAAACTGCAATGTCATGATTTTCACCGAAACATGGCTAAACAGCGGCATACCGGACAATGCTATTGACTTAGCTGGACACAACATATTTCGTGCAGACAGAACGGCTGATGACACCGGTAAGACCAGAGGCGGAGGATTATGCATTTATATTAACAAAGCTTGGTGCACGAACTCTGCTATTGTTGTCAGACACTGCTCAGCTAACCTAGAGTTTCTCATGGTTAAGTGCAGACCGTTTTATCTGCCACGGGAGTTTACATCCACCATTATAACTGCTGCTTACATTCCTCCCGATGCTGATGCCAAGCTTGCAATGAACGAACTTCATTGCACCATCAGTAAACAACAGACTATTCACCCGGAGGCTGCATTTATTGTTGCCGGGGATTTTAATCACTCAAACTTAAAGACAGTGCTCCCAAAATTTCACCAACATGTTGACTGTCACACTAGAGGCAACAAAACTTTGGACCATGTATACACAAACATGGCTGAAGCCTATGCTGTGACCCCCCTCCCCCACCTGGGACAGTCAGACCACCTCTCTTTGTTCCTCACCCCCAAGTATTCACCCCTCATCAACCGTGTGAAGCCATCAGTGAAGACCATCAAAGTGTGGCCAGCGGGGGCAGACCTCACACTTCAGGACAGGTTTCAAAATACTGACTGGAGTATGTTTGCTTCTCAGGCCACAAGTGGCCATCATACGGACATAGACACCTATACCTCCTCTGTTTTGGACTACATTAACACCACTATAGACAGTGTTACAACCCAGAAGCAGATCACAACATACCCAAATCAGAAGCCATGGATGAACAAGGAGGTGCGCCTCCTGCTGAAGGCACGCAACAAAGCCTTTAGATCAGGTGATGCACAGGCCTACAGCACATCCAGGGCAGATCTGAAGAGGGGCATCAAAAAGGCCAAGCACTGCTACAAGCTAAAGATAGAGGATCACTTCTCCAACTCTGACCCTCGACGCATGTGGCAGGGCATCCAGGCCATCAGCAACTACAAACACAGCCATCCCACCCCAACAGACACAAATGCCTCTTTCCTAAACGAGCTAAATAACTTTTATGCTCGCTTTGAGAGAGAAAATAATGGACCTATCACCAAGTTCACACCATCAAATAACCAACAGCCCATTAAACTGACCTCCACTGATGTGTTTACCGCACTGAGCCAGATCAATGTGCGGAAGGCTGCTGGACCAGACGGCATCCCCGGACGCGTGCTTGGAGCATGTGCAGAGCAGCTCGCTGGGGTATTTACAGACATCTTTAACATGTCCCTTGCTCAAGCGGCTGTGCCTACTTGCTTCAAATCCACCTCCATTGTGCCGGTGCCAAAACACTCCATACCAGCATGCCTGAATGACTACCGTCCTGTAGCACTCACACCCATTGTTATGAAGTGCTTTGAACGGCTGGTCCTGGCACATCTGAAAAACTGTCTCCCTTCTACACTGGACCCATACCAGTTTGCATACCGTAACAATAGGAGCACAGAGGATGCAGTCTCACTAGCACTGCACTCTGTACTCACACACTTGGACAATAAGAACACTTACGCACGGATGCTGTTTGTTGATTTCAGCTCGGCGTTCAATACTGTAATTCCCTCCAAGTTAATCACTAAACTTGGAGACCTGGGAATTAACACCTCACTGTGCAACTGGATTATGGACTTTCTGACCAACAGACCTCAGCATGTTAGGTCAGGCCTCATGTGCTCCACTACCATCATGCTTAACACTGGTGTACCCCAAGGCTGTGTGCTGAGCCCTTTCCTCTACTCCCTCTTCACCCATGACTGCAGAGCCTTGAGTGGATCTAACACCATCATCAAGTTTGCAGACGATACTACGGTGATCGGTCTCATCAGCAACAACGATGAGACCGCCTACAGGGAGGAGGTCCAGCACCTGGCCACATGGTGCACAGAAAATAACCTGCTCCTCAACACCACCAAAACGAAGGAGTTGATCGTAGACTTCAGGAAGGAGAGCGGAGGCACACACGATCCCATCCACATTAACGGGATGGCTGTTGAGCGTGTCTCCTGCTTCAAGTTCCTGGGGACCCACATCTCTGAAAACCTGTCCTGGTCCAGCCTGGTCAAGAAGGCCCATCAGCGACTCTTCTTCTTGAGGACACTGAAGAAAAATCAGATGTCCTCAACCATCCTGGTGAACTTTTACCGCTGCACAATAGAGAGCATACTTACCAACTGTGTCACAGTCTGGTACGGAAACTGCTCTGTTGCGGAGCAAAAGTCACTGCAGCGGGTGGTGAAAACTGCTCAACGCATCACTAGGACTCCACTTCCAGCCATAAAAGACATTCAGAGGAAAAACTGCATGCGTCGAGCACGCAGTATCCTTAAAGACTCCTCTCACCCTGCCCACAGACTGTTTTCTCTGCTGCCCTCCGGCAGGCGCTTCAGGAGCCTCCGGACCAAAACCAGCAGACTGAGGAACAGCTTCTTTCCCAGAGCTGTCTCCTTATTGAACTCTGCCCCTCACTGAACTCTGCTCCTCACTGATTCCACTGCATCTCCTCCATATCTTTACTCCCCTCATCCTCCCCAACACCTCTTAATTAACCAGAACTGTTACACTTATTTGCACTATTCACCTATATTCGCACTACAGCATCACCCATATGCACTACAGGTCTGCTCCATTGCTCATTTGCACTACCTGGTTACACTTTCAATTAATGCTTAATTGCATTATTTATTGCACCTCAATGCACAATTTGTAAATTTCTGTTTATAGTAAATACTGTATATTATGTTTATAGTACATACTCCATTGTAAATTTCTGTTTATAGCAAATTGCCATCAGTATATATGTTCATAGTATATACCCATTTGTAAATCTTTACCATGCTTCATTATACACTTAATTTATTTATTTATTTAACTTATATCCTGCACTCTACTGCTTATTGCACTTCTGGTTAGACCTAAACTGCATTTCGTTGCATTGTACTTGTACATGTGTAATGACAATAAAGTTGAATCTAATCTAATCAAGACCAGCAGCAGCCAATCAGATCCCTCTTCAGTATGTGGGTTTGATCACAGAAGTGCGAGGATTCACTGACCAACAGAAGGAGGAGTACTTCAGAAAGAGAATCACAGATGATAATCTGTCCTCCAAAATCATTTCACACATTAAGACATCTCGTAGTCTCTATATTATGTGCCACATTCCTGTGTTCTGCTGGATCACAGCCACAGTACTTCAGGATATTCTCACTGGCAACAATGCAGAGAAAATTGACACAACACTCACTGAAATGTATATTCATTTCCTGCTGATACAGATGGAAATAAAAAACCTGAAGTATGAAGAACAAGAAGAAAGAGAAGGTACAGAGCATCTGCAATTAAATAGAGAGATAATTTTGAAGTTATCCAAATTAGCATTCGAACAACTGAAGAAGGAAAACATTGTGTTCTATAAGGAAGATCTGAAAGATTGTGGTATTGATGCGAGTAAAGACACTGAGTTCACAGGAATGATCGCTGAGATCTTCAAAAGGGAACACAGACTTCATGGAGCAAAGGTCTTCTCCTTTGTGCATCTGAGTGTTCAAGAGTTTCTTGCTGCAGTTCATGTGTTCATCTGCTACCTGAACAAGAACAGGCAGGAGCTTCAGTTTTTCTTTGATGAGCCAAAACAAAATGTCACATTGCATGAGCTACTGCAGAAGACTGTTGATAAATCTAGAAGAAGTCAGAGAGGACATCTGGACCTGTTCCTGCGCTTTCTGATGGGCATTTCACTGATGTCCAGTCAAAACCTCCTAAAAGGTCTGTTCACACACACTGAAGACACTATAGAGAGTGTCACAAAAACAATTAAATACATTAAACAACAACAAAACCAATACATCTCAGATGAAACATTAGTCAACCTATTCTACTGCTTACTTGAGCTCAAAGATCATTCATTATATGAAGAAATCCAGACTTACCTCAGTTCAGATGAACAGCCAGGAAGAGACCTCTCATCTTCAATGTGCACAGTGCTGACCTATGTACTGCTGATGTCAGAGAAGGTGCTGGATGAGTTCAACCAAAAGAAGTTCACGTCATCACAAGAGAACTATAAGAGGCTCATTCCAGCTATAAGATGCTGCAGAAAAGCCCTGTGAGTAATTTCACTGACTGCTGTTTAAACATTCATTTTGTTCTACATTACTAAACAATTAAATATCAATTAAATGTTCAATATTTCTCCTGATTATGAAGAGTATAATAAGTGCCAAAACAACCTTAACATTAAAAAATAATCTGGCTAAACATTTTGTTCTGGCAGATTTGACAGCTGTCATTTTGATAAAACATGCTGTGAAACTGTCTTCTGCTCTACAATCATCAAACTCCCATGTGACACAGCTGGACCTGAGTAGCAATCACCTGCAGGATTCAGGAGTGAAGATGATTTATGATGGACTGAAGAGTCCACATTGTCCATTAAACATACTGAGGTTTGACATTCACTTTCACTGAATCACTATGTTCAAATATGTTGATAAATAGGTGTCTCATAACTATACTGCCGTGCAAAGGCAAAAGACAACTTTGGTTTTGGTCGAAAATGAGTTTTTGATATTTTTGGGACATTTAAGACATCCTTTATCATGTGCATAAGTATCTTGAGTCAATTGAGAAAATAATGTATTGCCTTAACCATAACTTCGAAAACCCCATGGAGAAACCAAGGCAGAGCACCTTATTGTCAGAGTTTTTGCCTTGTAATATTTTTTTTGCCACTAGAGGGCTGTACCGGACTCTTATGTCTAAACGTTTTCCTACACTAATCAGTGCAATTGTTTTCATGTTTCTCATTCAGTCTTGTGTATTTAAGTTGATCAGTCTCTTTGCTTGGTGGTTGTTGTTGTTGTACCTAAGCCAGTTGTTGCCGTAAGTTTGCTCCAATTCTAAGAAGTTTATTTTCCCGAGTATTTTGAATTTTTAATGTGGGTTTTTTTTTTTTTTTTTTTTTGCTCTTTTGGAGATTTTTCCAGTTTTTTGTAGAGATTATTCTCCTCTTGGATTTTTGTATTTTGTGTTGTTTTGGACTATTGTTCCTTCTGTTTTTGACTGCCCTCAAGAAAAGGATTTGTGTTCCCATATCCTCTTTTTTTAAATACATTTTTTGACTTGACTCTAGAAAGCGCCTCTCTATTGGGTTCAACATCTCTCTGTGGCTCAGTGCTGAAAATTAAGACTCTTGCAGACCCCAGTTCGATTCCCGACTGACACTTACAACACCAGATACCGCTTTCGCTTTGTTTGGAACGCTCAAATTGAATTAGGGCTGTCTGCTTTTGATAAACAAACAAATTAGATAAATCATGATCTGCCAAACAGCTCCACATAAAGCACTATAAAGAGATACCTTGGCAACAATACGTAATTGTGAAAAATCATTTAAGATTGATTTTTTTCTTATATTTTTTATAATGCAGATTATTCAGCAGGCTGTCACTTTTATTTGGACACATGTGGACTCGAATGCAGTAACATGTAGCATGATCAACTGTAAAATCAGTAGATTAAAATTAATTTTAAATTGATTTTAAAACACAATACATTTTAACAATCTTTATTTGAGTAAAGTTGTTGTTGTGTACATTTAAGTACAGTACAGTTTTTATTGACCTTTTAGGTACAACACATTTTAATTTAATCATTATTAAGTTTTTAAGTTTTATAAGTTTCCCCTTGGGTGGAAGTTTGGTGTGATGTCTTGGGCATCAGCTAGAAAATGATGCAGAGTCGTGGGCTGAGATGTTTTGGTTACGGCTTGCAGCAAAAATAACTAGAACATGAAACTCTCAATGGAAAGAAAGAAAAGAATCAAAAGTAAAATACTAGATGGTGTTTTCTTCATTGTTCGTTAGCAACAGGCATGCAGGACAAAGCATGCTGCAAAGCATACATTTTCAAACTCATAACAAACACAATAAACCCTTAAATGATTCACTAGTTACTCAAAGACATACTCAATCAATATTCATTTATAAGTCTTAAGTAACCAGTCTTAAGAAACCAGTCTTAAGTAGCACAGGTATATTTGTAGAAATAGCCAAAAATACACTGTATGGGTCAAAATTATACATTTTTCTTTTATGCCAAAAATAATTAAGAAATTATGTAAAGATCATGTTCCATGAAGATATTTTGTAAATTACATACCATAAGCATGTCAAAGCATAATTTTTGATTAGTCATATGCGTTGGTAAGACCTTCATTGGAATAACTTTAAAGGCGGTTTTCTCAATATTTAGATTTTTTTGCACTCTCAGATTCCAGATTTTCAAATAGTTGTATATTGGCCAAATATTGTCATATCCTAACAAACCATACATCAATTGAAAGCTTATTTATTCAGCTTTCAGATGTTGTCTAAAACTTAATTTTGAAAAATTTACACATAGGCCTATGACTGGTTTTGTGGTCCATGGTCACATATATGAAAAAGATAGCCTGTGAGGTACTGCTCAATACCATTCTGTGAGGACGAAGAGGTCAGAAGGTTATAGAAGGAATCTCGCTGGTCCTGGTCTTTTAAATGGGGTAAGGCAAGTCCTCAAGTGATGTTCATGATGTGCTGTGTCTTTGACTATTAATCTTAGTTACTTGCCCAAATTTAAAAATTTAATTTAAATTTTTAAATTTAAAAAATTTAAAAATTTTAAAAATCAATGTGTTCTTTTGTGTTAATGGTGTCATTAAAAACTCTTAGTTGATTTTAGATTTTAGAGTTAGATTTTACTGGAGCCAGGGTTTCATATTTACGACTGTTGTTCCGGGCCTCATTGGAATTTGGGGGGTTTTCTCGACTATTTTGAATGTTTCACACTCCTATTTGAATCATCTGAATTGTCTGATTCGCTCTGATTTCCTACAACAGACTCATTTTTTAACTGTGCAGAGCTGCATCTGAATAGTTAGGCCTACTATGCTACTGTATTTTAATGCTGTGGTACTTGGAGATATTTTTTTTAGGTGGCACTTGGTATAAAACATTTAAGAACCACTGCAATAGCCTATGAGACATTCATAATCGCTAGATTTTATACAGGTGTTACTATAACGATTTTGTAAATGGTGATCAACAACCAAATATTGATAATGTGGAAGTTACTTCCTTTTGCCTTGGTGTACCGTCTCACTTTTTGCAGACACTGCAAAGGCAGAGTACAGTAACTTCAAAATAGGGGTAAAAATAAATTCTGCTCACAATGTTTTTAATGTAGAACATTTTCATTACTAAAACATCTAACTGCCAAAATTTTAGTGTCTTACCTATAATTAATTTGGCTCATTTTTCTCAGTTTCACACTCTGGCGAGTTAATGTCTTTTGCCTTTGTAGGGCAGTATAGGTAGCAGATATGTTTCCTGTCTATATTATAGTATGATTGTATTGTTTTCTCCAAGAACACAAGGCAGGCAGGCAATGCCATCTCAAAAAAATTGATGAGAAAACAATTAGTGTTCCCAACCATCCTGGAAAACCTGGAATTTTAATAATAATACCTTTAATAATCCCTAAACTTCCTTAATGACTTCTTTGAACAATTTGTTTCAAAAACTGTTCCATGTTCATTTAAAAACATGTTTCTTTTCTGTATGGATTTGATTATTACAATAGCATTATTTTCACTTCATCAGTAAAATCCTCAGCTCTGAGGATCATATTACTCTTTGTTCTTGCCTCATTTAAGTCAACTGGATCAGTTTGGTTCATGAATGATTTTGTATTGATATTATTAGCTTAACCCTTAGGAGTTTAACCTGAGACATTTTTCAGGTCTTGGAGTTGTTGTGACATTTGTATTTACTTAAGTTACTTATGACATTTTAAGGAATAAAGTGGTAACATTTTATAATAAGTATACAGTAATAAAGTATTTACAAATTAATTGCAAACTATAGTCAATCAATAGTTTCTAAACGGTTGTTAATACATTAACAGACTATACAATCAGATAGTTCCTCATTCATTGTCAATGTAAACCTTAGATTAGGTCGTGGTATATCGAAAAGAGTCATTAATTAACAAACTTTTATTGGTCATTATTTGCATTATTCAGAGTTTCTTAAAATGTCCAAAGACCTAATGTATAGAAAATAGATCAAAAACAACTAATACGGTGTCTGAAACGCAAGTCTTTTGATATTAACTGTTGTATAAAATATCAATACCACATTTGTAACCATGCTAATTTTTTTAAGGAAAAAAATATATCAATCTTAATGTGATATTGATTAACTATATGAAATGCTATATACATTTTCTGCCCTCTTATCTTGAATTATGTGATCATTCTTAATGCATATCAATAGCTCAATCATGCAGTGAAAGAACGCAATCTAAATGCATATGCGCACTAGTCTAACCAGACTTCATCTTCAAACCTATTTGCGAATGCCTGCACTCTGTAGGTGTGTTTTGTTTGTTTTTTGTAGTTTTCACTCCATAGTGTCATGATGTCTCACAAGTTCAGTATTTGCACTAAACCTGCACAGATTTGGCTTGGATGAACTTTCCCAAGAAATTAATGAGTGAACTACGAAACGTAACCCGCTAAATTGGTTAATGATTTGACAGCGTCACCTGCCACAGCTGATTTTTACACGAATTGGTGGGTTGGTGGGTGTTAATTTCAAACCCTGATTACATGTATAATTATATCAAATAATCAATGTTTATCAATTTTCTATCCCTGAACGGAAAATTTTAATTTAATTTAATTTTATTTTTTGATTTCCTATCAATTCAGCAGCAGTTTTCTGAATGTAATTTATTTTAGTATTTAGAACTATTTTATTTCCCATTTAAGCAGCAATTTGCTGCTTATTTATTTGAACATTTAACCATTTAATTTATTTTAATTATATTAAAAATACACTTATATAAATAACAGTTTTATAAGGACAAATTGTTACTTTAACGTAGGCCTGAATTCGAATTTTAGTATAGCTTTAAAATCTAACATCAAAGCGACTGGCATTAGACTTAACAATTCTGCACGTTCTGCAATAAGAGACTAAATATAATGCCGAATACTTCAACATTCACAGGTATTAAAGGTCCGAGATAGTGCCTTTCTTGTTTAGATAAAATAAAAACAACGCTTCAGTATCATGCAGGTTCAAAGTAACTCACCAACTGCTGGCTTAGTATATCCTACCACTGCTGCACGAATGCTGGAGAAGCGCTAACCATACATAGCGTGTCTCCAGCAAAAAACTGTAAAAGGTACAACAAGTACTTCACTGCTGTGATACAGAGCGGGTGTAACGATGACGAAGACGGGTGGATCCAAATGCAAAGCTTTATTAGTAGAAATAATCGTGGTCGACAAGCAGGGGTCAGGCAGGAACAAACATGGGCAACGTAGGACAAAACAAAGAAGCGTCAGTATCCGAGCGAGAAGGTCTGGGGCCGGTGTTATGGATCAACTGGGGATCGTGTTAACTGGGGATGTGCGCGTGCACGTGATCTATTTTGCTTACCTTTCCGGCAGATTCGTCAGCTGCGTCTACAAAGCTGTTACGAAAACAAGTTCGCACTTCCTCAATGTTGTTAATAAACGCAGATCTAGTTATTAAACTGTGTTGTTTCCTCTGATATGTGTTCTGATTCTGTACACATAGTTGAAGTGTCATTTGCACTTCATTTTAGCCTACATGCGGACATGGTACACAAACCAAACCACAACCTTGAGACATTCACTTCAATGGAAAATGACAAATGCTGAAATAAACGTATTACATTTGAAAAATCAGTGTGTGTGTGTGTGTGTGTGTGTGTGTGTATATATGTATATATATATATATATATATATATATATATATATATATATATATAAAATATTTGTGTGTGTGTGTGTGTGTGTATGTGTTATTTAGAGCCTATTTTTGCTTAGTGGCAGATACATTATAAAACAGTATGGGCTACAGTAATAACGTGAGTGTACATAAAAAAAAAACTTCTATAAAAATGTAAATATTTCAAATACTTAATATTTGAAATGGGTATTTTAATGCCTTAGAATCCTGAACCCTAACAGTTTCTTATTAAATTGTGCATTAAACAGTACTACTGTAGTAACATAACTATAATAATACATTCATGTTTTAAAATTAAATTAACACATAACACATATTGTTTGTTTTAATTTCCCAGACTTTCCCTTGTCAATGTTTAAAAAACAATCATATTAAATAAAATATATACAACCATTTGTGTTATTTACAATTTTATTATGGTATTTTTATATATATATATATATATATATATATATATATGTATATATATATATATATATATATATATATATATATATAAATAAAGAGAGCGAGAGAGAGAGAGAGAGCATGTTTTTAACATGGGTTGAAAAAACAAACACCAAAATAAAGTAAAAAGATCTATATAAATACATTAATTAAGAGCAGATGGATCATCCACACATGGACCACCATAACGACATAATTATTTTAACAGCCTCTCTCCTTGATTTGTCATGCAATTTCTATGCAATCACCCTTTAAACCAATGTGACTCCTAATTGGATGAACATAATTTGAAGAATATTTCAATACTGATGACTTGTTTAGGTCTAAAATACACACACATGATGGATTCTGTTAAAGTAAGGGAACTGATGAATGTTTTACAGCATAGTAGGTATCCTGAAGGCAGCTCAAGTCAGGAAAGGTATCGTATAAAGAGAAGGGCTGAGAATTTCACACTTAAGGGTAAATTTATCTTCATTCTTTAAATTTCAGTAAAGATTTATATTGTATGACCTTCATTTACTAATACAATGGTTAATTCAGATGGTGAGTTACATTATATATGTAGAAGACAAAAAAACAAGACTGAGCATCTAGCCAAAGTTGTTTTATCACCTGAAGAGGCACACAGAATTTTTGTTGAGTTTCATGCCAGTCCCATTGGAGGACATTGTGGCATGGAAAAAACTCACCATGCAATCATTACACGATTTTACTGGCCTGGGATGGAGCAGGACATTTCGCAAATGGGTAAGTTATTTCACATTTCCCATATTGCTGTACATTATTTTTAGTATAAGTTATATTTTCTGTATTTACCTTTTATCATTTCTTATTTCTTGGGCTTAAACAACTTCACTTGAGACCTATTCCCTTGACACTTGCTTTATCTAATTTTTCAGGTAGCTCAATGCCCTCAGTGCCAGGCCAGGAGAGCCTCTATAAACGAAAAGGCGGCATACACTCCTATAATTGTATGTATGATTTATTAAAGAAATACAGCAGCATAAATTTCAAACTAATTACTTTTCCTCACACTTTTTTCCCATGCTCAGGTCACTGAGCCTCTAGAATTGGTTGGCATGGACTTAATTGGGAAACTTACACTGACAGAAAGTGGCCACCAATACATTTGCGTGATGATGGATTATTTTACAAAGTGGCCAGAAGCTTACCCACTTAAGTCCAAAAGAGCAGCAGAAGTCACAGAGTGTATTGTTGACTTTTTTTACAAGTTTGGAGCACCAAAAAGACTGCTGACTGACCAAGGAACAGAGTTTGTGAACAAGGTTGGTACAACAAATGTATTTTCAAGTCATAGCAACAAATTTGTGACTCTTTCTTGTACCAAAGGTGAACTACTCTGTATGCAATAAATTGGGGATCTCCAGGAGTCTCTGTTCCGCATATCATCCGCAGACCAATGGCCTTGTAGAGAGACTTAATGGAACAATACAGAGGTAGGTTATGTATCACAATCCACAACTCAGTAATAATTAAACCGTGCAATAACCTAATTTCACACTTTGTGTTCAGAAGCCTGACTAAGATGGTTGGTGAAAAGCCATCATCATGGGACCAGCATCTTAAAGCCACATTGTTTGCTCTCCGCACAAAAAAAACAAATAACAACAAAATTTTCACCCTTCTACCTGATGTTTGGTAGAGAGGCAAGGTATCCATGTGAGGTGCCCAGTGATTATGAGGTAAGTGGTGTACAATGTGTTTTTGAATGATTGGTGATTTTACAAGTGTATATATTTGACTTTAAATTATAATTCTATAATATGTCTTCTTAGGTCAGTGATGAAAAAGTAGAAGCGATGGTGGAAAAGGAGCAGTTTTGCCATGCTTTCAGTGAACACAAAAAGTGCATGGAAGCCGTCCAGAGAAATGCAGAAAAAAGCCAGGAGAGGGTTCTAAAAAGAAAAATGGAAAGGGGCCACGATGACATCTTTGTGGTTGGTGACAAAGTCCTTGTGCGTAACAAGCGGCAAGAGTGTCGAAAAGGTGGGAAAATGGACCCAGACATGTTGGGTCCTTTCTCAATAGTTAAAGTTGATGGCAAAAGCGTTGAGGTTACATCAGAGGCAAAAGGCAAAATCATTCAATTCAACACCGACCACCTGAAAAAGTATGTTGAGCCAGAACCCCATATCCCAAAAAAGTGGGTGTCCTCCGTTTCAGTCAGCCCCACAACACCCAGCTGCACACAGACCCCATCACCAGAAAGCAGCAGTCCAACATTCCCCACATGCTCCAAGTATGTGCCTATTCAGTGCTCTGACAAGCTATTCCAAACATCTTCAACAACAACCCCATTAAGTCCTGAGCAAGGTAAGTGCACATTTGGGGTATAAATGTTTTTAACTTGTGTATCTATTTTACAAAAGTAACTGGTGTATTTTTTTTTTTTTTAGTTATTTGTAATGTATGGAAAGGGAAAAAACAGCATGTCTTGTGGAGCAAAATTGGTCCATATAAGCTGTTCACCAAAAACATGATGGGTTTGGCACCACAAAAGAAGTTGGAGAGTGAGGTATGATTGCATTTTTTTTTTTTTAATGATACCCCCTATAATCCAGTGTTTTACACTTGACTTTTTGTATATAGATTGTCAATGCCTACTTGCACAGTCTTGCAAGCCGACTTCAGTCCTCAGGAGTCGCAGCCTTTTTAATAGACTCCTATCAAATGAGTGCCATCTGGAGAGGTAGCAAAAAAGGCTTGAAAAAGGTATTTTCAGTTGGTTTTTAAAATCAAAAGTATTGCTGTGTATGTTTGACTGATCACCACTTTCGCTTTTTCAGCTGGATCCATCAGGTTATGACGTGCTCTTTGGAGCAGTTTGTGACAGCAATCACTGGACATTTATAGTAAGTGTCTAAATGCTAATGAACGGACAAATTTGCCGACATTAGTAGTTGTCATGTGTCCAAACTTAAGCAGTTCAACAAGATATTATCTGCTTTTCCCCTTAAGGCCATGTACCCAAAAGAGGGAAAATCCATCTACATTGACCCTTTTGGTGCGAAAGAACCTGCAGTCGAGCACTGCAAAGATGTGACGAGGCTAGTATGTGTAGTCTATCAAATCTGTGTGAATTTGCACATTACCATAAAGTAACCTGTTGTACTCCGTTTGACAGGTCTTTTATGAGACAAAAAGTTCCTCACATTTCAAGGTGGGGATGCCAAACAGTATCTCATCCCACCCAGCAAGATTCCACATCCTGTGGTGCATTTGTATGCAAAGTAAGTGTAGTCTGTTATTCAATGAATTTCAAATGTCTTAATTGAGAGCTTGACTTGATTGCTTTTTCCACCAGTTAGCACAAGCCCTTCTTCTGAAGGAAAGCATGGATTTTCCCAACGATGAAGCGGGGGTTGTGGAGATGCGGAAAAGTATTGCTGTAACACTTTTAAGAGAAACTGGTAAACTTTTTATTTTGTTATGAACCAGCTTAACTTAAGCATTCTGTATGTCACACTTAACACTAAATTTTGCTCCTTGTTAAAAGATGACCTTTCACACCTCTGCCGCTCTTGTGGAGAGGAAAATACAAAAGAAGGTGAACTTGACCAATGGGTAAGAATAGTTGGTTTAAAGGAGTAGCTGTTCTCCTAAATCATACCACTTTGTAACATTTTATTTTTTTGTGCTTGCTTCCTTAGATTGAATGCACAGACTGTGGAAAGTGGTACCACTGGGACTGTGTGGGCAGACCCTGCACATCCGGACGATACTGTTGCCCTGCATGTATATAGAGTGTGTTTTTTTTTGTTGTTGTTTTTTTCCATGTAAATAATAAATGTTCAATTTACATTCAAGTTGCCTGATTTCTTTAGTCTTAAATGTGAGCTTGTCTTTAATCGACTGTATCGTTTTATCAGATATTTGCATTGACATTTTTAATTCAGCTTTAGAAGCAATACACATTATTAGATGCATTTGTAGATCAATTGCTTCAAAACAGTAGCAAAGCTATTTGTAAGCCATTCCCTTACGATTTTTGGCTGAGTTGCAACACAAAACAGAAAGGCTGTACTGCTGACCTGCTTTGATCAACCATGATCAACACGGGATATCAAACCTATTTGGATTTTCATGAATTATGTAAAATATAGCCACACACGTTATTCACTAAAATGTTATATCTTAATATTGCTTATGTGCAATTTATAGTGATGCTTAAACAGCTACATGCATATACTTAGTAGTGTTGTAACTTTAAAGTGTAATACTGATTTTTTTTTTCGTTGAAGTGAATGTCTCAAGATAACGTGGGCGTGGTTTGTGTACCATGTCCGCATGTAGGCTAAAATGAAGTGCAAATGACACTTCAACTATGAGTACAGAATCAGAACACATATCAGAGGAAACAACACAGTTTAATAACTAGATCCGCGTTCATTAACAACATTGAGGAAGTGCGAACTTGTTTTCGTAACAGCTTTGTAGACGCAGCTGACGAATCTGCCGGAAAGGTAAGCAAAATAGATCACGTGCACGCGCACATCCCCAGTTAACACGATCCCCAGTTGATCCATAACACCAGCAGCGAGCAGAATAATCCAAGGGACAGGCGAGGGGTCGATAGGCGGGCGGAGAACAGTCACAGGAACCAGGAACAAAGGAGCTCGGCAACGGGAGGGCAACCAGGAAAAAACGCTCGGAATTGACAGAGAAAAACTATACAATACTTCGCAATCTGAACAGTGAACAAACCAGTCTATTTATACACAGAAAAGCAAGATGGCCGACAGGGGTGAGAGGTGACAGGAAGTTCACGAGAATGGGGTTATGGGTAATGTAGTGAAAAGTCCATAATACATTGAAGACTCCCTCTAAAGGCGGACAGAGGGAGCCATAGCAGCACAGTTCGTGACAGCGGGAGACACAAATATCATAAAGTTGTACGTTTTTCACTGGACAAACTATCTGCATTTTCACAAGCTTCTAAGAATGGAACGGCGGTGAAGCTGAAGAACATGCGACGCAGCATCAGTAAGTTTTAAAAAGTCAAAAAAAATCTGTAGGGCACAATGTACTGTACTATTTTTAAGGAATTTTACGTATCTGTTTTCACAGGGGTTTTGTTTTAGACTTAATGGAAATGTCCAAAAGTAATGCTCAGTAAAAATTATGCTGCCTTTCAATTTGGATGTTTAAGTCATATCAAATTCAATTATAAACTGACCTGGATTTTTTTTTTGCCCTTCAGGCTTTTCCGATCCAGGTGATGTGATTTGCTCGAAAACAACAACCCTCCCTCAATCTTGTGCTGGTTTCCTTTAGCCGTATTGCACCTTCAGGCAGCACAAGGCTGAATGTAGCTGCTGCCAAAGCTCTGGGGCCGAGACAAAATGTAAGTATGCTATATCATGCCTTCTATTCTAATTAATATATTGGGCTTACGTTATTAAATCTACTTAGCAGATAAATTAGCCATTTTTATGGCTGAAGGGTGTTTAATGAGAGACAGCGAATTCACCTCATCAAACAATGTTTTCGCTGGAGTTGTAAAGACACTGAGAAGAGAGGGTCGGGATAAAACGGAGCATCACGCACCGATTTCTGCTAAGGACTTCAGCACCAGTAATCTGTCCGCTTCGCGTCGTGCCTAACAACACCCTTCAGCCGTGATTTATTCACAATACAGCATGGCCTCGAGTACCTTATTGCTTACATATATACAGGGGTTGGACAATGAAACTGAAACACTTGGTTTTAGAGCACAGTTAGTACGGTGTTGGGCCAATCCTTTTGTGGCCAATACAGCATCATTATGTTTTGGGATTGACAAATACATGTCATGCACAGTAGCCAGAGGGATTTTGAGCCATTCCTTTTCTAGAACAGTGTGCAGGTCACTATGTGATTCTGGTGTAGGAAAACGTTTCCTGACTCGCTCCTCCAAAACATCCCAAACTGCCTCAATAATATTCAGATCTGCTGACTGTGCAGGCCATGGGAGATGTTCAACTTTACTTTCATGTTCTTCAAACCTCTCTGTCACCAGTCTTGCTGTGTGTATTTGTGCATTATCATCCTTATACATGGCACCACCTTTAGGGTACAATGTCTAAACCATTGAGTGCACACAGTCAACCTTCACACATTGCTCTTACTGGTGGAATGTGCAATAAGTGAAGATTGGCCACCAGGCTGCGCAAATATAGCCATGAAACCTCCAACACTATATTGGCCAGTGTTTCAGTTTCATTGTCCAATCCCTGTATATATATTTATAAAACGGTTAGTTCCATTCCTCGATTCTGATTGGTCAATAGCCGTGTTTTATTCACGATACAGCACGGCTATGACCGTTTCACCCAATGGTTCTTAGTATCACTGCGCAGCACCCTTAGCAACCACCCTTAGCAACAAAAACATATATTCTTATTTTAAGAAAACAATAAGAGCTAACCAGCTACAATGTTTCAGGTAAATTTTGATTTACTGGGCGGTTTGACATTAGATGAGTGGTTTGATGAACAATTTGGAAACACTTCTGAAACAATTAACCGCCATGCTCCAGTAGTGAAACATAAAATTGATAAGTTCGAGAAAACTCGTAATGAAAAAAATACCGTGCAGTAAACCAAATGGGCAGTGAAATGCTTCCAGGACTGGTGTGATGAAAAGAGTTTCAGCATTGATTTTAAACAAATCACCAAGGCAGAACTCAACGAACTTCTCCGTGATTTCTACGGAACAGCCAGAAACTCCAAAGGTGAAGAATATGGCATCAGCAGTTATGTAGCGTTACGTGCAGGTCTGAACAGATATCTCAACGATCCACTTTTGAGTTTGTCCTGGTGTTTAATGAGAGACAGCGAATTCACCTCATCAAACAATGTTTTCGCTGGAGTTGTGAAGACACTGAGAAGAGAGGGTCAGGATAAAACGGAGTATCACGCACCGATTTCTGCTAAGGACTTCAGCACCATTAAACTGTCCAACGCGCCTAACCCCAGCACACCTGAAGGGCTCGTAAACAAAGTCTGGTTTGATGTGCAATTACAATTCGGATGAAGAGGAAAAGAGGGGAACCGAGAACTTATGCTAGACTCATTCAACATTTTAACTGACGAAAATGGTCAGAAGTATATCACAATGAGCTTTAACGAAGAAACAAAAAATCACAAGGACCCACTTGAGCGAAATAAGGAGAGCAGACGTGGCTTCATGTTCCAGCAAACCGGGAACCCTCTTTGCCCCGTTGCCTCTCTAGAAAAGTATCTGTCGCTTCTCCCATCAAACCCTCCTGCGTTTTACCTTCACCCCAAAAGGCAAAACCTCTCTGAATGCGTTTGGTATGTATATGTGATGCATAAATCATATTTGCTAATTATAATTTATACATCTGCTTACAGATCTTATTTATTTGTTTGTTTAAATATTGGACTGCTGCAGGTATACCAGAGAGCCCATGGGTGTGAACTACCTCGCAACAATGTTGCCGAGAATTTGTAAAGCGGCGGGCACCAAGATTTACACAAATCACTGCCTTCGCAGCACCATGGTGCAGAGATTGTCCGATGCTGGTCTCGATTCAAGAGAAATAATGTCTGTGAGTGGACATAAGTGTGAAAGTTCATTACAGAGCTACTGGAGGCCAAACTTAAACCAAAGAAAGCGCTGGAGCGACATCCTTGCTGCAACAGAAAACAACGAGCCTCAACCAAAGAGAACCGCATCAAGTATCACCATGGAGCCGTTTGAAATGAGACACATTTTTAATGGGTGCACAATAAACGGAAATGTTCAAATAAATGTAAATAAGCACCAATAAAAAATTATATATCTTGTCTATCTATTGCTATAGGCAGCATCAAAATTAACAAATTAATAACATGTCATTAAACGTTTCATTAATATATATCACAGGTCACTGTCGGGCGGAAACCTCCTATGTCCAAATTTTGTCAATTTAAAAAAAAATTTTTGTTACAAATCAACGCTATTGGTCAGTCCCCAGGTGGGTCTGTTATTTTTTATTATTATTTTTTTTTTACAAATTATTAACCAATCTAAAGTGTTGAAAATAGTTTGAGAGATAATCTCTTAACTCAATTGGACACTTAAACTGTCTGAAAAGTCTTGTGACTCCACCTCTTCTTCACTCCGTGGGAGCATCGTGGCATATGTCTCCTCAAGATTGAGAGTCACAATGAATCCTTGTCGAGCAACACATCCTCTGAGCTAAATGTCCTCAAAATACTGGTTATTCATGATTCAGTTATATATTATATAATAACAGTTTATATATCATATAACAGTTTTATCTTGAAGTAATGGTAGTGCTAAGGTTTCTGAGGATGCTAGATTTTTCTTTCTGCTAGGTATAACATTAGACAGTAGCAATATTGTTCATTGAAATCTATGCATTGGTTTTGCGTTAACGTGATTTTCATGGGGCTTAAAGAAAAAATCTCGACCCCACTAGTTCTGGCACTAGTCTGAGTATTGGAACTTAGCGCAAGACAATCCACTGCAATGCGGACTAAACCCTGTGCATTGCAGACAATACAGGAATGTAGCTTACAATGTCAAGGCATGCCGTCACGTTAAACAAGTAGCTGCCTTTGCTGTCATGTTCATCACTTTAAGCAAGTTAGCTGGCTTCTTGCCTCGTTATCATACGTAAACATGCCATATAACTTAGGGAAACGATCACTTGACCTTTATTCATTTTATTTTTTGCAGCAACCATGTCTGTCCTTAGAGGAACTCTGTCAGATGGACAATGTGCCATATGATCAGTCTTAACAATATACTGCAGGCATGACATTATGATGTTGCATGTTGTTTTATGAAATCTTGCAGTGATTATGTTATTGTGTTATATTTTGTGCTATTAGGTACAACAAAAATGGAATGATGGACTTCAAAATCAACCATTCTGATGACTGGCATCCACATCCGAGTCACCAAATCCCAAGCTCCACCTCAGACAGCCACACAGTCACCCACTCTATTCAGACCACCTGAAGATCAAAGAGCTGAAATTCAAACACCTCCAAGACCTGAAGGGAGTCATCCCAAAGGACTTTCTTAGCTTTTACGTCAATTTGCTTCACTAGCTTAATATAGGATGCAGTTAGGGCTGCACAATAAGCATTTAAATCACAGAGCTGTAGATCAATGTCAAGCTACGCAATATCACAATCTGAACTGCTGATGAATCGCAAACGATTCAGATCGTGAAATGTCAGTGATCTACGGCTCTGTGTTTTAAATGCCGCTCCAGCTGAACACACGTGATGGAGATTTACTACTAATCACTGAACCGGCTTTACTGATGAGATGCGCATGAGAATCTCGTGCAAAATATCGTGCAGCCCTAGATGCAGCATTAACACAGTCAATATGATGGCAATGTAACACCACACACAGACAAGGGCTCACCCGCCTTTTTTATCTGTGTTAAACTATGATATCAGTTATTGATGTATTTTAAATATCTACTTATTAGTAGGCTTACTGAACATGTGCATTGAAGTTTTAAAATGTATCTAATAAAATACTTGAATTAAACTGAATGTTTTGGATACCACCATTAAATAATTGTTCAGCTGTTAGGCCTACTTCTAGACTATGGCACTCTTGGCACTGTGCATGTAAAATACTCCAAGGTTAGCAAGGTTTTTATTTATGGGAGAAAAAAGGGCTGTCTGCTGGCACCAAGTAAACCTATCTTTGGATAACTCTGTTTTTTAGACAATAACGAGTGAAAATAGTTAGGTTAGATACATTTGAGTAGGCCTGTTTTGTTAAAAATCGATAGCTGTAACGCTTCGGTGCAGAAGGAAGCCAATGAGCCACGAAGGTAAGTTTGCGAGCAGATTAGTCTAATTTCCGCCTATTAGACAGCCTGATCAGCACATCGGTTTTTGTATTGCATCACTTTTAGCTCTTAAACCTTTAAAATAGTTTAGGAAGAGTTTAGGAAGATATATGTAACTACAGTCATTAGCTTTGGTTAACTATTGAAGCCTTTTCTCTTGTCAAAAGGCTCAATGTGACCACAGACTTTGTTTGCCTGCAGATTAATTACCGCCTATTAGACAGCCTAGTCAGCTTATCGTTTTATTTTGGTACTGCATCACTCATAGCTCTAACATTTAAAGTAGAGTTTAGGAAGATGTATGTAACCACAATATATAGGATGATTTTATGTAGAAAACTGTAAAACTCTACCAAAAACACTTGTGATTCACTGAGTCACAAATATTCAAAAATGTGACACTTTGAGCAGCTACTTTGGTGTTAAAGATGTTACAGGCTTTTCTCCTGATATATTACATCACGGCTGCAAAACTGGTTCCAACTCTGCTCCAACACACATACCTATAAATAACACTGAAGAACCTGATTAGCTGGATCTGGTGCATTTAATAAGGGTCTCTAATCTAAACTCTGCAGTGCTAGTGTTCTTTTTACACCTAAGAGAAGAATAAAAAAAAAAAAAAACTTATAAAGGGCTGGTGAAATAATTCCCTCCAGCATAAACTTTTATCTCAAGTCAGTCAAAGTCATCTTTACTTTTGTAATGCTTTATATAATACAAACCGTGTCAAATCACTTCATAGTGATAAACAGGTCTCTCCAGTGTGAATTTTTATGTGGACTTCAAGGTGTTGTTTTTCACTGAAACTGTTTCCACACAGATGGCGTGATTCAATGTGTCTGTTAAGGTTTGCTTTACGAGTGAAACTGTGTCCACACTGATGGCAGAAGAAGGGCTTCTCTCCAGTGTGAATTCTCATGTGAGCTCCAAGATGTGCATTTTGACTGAAACTCTTTTCACACCAAGGGCATGTGTAAGGCTTCTCCTCAGTGTGAGATCTCATGTGTATGATAAGGCTTCCTTTACGAGAGAAACTGTTTCCACACCATTGGCAGGTGAAGGGCTTCTCTCCAGTGTGGGTTTCATGTGCCTGTTAAGGCTTCCTTTATCAGTGAAATAACTCTTAGTTTCTGTCTTTTGAATTCTTTTTTTGTGTGGAAGTCTTTTCAGACTGTAAGGAACAAAAAGATTTTTCTCCAGTTATGAAATCATGAAGATTCTCATATTGATCTTTCTCTTCAATTTCGTTTAGTACTTCCCTCTCCTCTTTTAGGGCCATTAGGTCTAAGGTGAAAAAACAAACAAAAAAGTTAACCCCAGTTTTTGGCACAAAACAGTCAACATCAAATCATGTAGAAACGTAATGAATGTATACTAGATCCTACACCAGGGTGTCCAAACTTGCTCATGATTGGCCAGTGTCCTCCAAAGATTAGCTCCAGCTTGCCTCAATAAATCTGATACAACTTTCAGAGGTTTTCCAAAGACATTGATTAGCTTTAATTTGTTGCACATAAAAAGTATTCTTGCAGCTTACTATTGAACCACTGATGTCACATGGACTATTTTAACAATGTCCTTACTACCCTTCTGGACCGTGAACATGGAAGGACCCTTGCTGTCTCTAGAAGATTAGAAAGCTCTCGGATTTCATCAAATTTGGGGTAAACTATCCCTTTAATTGGGGAAAATGCTGAACTCTGTAGGACAATGGTCTTCCTGGAGCAGGAATGGACACCCCTGTCCTATATCCATGTGGCAAGGGGGGAGAAGAAATAGTCAAGAGATGAGCAGTGAGTAAGTAAGTCAAGTGCAAGATGAAAAACACCTGTGTCTGTTTGCAGTAATTGGCATGGAGAGACTGGATTAAAGACTGCCGGAGAACAGGAAGGACAGAAGTTTTTATGCATGTCTCAACAGCCTACAGAAATTACATAGAATCAAATGCAAAATAAAACAGCATAGTCTTCACTGTAAGAATTAACTTACTTTGTTTCTTATTAAAGCTACAAAAGTCCTTCAATCAAGAGCAGTGAATGATTTTCTCTTTGTCTTTTGTTGTTTGATTAACATTACAGACAACAGAAGGAATATTACCCGAGCTGCACACATACTGTTACAACGGAAGCTTCCGCTCGTTCTCCTCTGCACAACCAGAGGGAACCTTCACCGGAGTTTTGACATTATTCGGACTCAATCTCCCATACTCCCTCTTACCTGGGCTGACCACACCCACACACACACCTGCAATCAATCACTCCTCGTTACACGTCCTCCATAAAAGCCATGCTCACGCTCAGACCTTCGCGAAGTCTTGATCTTGCCCCGGCTGTCAATTCTGAGCGGTTTTCCTGTTATCTGATTACCTGTTGTGACCTGGACTGTTCTTCGACCTGTGATTTTTCTCTGTGCCCCCCTAATTGGACTGCTCTCTGGATTGTGATTGTTATCAGCCTGCCCCGAACTCTGCTTGTCTCTGTTTACGGTACTGTCTTGTCTTCTACACTGTTGATGCTGGCTACTGACCCCTGTTTGTCTGACCATTCTCTAACAAAGCTGCTTATGGATCCAAACGCCTCTGACGCTTTGTTACACATACAAAATACTGTTACATGCGTATTTTCATTTTCAACTGTTTATGTTCACTTAAGACATAACTGACGAGGGTTTATGTGAATAATCACCAAGTGCAGCATTTTGGCACAACTTTGCATGTACTTGACCACTTAGGCATGCAGTTTAGGCTAAAAGTTCACTTTATATGTCCGTGTTCTGCTCCATGTCGGAGCACATGCACAGAACCGCACAAGTTCTCTTTAAAAACACGAACAAATCTAATAAACTTTACTAAATCAAGCAAGCCCCATTTTGTGAAAATCACACCGCAGCACTGGAAAGGGGCACAATAATTGTTTTCTCTCAATTATTGTATTTTCATAATCGCTGGAAGCTGCAATCAAAAATGTATTTTTATTATTTGTACAGGCAAGAAATAAATATTCAAAAGATTTCTGCCTCTTGTCTTATTAAAATAGAAAATTATCACAACAAATTATGTTGCATAATTAAGTGATAGAAATTAATGGTTCTAAAATTTTAGAAGCAGATAATGGGTTCTGTGTTAACAAAAATAAGCTTTTTTTTTTTTTTTGTCAGGTTCATTCTGTATAATGGTTACAACATGCAAGATGTCATAACAAATGCACAATGTACATAACAAAGGATCCTCTCAGCTGCACTTGAAGGCAGCTTTACCATTTGTCTGGTCATATGATCTGTCTGTCAATAAACCACTTTAATTACTACACTCTCATGACATTCTTCATAAAAATCATTCATTTCTGTAGAGCTGCACCTTTTTATGAGGATCAAATGAGTGAGTTCAGCTTTGAGAATAAAAACCAACCTGTTTGTTTCTCAGTATCTTCACGTTTGACTCTGAATGCTTCTTCAGTCCTCATATCTTCACTCTCCTCTTTATTTAACACCATCTTTCTTTGTTCCTCAGTATCTTCATGTTTGACTCTGAATGTTTCTTCAATCCTCATGTCTTCACTCTCCTCTTTAATTAACACCATTTTATCTGTTTAGACACTTTGTCCTGTGAATGAAATATTCGCAAAAATAAATGCAAACTAAATCTCTGGGTTTGCATTTATTTTAGTTCTATTAGTTTCCCAACTCAGAAGTCAGTATACTGATAAAGGAGTCAGTCAGAGTGATAGTTAATGACCTTACATGACAAAATAAAAACATACAAATTAAAGTTAATATTAGGTATTTATGATTTATATTTGGTATTCAATTATTCATGAAAACATCTCATTACTTTCATGAAAACATCTGCAGTTTGTAAAAGTTGTCATTAATACGTTTGTGTTTGTGGTTCTCGTTCGTCGTCAGCATGAACTGATTTGAGCACTTCAAATCACTGAATCATTTTACAAATGATTTGGTTCAGATGATTCGGATTCTCAGTTTCTCACATCTTTTTGAACTACAGTAGTCACTTACACTATGTGTATCTGAAATGAATAAAACAAATCGGCAAATTGTATTTGAATGGATTGTTATTGCTGCTTCCATAGACTTTTGCGCGTTTTACAAACTCTAAATGTATTGTTTTACTAGCACTTGTGCGTATTTACATTTCTAAAACATAAAACAAGCATTATATGGTTAAAAACACTGCATAATTGTGATAATATGACAAGTCTCTCACTGGCTCAGCGCCAGCCAACGCACCAAAGCTCAGTTTGAATTTTTCAGTTGCGTGACATCACTGAACGTTCTAAATCCCATATGTGGGACTGTACTTCAAGGGGCACAGAAATAAGAATCCCACATGTGGGACCGTACCGCTCAAAGGGTTAAGTGTAGCACAGCATTCGTCAGTGAATAAAACCGTTTGAAAATTTAGTCTTCATGTAATTCTGAGCCCATTGCAAACATTTCTCTTTGTGACTTTTGGTTAGGGGTGGTTGAAATGTAGCTTTATGCACAACTGCCATCCTCTGAAGGATCCAGCATCAAGAGGCTCTTGGGATTCCAGAGACACCGGCAGCTTCAAATACCTGTTTGCTGCTCCAACAGTGGCTTTTTTATAGCTGCCCTTTTAATAACATGATATTTTTTGACAGAAACCATTCATAATAAGCATTTATTTGATCAAATTCTTCTGTGCGTGAATCACTCACAAATCTTTTGACAGTTTGATGATCTCTTTTCAGTTTTTGCGATATATCAGTTGTTTTCATGCTTTTTGTTCTATTTCACACTTTTCAACTTCAGAAAGATCGATCTTCCTCCTCATATTGCATGAGAACTGTGACTTGCTTAATAATGTGGAACAACCTCTTTAAGTAGGTTTCCTTTTAACTAAGATGACCTGGCAAACTATTTAACTAACCTGTGCCTAATCATTAGACACTAGTGCTTATTCATTAGATACTAGTGCCTTATCATTAGACACTAGTGCTTATTCATTAGACACTAGTGCTTATTCATTAGACACTAGTGCTTATTCATTAGACTCTAGTGCTTATTCATTAGATACTAGTGCCTAATCATTAGACACTAGTGCTTGTTCATTAGACTCTAGTGCTTATTCATTAGATACTAGTGCCTAATCATTAGACACTAGTGCTTGTTCATTAGACTCTAGTGCTTATTCATTAGATACTAGTGCCTAATCATTAAATACTAGTACTTATTCATTATATACTAGTGCTTATTCAATAAGTACTAATAAATAGTACTTACTCATTAGGTACTAGTACTTTTTAAATCAGAAGAAAGATGATTATGAGAGGGGAAAGACAGGTGGTGCAACATGGCAGAAGTACTTGAACAAAAAGCCCTGTTCAGACTGTCAGCCCAAATCCGATTTTATGCAAATCTGGATAGAATCTGATTTGAATAACTGACTGTCCACATTGTATATCATATCTGTTCATATCCGATTTGTGTGTCCATAAGCGATCTTTCCTTTAACGGAATGTGTGTTGGTTTCTATGGCAATGCCATTGTGTTGTTATGCCAACGCTAAAAACTGCAATACAGGCGAAATAATGTTGCCATCCTGTTTAATTATATTTCAACTCTGAGTTGAAATAGAGTTCAAATAAACTCAGATAAACTACTCCTTTATTCCACTCACTTATCTGCCTCCTTCTGTTGTGTGACAGTTTTAAATTACAATGAATGGAACATATTTTCTTACTCTCTGCATTTTTTTACATCACTATGCTATAAAATAATCCTATTTAAATCAATGTGATGAATGAGTTAAGTGAAAAATTATCTAAAAGTATTCTGATTAGATTACCTAAAATATGTAATGTAACTGAGTACAATTTGTAAGTAATCTACCCAGTTCTGATTGTTGGTCACATGTGAAAGTGTAGTCTGTCTGCTAAGTTGAGAATGTGTTTTGAAACGTTAAATGCACATACAATGCTGTTAAAGATAGTTAAAATTATATTACACAGTCCGTTAAAAAGCACATTTTGTTAAAAAAAAAAAAGTTGGGAGGTCGTTTAAAGCATAGCTCAGTAGCCTAGTACATATACATAAATGTGGTTTCATAAGTCTGAATACATGGTTTTATTTTTTTCAATTTTGCACCCCGTTTTGTCCCACTTCTCAAGAATGACTGGAATACAGCTTTACTGTAGTTGCAATAATATATTTGTCATGAATCATGCTGCTGCAGCTCCCTCCTTTTAACACTAGATGGAGCCATCACTGACTCAGGACTTTATCACAAACTCCTCCATGAACTCCATTTCCCATAACCCCTTTCCCTGACTTCCTGCACAGGTGTCAGCCATTAAACCCCACTACTATAAATAGACCACCATTTCACACAGTTTCTCGTAAAGTCTTGATTTGCCTCTGCTGTCAATTCTGAGTGTTATTCCCAGTGTTTATTTTTTTGCTGACCTTGTCTGTTTCCCGTTCCTGATTGTTATCTGCCTGCCTTCTGACCACTCTGATTGTTTATTGGATTACTCTGTTTGCCCGCTGCCTGCCTCAACCAATTGTTTGAACTCTGACCATTCTTTGGATTATCTACGTTGTTCCTGTTTGCTCTCTTGACCCTGCCTGTTGTACCAAATTATTATTAATAAATGTTGCACATGGATCTCCACTCTGCTGACTCCCTCATTACAATGTTTGACTAACTGCTGTGATTAATGTCATATTTTATAAAGTCAGAAGCTCATTTCAGTCTTGTGAGGAATTGATTATATTCATGATACAAACATCAATTAAAATCTGATCTCAATTTGATTTGTCATCGTTTTATTATTTCTGTACAAAAATGAGAGAAATGAATAAATCATATTTGTGACATTTTTTTTACATTTTGACAGTAATAAAACATGATTGATGATGAAACATGACAATAAAAACACAAATATAGACACACTGATCTTACTGTCTATATGAGGATTTATCACACATTTATCCTGTTATTTTAGTGACAGAAGTTGAGCTGCAGTATTAATGTCATGAAGAGACTATAACATCACTGTTACTGATTTAACAGCAGCTCAAAGCATTATGGGTACAATCTCTCATCAGTCTATTTTCATTCATCAACACAGTTTCACTGATGATCTATAATAATTAAACCCGAACCCAGAATAGAGCGTCTGAGTGAATGTGGTGTGGACTGTGTGGATGAGGCTCATTGTGTCAGAGACGCTGTAGAAGGACAGAGTTCCTGCACTCTCATCCACATACACTCCTACTCTATAGCTATTATCAGACATTCCTAGTCTACTGATGATGGGCTCCACAGAGAGTTCAGTCCGTATGTTATTATGTCTGAATGAGTATCTGGAGCGAGAGCAGATCAAACTCCAGGACTGATCATTATATCCAAACAAACACTCAACACCTTGTCCCTTCCTGCTGATGCTCTTATATGACCCTGATATACACACATCTCCACTCCACTCAATCTCCCAGTAACAGCGTCCACACACACTCTCTCTACACAACACCTGCCCCCAATAATCAAATCTGTCTGGATGATCAGAATAAGACTGATACTTATAATTGTTTGTCACCTTTCTGTTCTCCTCAGACAGAATGAGTTGAGTGTTTGCTGTGTTTGGATCCAGTGTGAGAAAACAGGCATCTGAACACAAGAACAGGGACATTTATAACACAACAACAATCACCCCTCAAGGATAGTAAAACTAGTAAAAGTAAAATTTGACCTCGTGGGACATTTGTGAGGTCTCCATGAGGAAAAATAATTATAAATCGTACCGATTTATATTTTACCGTATCGTACCGTTTTTTTTTTTTTGAGAAAGTAAATGTATGCACAATCTCCTGTGAAGGCCATTATGCCTATGGTATGTCCCCATAAAACATGGAAACACAAAGAGTGTGTGTGTGTGTGTGTGTGTGTGTGTGTGTGTGTAGACCTACATTTCTTCAGTCCTGCTGTAATCCTGGATTCTCCTCCATGATCCACACTAGAAAACACACACACACACACACACACACACACACACACACACACACACACACACACACACACATTCAGTCAGTTAACAAACTTGCTATGTAGTTGTCAAGGTGTTTTGGGTAGACTGTTGCTATACAGTTGGGTGGTTGCAATGGTGTCAATAACATGTTCTGGGTGGTTGCTATGCAGTTGCAAAGGCATTCAGTGTGGTTGCTAAGGTGTTACTATTTAGGTGACTAGGGTGTTCTTGGTGCTTTCTAGAGAGTTGCTATAGTTTTGCTAAGATATTTGGGGTGGTTGCTAGGCTGTTGCTATGTTGTTGGTTGCTAGGGTACATGGGGTGGTTGCTAGTAGGGCTGTGTATCTTGATATATCTCATATTCAGTAGGTTGACCAGATGTCCCGTTTTTTGGTGTCCTGTCCCCGACTGGAGTTGTCCCTGTTTTACAGCACGTTTAAAACAATCTGCAAATACACGACCAGTAACATACTAACTTTACAGTTTAAAACAAAGCAAAGGCTTTATATATAGGAACACTGTTCAATTCTATTATTTATGAATGGGAGAAAGTGTAACGCCCAAGATGGCGAATAAGCCATTCCTTCTACATGAAAGAACCAATCAATGATTAGTACAGTCATTGCATCACTACAGCTGACGTTAGAAACTCCGGTTTCTATAGAAAAAGGCAGCATTTGCAAACTCGCACTTAAAAACTCGCACAAATTTGGCCTTTGTATAAACACACATTTCTACTACTGGATAATTTCATGTTCCTAATCACCCTGGTGTGCTAAAAATGTCTATGTTACGTAGGTTACTTAGGGGAACATGCTTGTGAACCAACACCTCTGAGCTAAAGAGAAAAGGCCAATGAACATTGCATGCAACACCACTCCCCCATACATACTGTTATATAAGATGGTGGCGTGCATACACAGGTTTCTGCTGAGGTGCCGAGCTGTGGCTCAGCCCATGAAGCAGGTCGGGGTCTCAGGATAATGAGAAGATAATGTGCCCCTCATCCTCCCTGATCTTGCACAGGGTCTGTGCAAAGAGGTTCATTGGGGAAAAGGCATACTTGAGGGAACCCCGAGGCCAGCTGTGTGCCAGAGTGCCCCTGCCGAGGGGGGCCTTGGTGAGGGAGTAGAAGAGCTGGGAGCTGGGAAGAGTGGGAGGACTCCTGGGAGGCGAACGGGCCTGAGCTTCCCCAAATTGACTCCAAATCAGCTGGACTGTCTGGGGATGGAGTCACCGTTCTCCAGGGAGAGTGAGCTGTCATGAGAGTGAATCCACTGCATGAATGAGCTCTCCTGGAATGTTAACAGTGTACAGTGATTTGAGCCTCATCTGGCTCAATCCGACGGGAGTGTAGATCACCCTGGCATTTGATGTACACAATGGACCAACACATGCTTGCCGTGCAGCACTGGCAGGATAAGAAGCACCACTAGAAACTCGAGGCAATTTTTATGTCACAGCAGTCAAGGCCTTGTCCAGGACCCTGAGGCTGCTTGCCCATTGCACATTGCACCACAGCCATTCGTGGAGGCATCTGTGTTGACCACAACATGCCTGGACACCTGTCCTAAGGGAACTCCCTCCATAGGAAGGCAAGGTCAGACCACGGCCTGAAAAGGCGGCGACACTGTGGGAAAATGCCAGAAAGTGAAAGTGGGATCAATGGAGCGTTGACCGTCATGACCTCAGTGGAGAAGCCTGAGGGGAAAGATGACTGAACCCAGAAGGAAGAACATTCTGGAGTAGAGTCAGGCAGCCGGGGGCGGAGCAGGTGTAGGTCACCCTTGGCGACGAGCAGTCGGAGGCTGAGCACCCCACTGCCTGGTGGTTTCATGCTGAGGCAAGATGTGTTTTATAGCTTCCATCTGTCTCTGCACTGCGGAGAACTGCTAGGCGAAGTCCTCAACAGTGTTGCTGAAAAGGCTGACCCGGAAGATGGGCGTGTCAACAAAGCGAACTTTTTCTGCACCATGTTCAGCCAAAGATGGTGCTGCTGGACCACCATAGTGGACATCACCTGATCAAGAGACCACGCCGTGACCTTCGACGCCCGGAAGGCAAAGTTGGTCGCCGAGCACAGCTCCTGCATAACCACTTGGTCAGGACCACCCTGCAAGTTCCACCTGAGGGACATCCACATATCCCCTGGCTGAGGGTGCATCGAGGGGCATCGAGGGTGGTGAGGTATGAGGAGCCCGAATGCAGGTGAGCCATATGGGGGCTCGCCACTTCCTGGAAAGCTGCTCATACATCTCCAGGATGAAAGGGTCTTACCCAGCGGAGTGTTCTGGATCATCACCCTGAGGTTACCCAAGGTTTTAGCAGGGCCAGCTGAAGAGCCTTTACGCCCCTCCCCCCTGGCTGGCTAGCTCTCAACAGCCATGTTGAAATTCACTCTTTTAGAAAGACCTATATACCCATATGTACGGGGGAGTGGCGTTGCATGTAAATTCCACTCGCCAATGTTCATTGCCCTTTTTTCTTTAGCTCAGAGGTGATTGGTCACAAGCATGGGGGAATGGAAAATGAATGTAAATATACTTTAGAGATTTACTCATAAGAATTCCTAAGGGCAATTGTGGCCATTGTGTATTAGAGAAAATTATTTATTTCACAATGTAATTTTTATTAAATATTACATTTATTATTATTATTATTATTATATTAAAGTTCAAATGAATGAACAATGCAGATTTATTTTCACAGCCTTTTTTGAACATATTTAACAAGGGTACCAACAATTCTGACCACAATAGTATATGAAAAGTTTTTGTGGTCATAATTTTTATCAGACTCTGGTGTATAGGTTTCTACCTAAGTGTCAGTACTTCTGATTGGGCTGAGGCTGTGATTTTAGCAAGTTTGAAGTAAAAGTATTTGGGCATATAATGTGTTTTGAGAACATTCACTCAGTATCATTATCTCATTTTGACTGAGATGGCTTTTAGGAGGTTTTGCATCTGAACCCTTCATACATAAAAAAATAATCTATTATACTTGGACAATCGGATTTGTTTAAAGCACATACTTTGTTGTACAAAATTAGCCTAATATGCAAAATATTAAGCCTGATTAGGGATAGAAAATATCAATTTCCAAAAGCAAACTTACAATTTGTAAAGTTGTAATTACTGCACTCACAGTTTGTAAAAATGTTAAATACAGTTAGAAAATATTAAACATTTGTTCAATACAGTTTTCTAATGTCTTCTCATATTTGTTTTATTATTAATGTCTTTGTAAAGCCATAATTATGTTATAATTTTGTTTTGATATGTTTGCTATTTGAAGATATACTAGAGATTTTTCATAGTGTGATTTTTATATAAAAACTAGGGAAAGTCTGATTCTCAAACATCACTGTATTTATTATGTAATATATTGCACCCATAACAATAAAAATAGGCTACAAAAATATATTGTACATTTTTTAATTTATAGATAATATATATAGCAAATATTTCAGTATTGTGCATGACTGAAGCTCTGTTCCGAGGATAACATCCTCTTTATATCAGGCAACCTCAGTTGTGTTCCCTCTGTAGCCAGATTAAACCTTGTAATGAGGGCCACATTAACACTGTAAGGGGCCCCTGGGCTTTACCTCTTTAGGGGCCCTTTCCTTAACAAGAGCTACAGTCTACATTCACTCAATTTTGAAAATCACAAAGCATCAGCGTTTAACTTTGCAGTAATAAATGCCATTAACAAAACATCCAAACCTAAACGTCTGTCATATTAAAATATACACAAATATCACTGCATGAACTACACACTGTCGGAGCGTAAGTTGAAGGTAGTGTGCAAAAACAAGTCTTTAATAAAGCCACAACAGGTAATCCAAGAAGGGCAGACAAGGACACATGTACACATAGACATGAACGGACAACCAAACACTGAACTAAATACAACTTAAGAAGGTTAGTTAACAAGACACAGACAGCTGAAGGTGATAAACTAATAATGACATAATGAGGAGAGGAACAGGAACATAACCAAACATGGGTAAACAGGAATAGGAAGGAACTGAACTCACAAAGGACTAAACCAATATAGAAGACAAAAACATAAAAGAGTTCATGATGGTGACAGTTCGCCCCCCCTCCTGGAAGGCACGACATCATGCCGTAAACAAACAGAAGGCTTGGGTGGGGGCTCAGGATGAGGACGGACATCCGGGAGGTGGACGACAGAAGGAGTCCAGGGAGGAGATGGAGGGAGGAGCCAGGAAGGAGACAGAAGGGTCCAGGGTGGATCAGATGGAGGGAGGAGCCAGGGAGAAGACAGGAGGGATTTGGAGCAGGAGGAGCCAGGCGAGAATCAGGCTACAGCCATGATGGTGACCCACGGTGGAGCTGACGGAAGGAGGAGCCATGGTGGAGGAAGGGCTGACGACTCCAGGGGGCCGACCAACGGCAGTGGACACAGAGAGCTGATGATCCGGGGCAACACAGAGGAGCCAGAGGGCCAAGGCGGCACAGATGGCAATGGCGACGGAGGCAGAGGCGGCACTGGAGGGAGGAAGGAGCCCAACGGAGCTGGTGGGACGAAGCGACGTCCTGAGTCCTGAGGCAATGGTCAGACGATGTCTGACCAAGCTCACCCTCAGCAGGAGTGCACTGGGCGGGGCTTTCTATAGCCACCTTACGGTCCACTGAGACTTCCACTAGCATGGTTGCATGATGTAGCATGATGTTCCTTCACAAATATAAAATATCTTTCTTCTTGTGGATCTTTGCAGTTTTTAAATTACTAATTATTTTACTTGATAATAGTGAAATCATTTATTAACATAAAACAAAATAAAATATGCAAAATTTTGTCAATCATATTATAATCATAATCATAATGTTCTCGACAGCTCGAATTATTGAATAACTAGGCTAATATTAATGAGTGAAATGTCTTACAGTAGCTATATTTTTGAGAGTTTATCATCAAAGTTGTATATTAGAACTTTTAATTACAGTTAAGGCCAATAGCTGGAAAATAAGAAATGCCTGATGGCCTGGGGTCAGCATGAAAGACGCTTAGGACGGTTGACAGGTTTGTCATGAAAGTTAATCATTTGCACGTATTTTAAGCCTTGCCGACTTAAATATTCAAGAGAGTTTAAAGTATATTCAAGGGCAAGAAGCCACTGATTAGGCTGTCTAATAGGCAGAAATTGGCCTAATCTGCTCGCAAACTTACCTTCATGGCTCACAGTCTTCCTTCTGCACCGAAGCATTACGGCTATAGATTTTTTTTTTTTTGAATAACCAGTCTTTTGAGGACCCGGTGTGTAGCTACGGGTGTCAGTCGGGCACACCCAGTCAGGTTGAATTCTCGGCCCGAGTCCGACCTGAGTCCATCTTTTTTCCACTTCTCCCAGAACAGCTTATACTACTGTTTCAGCTATACAAATAGTTACATTTTGTATGCAATGCCAAAGTGGTTATATTTTGTTTCTTTTTTATATTAAGTAAATCTAGAAAAAACATTTGGAGCATTTTTTTTGTTTGTTAAATATAAGTTTTTGCTTTTTTAATGTAACGAACAGTGGCCAGCAGAAGACTTTTCATAGTCTGATCAATTTGCCTTTTCAAATTATCACGACTTGCATAAAATAAAATCTATAGATCTAAAACAGTTAAAGCTAAAACAGTTAACCTAGATAAATGTGCACTATTAGGTGCATATCGTTTTTGGAGAGGGGAAGCTGAAACCGCTTTGCAGGACATGGTGGCGCCAGTGTGATCATTTACGCTTTTTCAGCGAATACATGCCTCACAAACATGATAAATAAATAAATAGAAAGTTTTCAATTATTACTTAACGAGATAAAACAAATCGAATAAACACTTTCATTACTACGTACGCAATCCGTAAAGATGCATTTCTTTCTAGCGTTTAAGTTGCGTCCAAAGGAGACTGCGAGTCAGGGTCTTTGCGACACTATCTCAGAATACACTAGTTTATTAATGTATCATTTAAATATCTCCTTACTGTTCCCCCCGAGACATTCATTGCTAATTATTTTTGCCGGTGCTTTGTGACAAGATGATGGAAGGAGACATATGCTGCGAAGCTCCAGAGTGGTGAAGATACTAGCTCTTCTCAGACAGTTCAATGGAGTTAGGAGATTTGCTCTCAAGCTATTTTCAACACTTTAGATTGGTTAATAGTTTGTAAAAATAACAGACTCATGTGGGGACTGACCAATAGCATCAATTTGTGAAAAAATATGAAATTTACAAAATTTGGACATACAAGGTTTCCGCCCAACAGGGATCATATGCAATGCTATTTTCCATTTGATTATTCAGTTTCTATACATAAACAGAGCAAATATCAAATTTTTGGAGTTTGTAGATGTTAATTTATTTGTGCTATTGCTTATAATTTGTTCATCAATTCACTTTTCTTCGGTTGGAATTAGGGGTGTTTGGTTCAAGGTTTTTCGGAGTCAACTCTATCAGCGTTGTTTGCTGTTGCTGACACCTATCACAGAGGGAAAGTCATGAAAAACAGCTGTGGTGGAATATTATCTTTAAAAAGAAAAAAGATATTCTTGAATGGATTTGTGATATTTAACCCTTTAAGCCCTAACGGCATTTTTGCCTCACTGAAATTGGTGTTTTTTTCTGTAGCCAGGAGAATCAAAAGGTTGGTATGGTTTTGAAACTTTCTGTACTTTCAGAGGAAAAAATATTTAATTTGGATATTCTCCTGCTGAGAAATAGCTGATATAAGAAATATTTGAGTGCTCAAGAGAAAATATTTATATCTGTCTTATTTGACATTCAATATCTCAGAAAATAAATAAGGTAGGAGGAAAATTCTTTTTTGGTGATGTTCCCCATTTTGGTGATGTTAGCTGTGTCTCTTTCAAATTATGTGGTGATAGCATAATGTATCCAAAAGTTACAGCATTTTTGTTTAGTTCTTGACTTTCTTGACTTTAATTTTTTGAGTGCCTTACCATAAATAATGACTCATAACTTAAAGACCGTAGCAAGGAGAGTTACAAGGTAGGTATCATTTGATAGAATTTTTTTGAGAAATTTACCCTCTATGCCACTGGATCTAATGATTAACAGCCATCTTTTGTAGTATTGACTAGTCCCATTATACATTGGTGGGTGGAGTAAGTGTAAGTCACTGCCAACAAGGCGGATTATTTTGCACTTGTAAGACACACCGTATCTTTTTTTGTGGCTTAGCCTATTGTGATTAAAATCTTGTTTTAACATCAAGCACATCCCACATTTTCTTGTAATAACACAGTACGTTAATATATATATATATATATATATATATAGTCTTATGTAAATTTTGGCACCCCTTTTGAAAAATAACTGATTTTGGTGATTTTTTTAATTGAAAAGATGTTAACACAGTCTCTCTTGGAAATGGAAAAAAGGCACAATATTTTCAGCAAACATTGTTGCATAGTTACTTTTTATGTCATAAATTGAACAAAGATAAAAAAATAAAAACATTATTGTGGCACTGTGCAAAAGTTTGGGCACCCTACATAATCAGTACTTAGTAACACCTCCTCTGGCAGATATCACAGCTTGCAAACACTTTTTATAGCCAGCTAAAACACTTTCGATTCTTGTACTTTGGATTTTCTCTCTTGAGGTATTCCATAGTGGATTTGGAGGTATGTTTAGGATCATTGTCCTGTTGTAGAAGCCATCCTCTTTTCAGCTTCAGCTTTTTTACAGATGGTGTGATGATTGCTTCCAGAATTTGCTGGTATATAGTGGAATCCATTCTTCCCTCCACCTGTGCAATGTTTCCTGTGCCACTGGCTGCTACACACCACCAAAATAAGATAGATCCACCCCCATGCTTAATAGTTGGTAAGGTATTCTTTTCATGAATTGCTGCTCCTTTTTTTTCTCCAAACATGCCTTTGATGATTGTGGCCAAAGAGTTCTATTTTATCTTCATCAGTCCACAGCACTTGTTTCCAAAATGCATCAGGCTTCTGTAGATGTTCTGTTGCATACTTCTGACATTGGATTTTATGATGGGGACGCAGGTAAGGTTTTCTCCTGCTGACTCTTCCATGAAGGTCCATGAAGTGCCATAATAATGTTTTTATTTTTGTTCAATTTATGGCATAAAAAGTAACTATGCATCAATGTTTGCTGAAAATATTGTGCATTTTTCCATTTCCAAGTGAGACTGTGTTAACTTTTTTTAAACTAAAAAAATCAATAAAATCTGTTATTTATCAAGGGGTGCCTAAACTTTTGCATAAGACTGTATGATACAAATATTTAATTACATTTATGCAGAATCATCCACTTCAGCATAGTTATGCGTCATAAAAATGATTAGACTATTCCACAGCTGACTTCCCTGCCATGATCTGCATTAGCATTTTCTAGCCCCAACACTGCCCTTTGGAATTTTGGGCAGTTTTTCCACTTTTCTGACTGGCTGACTTCTCGTGCAGGACTTGCAATGCTGGCAAATGCATTCAAAGCAAACCGGTAAAGTAGAATTTTAAGAGAAAAGTCAACTTACTACAAAATGTGGTTACAATATATTCCGGCATCACCAGATTTTGTCACAATTTGTCACAAGCATAAATGTTAAAACAGTTCAGTAAATAAGTTGATACTGTTATATTTTAAATCCTTTATATTTTAGCATCCTCTAAAAACTCCTAGACTCATATAGGTATACAGAGTCACTGAAATGTTTAAACAGTAAAACCAAAAACTCCTGCTTGACATACTTGAGTTTGTCTAGTGAGCAGTTTGGATCCTTGAGTTTTTCAGAAAGCAGCTTGTCTCCTGAATCTCCTGGGTGATTGTAGCTAAGATCCAGCTCTCTCAGGTGTGAGGGGTTTGAAGTCAGAGCTGAAGACAGATAATGACAGCCTTTCTCTGTCACCATACAGCCAGACAACCTACAAAAACATACAACAACATTCCATATCACATTAGTGTGTTTGTTCCCTTTTATATTGAACTGATTATTCAGCAAAAAATGGTCACAAAAATATCATTTTGTGCTCATTTAGCATTAGCAGGAAGAAACAAATATTCCCCCAAATTATTGGTCATCATATATCTTGCATTTAAATGCAAAAACAAAGCATTAGATCTCTCACACAAACAATAGTGGCCCAATACTGCTCCTGAAATCTTATGGCAACAAAGTAAAAGAAAGAATATAAAGATAAGATTAAAAAAAATTCCTTCTAGTTCTAAAATGAAATAAGAAGCTGCTTGCAGATTCTCACAGTCACACTTGTGCACACAAATCCACAGTTGAAGATTTTAAGCCTGATTTTGAGCCTGATTTGCACCCCTAATCAATCATTGACAGATTTGTTTTAATAAGTGAAGGGAAAATCTGAAGGCCGTCCATCACTTTGACAGATTACATTGAGATTGATGTATTGTAAATTGGACCTGTAATTCACAGTCCAGTTGGTGGTGAGTATGCTCCAGTGTGACAGCAGAGCCGGGGATTCAGAACAGAATTGAAACCATCACAAATCTTTTGCTATGCGTTTAATTTTGCACAGGGGAGTACCCATATTGAAAGTAACAAAGCACAGAGCTTAACCTGTTGAAATTTATTGGTCAGGACACTGTGTACTTTTTTTATTTATCAAATGAAAATAGCATAGACCAAAAGATCAATTGGGATTTAAGAATAGATATTAGTTTATAAAAATGAGAATTTATTAAAACAGAGAATATTTTTTTTTACCCACCCCTAGCATATTTTGTTTTTGGTTTTTTTTTGTGTCCTCCCTTGTCACTTTCATGTCGAACATGTCTCTGTTCATCTGTTTCATTCATGAGAAATGTATACGCCTATACAGTAGGTTCATAATTAAAGATGAAAATGTGAACAAAAATAAAATCAATTAAATATTATTATAATTAAAATATGAAAATTAAAATGATGGGTAATAGATTATGACAGAATTTTTATGACGCTTTTTTTATGACTAAATGCAATCTCTGATACATATGGATGTGTGTGTGTGTGTGTGTGTGTGTGTGTGTGTGTGTTTGTTCGTTTGATTGCCGTCATACATGAATTACACTGAATTGATAATGTCTTTCACTTACATCTGGAAGAGAATTTCATCTGCATTGCATTTCATCTATACTACATACTTGCTGTACTTACATCATATAGAAAACAAAAACATTTATATGGTTGAATCCATGATTGACAAGCTCCTCTCATTATCTCCACAGGCCTCTTCCTTTGTGGTGTAACACTTTGTCTCAGATAAGTCAATGGAATGAAAGAGATGGAAAACGAAGAGTTGATGTCCCATGTTTAATGGGTGGTACACAGCCACATGCTCCTCTCATACATTAGAGATTAACTCTTTCTTTCTTGGTGTTACAAATAAAAGTAAAGACAAAACAAGAAGGCGGAGCAAACTTATTGTAGGATATGGACCAATCAGACAATGGTTCATTAGATTTAACCAAATCAGTAGTTTATTGAATTAACAAAGAAGCAGACTTCCCCTTCACCCAACAGAACAGTGGGTGACACAAAGTCCCAGATATGCCTGGTTACCATGGTGGCCAGGACGCGTCTGGCAGACCAAATGGGCTTTTATGATCTAAAAGAATGTGTGAAGATGCTCTCCCCCACCTTGACTGTCTCTAAAGCAATACATTCTTCCACTGAAAGTGACTTATTTGTTAATTTTTAGACAAACCTTCCTGTGAACTGACACACATGCCCCCATATATCAGTGTATGTATATTACGACTGTCCATGTCCTTTGCATTTCTTATTTTATAACTGTTTTATGCTTGTGTTATGATAGAATGCTATATAGTGTAGCCACATACAGTATATGCCATGTTTGGTCTCTTTCAACTCCTAGTTTGATTACCTAAAAGATGGGTTTTGTTATTTGTTGTTAGATGTGCAACATATTCATGTTTTAAGAATCCTTAGCAGTATTTGCATCAACACCCAATCGAATCACCTATGCAAAATACTTTGGATCCAGACAAAGACCATTAACCTTCCCTCCAAAGATACAGGACACCGTTGGCTCTCTGAACTTCTAGAGGTGTGACCACCCTATAAGATAAAAGATTCACACTAGCCACACTTCGGTTGTTCTTCAGGACTTGAGCATGATTTGTCGGAGGTTCTTTTCAGAACCTAGAAGATGATGAGAAGAAGATGATGAGCTAAACTCTTCTGGAACTTCTAAGTCTGTGCCAGGCCGTGCGGCCTTGTTCTTTGGCAGGGGGCAGCCGTGGCCTAATGGTTAGGGAGTCTGACTTGTAACCAAGAGGTTGCGAGTTCGAGTCCCAGGTCCGGCAGGGATTGACGGTGGGGGGAGTGAATATCCAGCGCTCTCTCCATCGTCAATACTACGACTGAGGTGAGACCCTTGAGCAAGGCACCGAACCCCCAACTGCTCCCCGGGCGCCGCAGCAATGCAATGGCTGCCCACTGCTCCGGGTGTATGTTCACGGTGTGTGTGTGTGTGTGTGTTCACTACTGTGTGTGTGCACTTGGATGGGTTAAATGCAGAGCACAAATTCCTAGTATGGGAATAGTCACTTTCACTTTTCACTTTTCACTTTTTTTCTTTCCATTCTCCAAGAATCATCAGATTTCGGCTGGGTCTCTCTCTCTCTCTCAGCCCTTTTGTTCTTCTTCACGTCACTGGGAGGAAACTCCCAATCACCACAGAGTCAGGACATCTCGGAGGACACTCTTCAAACCGGAAGGAAGTGATCGCAAATCCAAAACCTTGAAACAATCAAGACCTTCATACAGGACTGCATTTGGACACGCGTCCACAACCAAGGCAATGCAAGTATCGTACATTTAACTAAACAAACAGAGGTTTAGTATAAGCTATAGACCCATTGAAAAATGGCACAGATGGTTTCACAGGTTAACTGACTCTTTTCATTGCTTCATTTTCCTTGTTTTCTCTAATGCCTTCTCACTTGCCCTTCCCCCTGTATGTATGAATGACTGTATGTTTGTTTGTTTAGATTAGTTATGTGTTAGTTCTTAGTTAATAAAATTCTTGTGCACAGATTACATGATTTTCTGATTCTGCTTTGCAAAATATTAATGTACCTTTACGATTTCCGATTCGAGCTACATGCTCTATGCGCTAGTATAAAAGAAAGTTATTTTCTGTGGCCAAGAAAATATTCTTTCTTTGAATACATGTGAAATTACCCTGAATGTTCGCTGGACGAACGGGTCAATTAATTGTAATGTAAATTCAGCTTTATCAAGATAATTCTATTGAATTATCCAAATATTATAATTAATTATAATGAGTTATAATTAATTAGTAATATTTCCCCTTGAGCTAATAAATGCACTACATTATCATCCATAATGGTTCTCATTACACAGTCACATAGTCCTTCTATGTCATCACCACATTATCAAATGTTATATAGGTGCTGGTCATATAATTAGAATATCATCAAAAAGTTGATTTATTTCCCAAATTCAGTATCTCAGAAAATTAGAATATTGTGAAAAGGTTCAATATTGAAGACACCTGGTGCCACACTCTAATCAGCTAATTAACTAAAAACCCCTGCAAAGGCCTTTAAATGGTCTCTCAGTCTAGTTCTGTAGGCTGCACAATCATGGGGAAGACTGCTGACTTGACAGTTGTCCAAAGTTGACCATTGACACCTTGCACAAGGAGGGCAAGACACAAAAGGTCATTGCAAAATAGGTGGTAGAAAAAAGTGTACAAGCAATAGGGATAACCGCACCCTGGAGAGGATTGTGGAACAAAACCCATTCAAAAATGTGGGGGAGATTCACAAACAGTGGACTGCAGCTGGAGTCAGTGCTTCAAGAACCACTACGCACAGATGTATGACAGTGACGAGACGTGAGGCCAAGTATGGTGACCCATACTAGGAATTTGTGCTCTGCATTTAACCCATCCAAGTGCACACACACAGTAGTGAACACACACACACACCGTGAACACACACCCGGAGCAGTGGGCAGCCATTGCATTGCTGCGGCGCCCGGGGAGCAGTTGGGGGTTCGGTGCCTTGCTCAAGGGTCTCACCTCAGTCGTGGTATTGACGATGGAGAGAGCGCTGATTATTCACTCCCCCCACCGACAATCCCTGCCGGACCTGGGACTCGAACCTGCAACCTTTTGATTGGAAGTCCGACTCCCTAACCATTAGGCCACGGCTGCCCCATGCAAGACATGGGTTTCAGCTGTCGCATTCCTTGTGTCAAGCCAATCTTGAACAACAGACAGCGTTAAAGCGTCTCGTCTGGGCTAAAGACAAAAAGGACTGGACTGCTGCTGAGTGGTCCAAAGTTATGTTTTCTCATGAAAGTAAATTTTGCAGTTCCTTTGGAAATCAGGGTCCCAGAGTCTGGAGGAAGAGAGGAGAGGCACAGAATCCATGTTGCTTGAGGGCCAGTGTAAAGTTTCCACAGTCAGTGATGGTTTGGGGTGCCATGTCATCTGCTGGTGTTGGTCCACTGTGTTTTCTGAGGTCCAAGGTCAAAGCAGCCATATACCAGGAAGTTTTAGAGTACTTCATGCTTCCTGCTGCTGACCAACTTTATGGAGATGCAGATTTCATTTTCCAACAGGACTTGGCACCTGCACACAGTGCCAAAGCTACCAGTACCTGGTTTAAGGACCATGGTATCCCTGTTCTTGTGAAGAGGAAGATGTGATATGCCAGACCCAACAATGCAGAAGAGCTGAAGGCCACTATCAGAGCAACCTGGGCTCTCATAACACCTGAGCAGTGCCACAGACTGATCGACTCCATGCCACGCCGCATTGCTGCAGTAATTCAGGCAAAAGGAGCCCCAACTAAGTATTGAGTGCTGTACATGCTCATACTTTTCATGTCCATACTTTTCAGTTGGCCAAGATTTCTAAAAATCCTTTCTTTGTATTGGTCTTAAGTAATATTCTAATTTTCTGAGATACTGAATTTGGGGTTTTCATTAGTTGTCAGTTATAATCATCAAAATTAAAAGAAATAAACATTTGAAATATATCAGTCTGTATGTAATGAATGAATATAATATACAAGTTTCACTTTTTGAATGGAATTAGTGAAATAAATCAACTTTTTGATGATATTCTAATTATATGACCAGCACCTGTATGTGAAGTAATCAGACTCTTAAAGGGCACACTGCACAATAATGTAATGCATGCAAATACATAGTTTGGCCATTACAGTGGCTGGTGGTGTTGTTCTGGACCACCATGTCAACAATGCCCTTGTTCCATTCAAAATGATCTTGACTGTCCACCAGAGTGTACTTAAAATTCAATAATGAATAATGTTTGGACATTTACATGTAAAGAACAGAAGTTGTCCCAGGAGGAATACAAATTCCTGAAATAAAAAAATCATAGCACAATATTCATAAATAAAGAATTGTATTGTATTAACTCTTTTAAAGACTCTTCCAAAGGCTTTAGATATGATCCCTAGCTTCTATAAAGGAGATACCAGTATTTCTTACTTAGTCTATTACGGTAAAGGCCTGTTCACAACAAGAATGATAACAATAGTTATTAATACAACGATAACTGTATTTGCGTTCACACCAGAGAATGATCTGTCTCAAGAACTGTCTCAACCAGTAGATGTCCTCAGCATGCACATTTCAAATGCATCTAAGCAGTGAATCTAGCTAAAACTATCTGATCTATAATGTAGCCAATATAGTGGAATAAAAATAATACAGATTCTTTGCTATTGCACCTCCAAAGGAGGCAAGAAAATGTTGTCCAACCCTGCTCTGAATTGCTGAGATAATTTTATATTTTATGTTACTCTTTTTTGCTGTGCAGTTTCAAAATCAATTCATCAAATCAATTGAGAAAAACTGTAATATCAGTAATATCCAGTGGCATGCACTTCTAATTTTACAGGTAACCAGTGTAAATAAAACAAAACTGGGGTAAATCTCTCTCTCTTCTGTGTGCCGGTCAAAAGTCTGGCAGCAACATTTTTTAATTGAAGATGAGATAATTGACCCTGTGAAATACCTATATATACACATAATTGCAATAATCAATGCATGATGATACAAAAGCATAAATAACAGACTCTAGGTCCTTTAAAGAGAGAACTGATTTCAGATTAGAAATAATTCTGAGTTGATAAAACACAGGCTTGACAAAAATAGCAACCTGTTTATCTAAAACTAATGCTGAATCCATTATAACACCCAAATGCTTGATATGATCTGAAACAATTATCTTCATAGAGGCCAACCTAATTATAATTTCCTTGGAAGCAGATGAGGATCCAAAGACACACTCTGTCTTATGAGTATTAAGGTGAAGAAAACTGCTTGCCAACCATTCTCTTATCTGACCTAAACTATATAAATAAACTTTGCCTTGCCTCAATACAATCCACATCTACAGAAAACTGTATAAACATGGGGGAAAAACATCTAAACCCAGATAGCAAAATTCCTTAGGCCCAGATCAGGAATTGCCCACACCTGAAATTTCATCTGGCCACATGCTGCATGGAATGTGTCACGAGCGCGGTCTCTGTGGCGCCCTCCTACTCACGCCAGCGGGAGACCTCTCCGGAATATTAGCCCCGTTCACTCCATTTCCCATAAGCCCCGTACCTGGCGGCCTTCCGCTTCCGGGACGCTCACCCCTGGCGGCCATTTTCCTCCCCTTTAAAACGGCCGCCATTACGCACGCCGGACGCGAAGTTTTGATTTGCCTCGGCGTCATCTCTAAGCGTTTTTCTCATTACTGGATTTACCTCTTGTTATCGACTCGGACTGCCCCTCACGTGTGACCGTTTTCTGCCTACCCTTGCGACCCCCTTGCTTCGTTATTGGATTATCCTGGACTGCTAGTGGCCCCGACCCTCTCTGCCTGGACTCTGACCATTCTCTGCCTTGCCCTCGTCACACCAGTCTGCCGTTGTCGACCCTTTTCCAGTTACACTTTGAGTTTGTTGTCTGATTTAATAAACCGTTTGCATATGGATCAACCGCCTCCTGTCTCATCATCACAGAATGATGGCACTTCGGCAGTCCACTCCTGTTTGCCAGATTTGGGCAACAAACAAATAGGCCCAATGTTGGCCATGAATAAACCAAATAAAGCAGATCCAACACCTTGCTCTAGCCCCTTATCCTGTGTAGAATGATGGCATTTCGGTGGTCCACTCCTTTTTGTCAGATTTTGGCCACAAGCAATCCACAGAAAGCCACGTCAACCATGAAAAAATACATAAATGAAAAAATCTGAACTGGCCTGATCTGGGCAACATTCATTTAAATTCTGGCCCAGATTCAACACCGTGTTCCATGGAATAATGTCATTTGGGCCAGATTTGACCTGTTTGCCAGATTTGGGCCCAAAGTAACCCTTAGCATTGGTGCATGTATGCCAACCAAACAATCCAAAACTGGCCCTTATCTGGGCCACAGTTAATTTTTATTCTAATACTGGTGTTCCCCACATTTACCATTTGATCCACATGCTGCAAAAATGGTGGCACTTTGGCCGTGGTCCACAAGCAGGCCACATACATAGTGCACTTCTGTTTTTATGGTGCACAGCACACATATAAAAACTACCATTAAACGCACGTTTCAAAAAATAAGTAGCGGGTCTTGTAGCCTTCCTAAGAGTCATATGCAGATTAGCCTTCATCAATTAACTGTGTTGGATCCTACTAAAAGTAGCCAAATTCTATTAAAATATTTAGGCCATTTTTACAATTTCAAAGTTACAAGTTACAAAGTTCAATTAGTCAGTATAAAGTGCTACATCCAAACTAGAAGTGGCCCTCATCTGTTTTATGATACCTGGGGCATATTTGCCATGTCAAATGTGGGACAAGTTGAGCTTACACACTGATTACCCAATGTTGACCGTGCTGTATATTTGCCAAAGTGGACCAAATTGTTATTAATTATTTTATATGTGGGCCATTTTAGAATAGCACCCTCTTTAACCAGTGCTTACAGTGCCATATTTTTGCCAAAACTGACCCAGATACTTTTTTAATACTTTTTTACTGTTTTAATATACCTGGGCCACGTTTTCTGAAACATATGTGGACCACATTTGGTTTACACCCTGATTACTGTATGAGTAGCATTTTGTTAGTTATTTTATGTAAAACTAGTTACCTTAGTATCTCCATCTGACAGTTTGGACTCTTCAGTCCTTCAGAAAGAAGCATCACTCCAGAATCCTGCAGGTCATTGTTACTCAGGTCCAAGTCTCTCAGGACAGTGTTTGAAGATTTGAAAACTGATGACAAACTCCCACAAGACTGAGCAGTGAGATTACATATGGAAAATCTGAAAAAGTAGAACAGAGCAATTATATACAGAATTAATATTAACAGTGTAATTTAAATTAAACTCAGACCTCAATATCTCCAGTTTAGTGTTTGCACTCTTCAATCCATCAGAAAGAAGCATCACTCCAGAATCCTGCAGGTCATTGTTGCTCAGGTCCAAGTCTCTCAGGACAGTGTTTGAGGATTTGAAAACTGATGATAAACTCCCACAAGACTGAGCAGTGAGATTACATATGGAAAATCTGAAAAAGTAGAGCACAGCAGTTGTATACAGAATATAAACAGTGTAATTTATTCATTAATTTTTGTTTTTAGAAATAAGTAAATAAATAATCAAGCATTTCAAACTCAAACCTCAATATCTCCAGTTTAGAGTTTGCACTCTTCAATCCATCAGAAAGAAGCTTCACTCCAGAATCCTGCAGGTCATTGTTGCTCAGGTCCAGCTCTCTCAGCACAGAGTTTGTGGACTGTAAAGCTGAAGACAAACTTTCACAGGACTGAGCAGTGAGATGACACCCACACAGTCTGAAGAGAACAAAACAAACAGTTACATTAATGTGAATATATCAGATAGGTTATATAGTTTATAATCTGCAGTGCATATTTGTACTGAATAATATTACTTTATAATAAGAATACTATAAAAAAGTAATAATTAATTACTAATAATTAAATAATTTCAAAACTATTATAGTCTATTAGTATTTTATAAACTGTATTTAATACATTAATAGCCTATATACAAACAGTAAGTTCATCATTGACTGGCCTTGTTTAATTACTCATATGTAAAGAGTTAGTTAGTGCTTTGTTGACAATTTATTAAATACAAATGTTGTCACTTTAGATTAGGCCACAGAAAATTTTGAAATGTTAGAAATTAAGTGTTCTAAACCAGCCTTTATTAGACATCAATTGCATAAATATTTAGTGTTCCTTGAAATTTTTACAAATGCATTAAGCACACATACACAAATTGGGTTTTCATGTTTTATAGGTACATTCAACAGAAATAGTTATTTTTATACTGTATATCCTGTCCCCACTAAGCCTAACTCTCAGTCCTAACTGATGTATTTTAACAATGTGATCTAAAAAGTATTTGTATGCATTTCATTTTGACAGCATTATGCTATTTAACACTAGAATTACCAAGGCAGTCATTTTAAACATTTTTAAATTTTGCAATGTAATAATTTTGTAGAAGTAAAACTCACATAACTATAATTCCTTGACTTTTCTTAAATGTGTGTATATTTCATACTAACATTGTTATTTTATTAAAATTACAAAACACAAGAGTTCTTAGTATTTCTACCTTTAATGAGCAAAGAGTCAAAATGACTGTTTGCATTACAGACATGGTATAATTTCAAATTTGCGTCTTTTTCCTGCGGTTGAAAATGCGCATCTCTGTTGCCTAGCAACTTCTGCTATAGTTGTTTTTATATGCTATTGCTAAGCTAAAATACCTGCTCATAAAAAAGCCAGATTTCGACAACTGCTGTCATTCAATCTGCCACCTTCCAGATATGTTAGGCTGATCCTAGATAACTATAGACTGCCTGTTATCAATAATAGCCATACTTCAGTGTCTATATTATTATTATTACACTAGTGTAAGGCTATAGCAAATGTGTATAGGTATAGGCTAATCTAATTTTAGTCCTGACCAAACATATAAATTGAAAACTAATTAGTTTTTTTTTTTTCTCTCGCAATAATGATGATGTTTATATTCATGCACATGTATTGAAAAAAGATATGTGTAACCATTTGCAAAATTCACAAAACTTTTTATCTACTGAAATATTCGGTTTTGGTTTATAGGCGTTTTTATTTTGACTGAAAAAAATCTTTGCTCTCCCACTTGCCAGACACAAGCAAGGCATGCACCTTCGGGAGTGGTCTAGTAGTTTGTATACAATTATAAGGTATATTACAAAAATGATTGCATTTTTAGGGTGATGACTTAATGAAATATGATGACAGACATTTAAAGCTTTAGCTTAAAAGGTTGATAGAAGCTTTGAATGTAAATGGCATGGTGTTAAGTTCAGTCTAATATGAATTGTCAGAATGACCGCTATGGCCATTCTAGTAGTTATAGAATTCCGGTAGTTCTAGTGTTAATTTTTAATGTTGTTGTGTTTAATTTTGGGCATAGGCTTTTTTTTAGATAAAGATAAGATTTAAGCACTTAATTAATGATATTTATACCATTAATACAATACACCATAACTTAATCTAACCCTCTATAGGATATCATAATTTCTAAATGACGCTAAGAAAATTGCATTTAAAATACAATACTAATTACAATATCAACAAAAAAATATATTAGTGATGTCAAATGACTTCCCTTTCAACCAGTAAAATAAAAATTTATTTGCCATGTGCGTCACATTTTAGGTAATAATGCCATACAGGAGATGATTCATTTTAATGGAATTACACTTTGTCCTGTATGATTTTATTTGATTATAGGAATCATATTGGACATTCTGATTAATTTTAATGGAATTTCGCTTTGTCCTGTAGGATTTTATTTGATTCTTAGAATCCTATTGGACATCCCAGTATAATTTATTTGGAATTTTACTTTGTCCTGTAGGACTTTATTTGATTTTTAGAATATTATTGGACATAGTGTTTTATTTAATGAGATTACACTTTGTTCTATAGGATATTTTATTGTTTCATAAAATCTTATTAGACATTGTAGTTTTTGAAACAAAATTTCACTTTGTCCTGTATGATCTTATTTGATTCTGTTGATTAATTACTTTTTAAAAATAACTTTACCTTTTTTAAAGTAACACTGTGTGTGTGTGCGTGTGCGTGCTTGTAACCCACAATATATGTGGATTGCAGCCTATTTATAAATACACACAAATATAAACACATAATATGTCTAAAATTCATAATATTACAGTAAGGCAAATATAATATGATATTTCATAATGCACTAATAATTTCAAATGTATTACATGTGACTAACAAACATCTATATATAGTATTGTCCTGACGCATCCCCTTTAAGAAATCCGCATGTAAGCAGTGTTGAACTTGTTAAATGTCGATTTAAAGATGCCAAAAAAGGAAGAAATAGTAACACTTATCTGGTCTGCATCCTAAACCAACAATTTTGGGTGATCTGTTGGTGAGTTATTGAACTCGCATTTGACTGTATCTGACATGACCAAAAAACATTTTTTTGCATTATTGATATATTACTTTCCTAGTTGATAATGTAAAGCTGCTTTGACACAATTTGTATTGTAAAAAGCACTATATAAATAAAGCTGACTTGACTTGACATGACAAAAGCTATGAATCTGTATAATGATGTTCATGTATGTTTACAATTAATTTTCATTGTATAAAACATCTGAGTAGTGAGTACAAAGTGCCTGTTCTGCCACCAGTTTGAGCTGTTTTAATTAATGTGCTTTATGGTTTTGTATAAGGCATTATAAATAGTACACATTTTTGGCAGATGCCATTTACACTAACTCCATCCACCGATGTGTGATTGGTCTAGTCAACACTACAAAAGAAGATGTAGTCTTAATTTTTTTTCTCCCTTTTCAAATATAATTACATTGGAAAGGCATATTTCAATAAAAAATTAGGAAATAATGTTGTGATGTGAATGTATTTGTTTTTTTTTTTGCTTTGAGATCAACAAAGTTCTTCTTTGCTTGTGAAGAAAAAATAAATTTATTTAATCCTATCTATTATTAATTAATCATCCAGCACAGGTGGATTTGCTCAATTAAATTAGTACTAATTTAGACTGTGTTTTACATTTTGTTACATTTTGTTACTTTTGTTTGTTTGTTACAGTAATATGTTATTTTTCTGTTCAACTTCTGGTGTCCTGTATAAGTTTTATAAATTTTCTAACAAAAACAGTGGAAAAGTGCACATTTAAAGAGAAAAAGATATGAACAAGCATCCAATTGGATCGCATAAAAAAATCCTATAGGAATGATTGTACAGAATATTTATGTACCATCCTATATGACTATTCTTATTGAAATCCTTTAGGAACGGTTGCAAAATACGATAGAAATTCCAATAAGAATCCTGCAAAAATTTCATATTAGAATCCTATTTTGACAAGGGTTAGCACATGTTAGTTCACATGCCCTTAAGGCTCCATAGCTCAGTTTAGACTAGAAAAAAACATAAATTCAAGTTGTAAAAAAATATAATTGTATACCCACGTGTTTTCTTAAACACATTTTCTGCTCGTCCGGCTGTGCTACTGTTCAGACGCTCTTGCTTACTGCTCTGCGCTTTGCTTCTGTTTACGTACTTTACTTCGATTTTTTTTTTTTATATTTTAACTTCAGCAGATCAGCACAGTGCTCAAACAGCACGTTTGGGCACAAACACTGAAACTTTTTAGGACTGGACTAATATTACGAAAAAGAAGAGACTGCCTCCCACTACCAGCGGCTTACGTTCCGGAGACGGGAAAACACAGCTGCCTACATTCAAATAGACAATAACGATAATGCCTCTTGTGCCTGTTGTGGAATCTATTTGCTGCACAAACTGCCACAGACTTCTACAAAGGTTCAAAGACTTCAAGATTGCGGATCTTGAAACAAAGCTACTTGCTGGACTTCCAAAACAGGTGGAACACTCAGCAGATCGTCATCATGGACCCCCTCAATAAACAGTCGGTGAGTCCCATGAATCTACTGAATCTCATCAGTCATTACCAAGTGCAGAGGAACGAGCCAAAACTGATCAACACACTAATCGATGGCACAAACAGGGAGTGAGACCCAAAGGCACTCGAGACATTGTCACGAGTATCTCATATTGCTGCCATAGCATCCTCTACCCCAGATACGGCTATGACAAGGCTTGCAAACACTGGTATTTTACCACCGCCTATACACCTTGAGAACAGATTTGAAGCATTAATGAATGTGGGTGAGTAATCCCCAAATGTGGCTGAGTGTGGATCGTATCAGCCAGCAGCTAACATTGCTACTAACAGACACTCAAGGTCGAGCAGACAGCGGCATTCAGCTCAGAGCGCAGCCGAGCCCAGGACTCTGATAGTGGGCGACTCCATTATCAGAAACATTAGAAGCAGAACTACAACTACATGCTGATTTCCTGAAGCAACTGTCTCTGATGTGAACAAGGAGCTTCAAAACATTCTAATGAAGCACAAGACTGCAAATTGAATCATCATCCATGTAAGAAAGGACGATATTCAGAAAGAGCAGTCAGAACTCCTAAGGAAGGATTTCAGTGAACTTCTTGAAACACTTTGAAGACTCGAAGTTAAGTCGTTCATCAGTGGACCACTCCCAGCAAGGGGAACTAACATGTTTTCACGGATGCTTGGGCTGAATACACGGCTACAAAGAATCTGCAGTTTAAAAGGAGTCAACTTCATTGACAACTTCAATCTTTTCTGGGGCCATAGACAACTGTTTAAACCTGATGGCCTCCACCCAAACAAACTTGGTGCAAGAGTGCTAAAGGACAATATCTATTTCTCCCTCAATCATCCTTCAGTACTGTGTGGCAATCCACTCAACCTGGATGGCACACACACCTGGACAAAGTGATCAGAGGACTTCAAATCAGTCTCAGAGTCATCATGCTGACACATCCTCCTCCTGTGAGAGCTCTTTGGCCGCTGCCACAACGTCAGGGCCCAAACCCTCCTCCATCTGCTGTAGGTGAACCAAAAACAACTGATAGCAGCTCTCAGTGATATGTGTCGGGTCCCCGCTATTATAGCAGCAACATTCATCTTATGTTCTTATGATTTTATTATTTATTTTTATGTAAACCACTTTGAATTACCATTGTGTATGAAATGTGCTATATAAATAAACTTGCCTTGCCTTAAGTTTTTTGACATTTTTAATGCACTTTTATAAAAACAATAAATCTGAGATCAAAAAATCTGAGTGTCATGCATAACTGACTAAGTCCTATCATGGAGTGCATATTTGATGTAGATGGCACTATTGACCAGCATTAGGAGGGAGTATAATAGCCTGTATGCATGTGTTTTAGTTTCAATTTTGTAAGGTTTTTGGAAGATAAAATAACAAATCTGTACTTATTTCAGAAGGCAATGATGATAGTAATAGGAGGGCATCAGAAAATCAGGCTGTAGTAATGAAATAAGTTGTTGACAACCAAAGAAGGATAGAAGCAATGATGGTGAGGGCTGTAATGAAGAATTGGTTGTAGTGAAAGTCAGGCATTTGGGTACATTATTGTATTGTATGATCCATACTACAACCAAAGTTAAAAAAGATGGCAATGTCTATCAGCATTACTATACTGAAGCTGCAACGTGATCTCATGATAATTCGTATGTATTTTACGTAAAATGTGGTTTTACAAAACGTACATTTACTTACGTCTTTCAAGACACTAAAACGTACAATACTGACGTATTTACAGCATCTAAACATACAAATACTTACGTATTTTTATCATTTTAACGTACAAAACTGACGTTTTGACGACAGATAGAACATTTATGAATGTTGAAATCACGCCATTAAATACATTATTATTCTTGTTTTAGTTGTCATACCAATTGCCTTATGTTTTCATTTGCATTATTAAATAGTTTAATCGTTTACTTAATATGAAATTACATTTCCTACTGTTCTGTGATTTCCACTGCCAGCTCGTTTCCAAGAATATGTCTACACACTACGTTAAACAAGACTACACTTTAAACCCTTAAAATAAATAACATTTCTGCAACATTTTAACGATTCATGAATGTAAAGTTTTTCCGTGGCAGGACACAAAAGGCGTCTTCTCCTACATGCTGTGACTAACAATAGAACCATAGAATACACACCGAACACGCAAAATAATTATAAAATGAAACAATTTTATTTGTGCGCTGTAATCCAGATCTTCAGAATCCATACGACTGCGAGGAACAGACCCAAATTCAAGCCTTTATCCGGCGATCTTCATCTCCATCCCGAGCAGCGAGTCCAAATAGAAACTGAAATAAACCCGCGCTGAAGTGCATTTACAAGTTCAAATATTGCCGCATTTAGAAACGACAGGTTTTACGGCAGGTTAATAATATCAAACTGAGCCCAACAGTTGTTATCCAGGAATGTGAACCATGGGGCTTGGTAACACCCCAAGTAGATCTACATATGTTGGAGGTTAAAAAGAAGGATAGAGAAGTTGGCCTAGCAACTGCATTTTCAATGTATGTCAGAATCCAATACCCACAGCATACACAAGTGTTTACTGATGGATCTAAAGACCCAGAACACCAAACAACAGGGGCTGCTTTTTTAACCCATAATAGTGATAACCAGAGGATAAGTGGTGTAAAGAGAACGTCAAATTATCTGGCGGTGTATACCACAGAAATGATAGGCATGATTTTGGCATTGCAGTGGGTTGAGGAACATAAACCTGAAAAAGTTTTAATTTGTTCTGATTCAGTTTCAGTTTTAAAGAGTTTGAGTTCTTTTAAGTCTAATCATCAAGATCTTTTATTTAGCATCCTACAAATGCACTCAAGAATTGTTCAGAATGGTATATCAATCAGTTTTATGTGGGTTCCAGCACACATAGGTATAAAAGGAAATGAAGAAGTTGATAAATTGGCAAAGCAAGCATTACAGAGAGAAGTAGTTGAGCTACACATTCCACTAAGCAAATCAGAAATCAAGGTCTTAATTTGGGGAAAAATTATGAAAGAATGGCAAGACAAGTGGAGTAATGGGGAAAAGGGTAGATTCCTTTATCAGATAAAAAACAAAGTAGATTTAAAAGTAATGTATATGGGTAAGTCAAGAAAAGAAGAGGTTATTTTTAATAGGATTTTATTAGGGCACTCAAATTTAAATAGCACACTTAAAATAATAGGGAAACACCCAAATGGGCAATGTGACTATTGTGAAGATCAGGAAACAATTCCTCATGTTTTTCTCGAGTGTAAGAAATATGATCAAGAAAGAGGGAAAATGATTGAAGAAATAAAGAAAGCTGGAATTCAGGAAGTAAATTTTAAAGTTTTAGTCTTATGGTTGAGTGGAATAAATAGTAAAGTTATATTTGACTTTATCAGGGTGACGGGATTAATTAATAGAATTTAAACCTCTGTTCCACACCCCGGAGCAGAAGGGGGCGGTAATGCACCTAATTAAGCTGGATGCAAGCCGCCGTTAAAAGACAAGAAGAAGAAGAAGAAGGTTTTACGGCAGGAAAATCGAATGCTCATTGGCTCTCGCCTGCCTTCGTCACAGATTACGACATGCCGTGCTTCTGGTGAGCTGTGTTTGAATGATGCGCGGGCGCTTTCATGGAGCGGTCCGGATAATAATCTGGATAACATTTTAGCGATTAACAATTTAAATTCTGCTCTTCACCTCAAACAAGCCTACTGTAATCCACCAGAGGGAACTGCGGCTGTAAACGCGTCGTCATTTGGATAACTTTTGGTACGGCTGTTGACATTTTTGCAATAAATAAATTATTATAATTGCACTTTTCTGTCTCTCACGTTTTTCTTTATTGCTGTAACGTTACAGAGAGAGTTATGGTTATCGTTAGATTTAGAAGTAGGAGTGGGATCAGTGACTATAAAAATGTGTTTTTATGCTATATTGTTACTAAAATGGTAATTTCCTTGCATATTTTGGTCAGTTATGCTTTATATCCTTTTATATTGCTATAAAATGGGTAGGTTAAGGTTTGGAGGTAGGTTAAGGGAGCTAAAAAGCTAAATCGCGTATTAATAAAATGATTAAAATGCATATTTTCTATAAAATTGGGTAGGTTTAGGTTTGGGGGTAGGTTGAGGGGGCTTAAAATCTAAATCGCTTATCAATAAAATGATAAAAAGTCATTGATACGAATATCTTAATGAAATAAAAAATACGTAAGTATTTAATGTTTTTTGGCTAAAAATACGTAGCTGTTTGTACATTTTAAACGTTGAAATACGTCTAAATTGTATGTTTTTGCATCGATAAAAACATACAAAAATGTACGTTTTGGGTCTCTAAACATTACGTAAAAATACCTACATATACACAATGAGACCAGGCTGGAAAGGCAGTGATGCTCCAATGATGACTGCACAAGTCAACATCTACTTATGTGTGGGTTACACTGAAAAAGAAGTCTTATTGGCTTTCACTTGTGCTATGATAACTGATTGAAATTCCAAGATGAAATACAATATTGTTTTAATGCTTTTCACGTGTGAAATCCAAATCAAATATAGCAGCAGTTTAAATGAAATTTAATGTTAATGTTAATGTGATTTTTAATGTTATTTCATTCAATTTTTTCATATATTTCATTCTCATAACTGCAACACTGCATTATAAAATTCCAGGTTTTTTGAGTAGGCATTGCCTGTCTAGTGTTCTTGGTATGGATGCACTGTAAAGAGAATTCTTGGCTGAAGCTGAAACCAAACAAAATGAAACACTGGGCCAAAGGCCGTTTTTTCCCCATGTATTTTGCCCATTTTCTTCACCATTGCATAAAATGAAAAAGCCAAAATGTGCTTTTTACAGTTTTCCCTTGCTTGTCAAAAAATAGAAAAATCAATTACAAAACAACAATTTAAAAATATTTACTTAACCCTGAACATTTTTAACATTCTAGTAGACATTATAGCCTGCCATTATAGTTTATATAATAATGGTTTAAGCGATTTTGCGATTTCAGTCATCATACAGTAACCAGCAACAACCTCCCTTTCCTCTTCTCATGGAAGACATGCAATGTGGTGTTAAACAGTTTTTCACTGTTGGTGCTTGTAAAGATGTTTGCATCTTTCTCTGACAGTTTTAAATGCTTCCACACTATGGAAATTTTTTCTGCATTAGTGCACACCTCTATTTGATTCCGTCACTTTATTGTTTGGTAGAATTTATTTGGTCTTTTCGCTAATTTTGGTTGCTGAACATTCTCTGCATCCCAATTTCTTGTTCAACACCTATTTATCCACATATTTGAACATATTCAGTGTAGGGCTGTCATTATATTAGATTTTTCACACCCCGGTTATTATGGCCAAAAGAATTCACAATATCAATATATCACAATGTCTATAGAAACCTTGGGGAATCAGTCAAATTCATTTTTAATTAATTTCATTTTTATTTTTAGCCAATGAACATGAGGCTACTAATAAATACAGGGAAAAAGCATTTTAACTTCTTCAGGTCACAGCTGACCTGAGACTTCTCCATCTTCTTTGAAGCTCCCTATGAAATAACAAGAGAGAAAATACTGTCAAGTTCAACAGTATGATGAATAAATAATAAAATCAAAACTGATACTTTAACCTGTTAAATTATGTACCCATTTTTAAGTTCTTTAGAGGCCATTCACATGTCGAGTTTTTTGCACGCTCAAGTTTGTTATTTCAAATGTAGATGTTCGGAATGCGCGCTCATAATAGAAGTGACGACACCCACTTTTTTTTCTAGGCGCGCCCGCACCACATTGAGATGTCTCAAGACATCAGAATGCCACAAGCACTTCATCCTTTCCCGTAACAGCCATTTCCATACATTTAGTAGCAGAGCTACTGCAAGTGATGTTATTGCCAGAAATTCATTGATTCGTCTTCATAGAAAGTGTAGGTCATGGTTGCTTAGCACCGGCAGATGCCACGGGAGCAGAAGCTACAAAGCGCTTTGGAAAAAAGGAGAAAGCTGTGCGACTAGCTGTGCGCATATTGCTTTCCATGCGTTTTTAGGCACGACATGTGAAGGACCCCTTAACTCATGCCTGGTTGCACTGGCACCAGTGAAGTCATGTAGTTAAGGTACTTCTAATTCAGTTTTAATGTGTGTATTGAGTGGCTGCAGATGAGGCATTAAGTGCATGACACTGCAACCAACTTAATATTTTTGAGTTTAATGTAGCAACGTGGTCTTTCTAGAACAGCAGTCTCAGTTTTTCTAGATTTGATTTGTGTAAAAGATTTGAACAAAGAAATCAAGTGCTATACACATGTACTGGCCATTACTTGATTGCAAATACAAATATTAAATGAGGAAAGCAAATGGGGTACTTATTAAAAGAATTACCCCTTTATTTAAAAATATGAACACAGGAAACCACTGTTAACAGGTTAATGTAATGTTTCCCACTCCATGACAAGTAAGTAATGGCAACTTACTGTATAATATTAAACATGGTTCTTCTCAGAGTAGCTGCATGTGCCGCGTCTTCTTATTATTTGATAGGTGTCAGCATTAAGGCACCATACATGGTTCTTCTCGGAGTAGCTGCATGTGCCGCATCTTTTTCTTGTTAGATGTCAGCATTAAGGCATCATACTGCCACCTGGGAGGTCAACCAGGTACTGGTGCCTGAGTAGGCTATTTGAGCGTCCTGCATAAGTGTACTGTTCATTTTAAATGTTGTGGTTATCGCCAATACCGGTATATCGTAACACCCTAAATTAACATGATGTCGATATTTCATTATTTGAATATCTTGGTTATCATCAATACTGGTATATCGCAACACACCTAATTCAGTGAATGTGAATGTCAAACCTCAGTATGTTCAGTCGACAGTGTGGACTCTTCAGTCCATCATAAATCAGCTTCGCTCCTGAATCCTGCAGGTGATTGCTGCTCAGGTCCAGCTCTGTCAGATGGGAGTTTGTTGATTGTAGAGCAGAAGACACAGTTTCACAGAATGTTTCATCAAGACCACAGCTGTCAAATCTGCCAAACAGAATGTTTTTAGCCAAATTAATTTCTGATGTTCAGTTTTTCTGCAAAATCATATTGTAATCTTTATAAGCGGGGGACATATTTCTCATAGTATTCTGACATTTAATTTTTTAGTGATGTAGAAAAAAAACATTTAATTGAACAGCAGTCAATGAAATTACTCACAGTACTTTTCTGCAATATCTTACAGCTGGGATGAGTCTCTTGTAGTTTGAAGATGATGACGTGAACCTTTTTGGGTTGAACTCATCCAGCACAGTCTCTGACATCAGCAGTATGTAGATCAGCACTGTGCACATTGAAGATGAGAGGTCTCTTCCTGGATGTTCATCTGAACTGAGGTAACTCTGGATTTCCTCATATAATGAATGATCCTTTAGCTCAAGTAAGCAGTAAAATAGGTTGACTGAATTTTCATCTGAAATGTCCTGTTTTTGTAAATGTTTAATGTGTGTACTTATTTTTCTGATGCTCACACTGGTATCTTTAGTGTGTGTGATCAGGCCTTTGAGCAGGTATTGACTGGATTTTAGTGAAATTCCCATCAGAAACCTCAGGAACAGGTCCAGATGTCCTCTCTTACTCTGCATTGCTTTTTCAGTGGCTCTCTTTGTTAAATTATGAAATTTGACATTTGTAAAGAAGAGCTGAAGCTTTTTACTGGTTGTAGGTTGTGAATCTTCAAAGAAAAACTGAAGCTCTCCCATGTTCTTGTTCAGATAGCAGATGAACACATGCACTGCAGCGAGAAACTCTTGAACACTCAAATGCACAAAACAGAAGACCTTTGTCTTATAAAGTCCATCTTCCTTCTTAAAGATCTCAGCAACCATTCCTGTGTGCTCAGTGTCTTTACTCACATCAATACCACATTCTTCCAGATCTTCCTCATAAAATACAATGTTTTCCTTCTTCAGCTGTTCAAATGCTAACTTGGCCAACTTCAAAATTATCTTTCTATTTAATTGTAAGTGCTCTGAACATTCTTTTTGTTGTTCATCATACTTCTGACTCTTCATGTTCAAATGTATCCGCAGGAAGTGAATGTACATTTCAGTGAGTGTTGTGTTGATCATCTTTGCATTTTTCTTGATGAGAATATCTTGAAGTACTGTGGCTGTTATCCAGCAGAACACAGGAATGTGGCACATGATGTAGAGACTACGAGACGTCTTAATGTGTGAGATGATTCTGGAGGCCTGGGTCTCATCTGTGATTCTCTTTCTAAAGTACTGCTCCTTCTGTTGGTCAGTGAATCCTTGCACCTCTGTGAACAAACCTACATAACGAGGAGGGATCTGATTGGCTGCTGCTGGTCGTGAGGTCACCCAGACAAGAGCTGATGGAAGCAGATTCCCTTTGACCAGATTTGTAAACAGCACATCTACAGAGGCTCTTTCCTCAACAGTGTTCAGTGTTTTGTTTTTAAAGTTCAATGGCAGTCGACTCTCATCAAGTCCATCAAATATAAATGCCAGCTTACATTCATTATATAACTTTGATTTCTCCAGGTCTTTCAATTCAGGATAAAATTTCAGCAGAAGCTCATGGAGACTGAACTCTCTGTCTTTAATTGTGTTTATCTCTCTGAATGGCAGCAGGAACACACAGTCTATATCCTGATTGGTGTTTCCTTCTGCCCAGTCCAGGATGAACTTGTGCACAGAGACAGTTTTTCCAATGCCAGCGACACCCTTTGTCAGCACAATCTTCTCCTCATTGTTTTTCCTCAGTTCAGTAAATATATCATTGCATTTGATTGCTTTGTCACGTGTTTTTTTGTTCTTGAAAACATCATCAATCTTCAGAATCTCGTGTTCCTGATTGACATCTTCCATATCTCCCTCTGTGATGAACAGTTCTGTGTAAACAGCCATGAGATCTGTGTCATTTTCTTTGTTGCCCTCAAAAATATATTTTGCCTTTCTCTTCATGTTGTTTTTGTGAGTTTTCAAGAAGTTTTGCAGCTCTATAATTGAAAACAAATAAATAGGAGACAAAGCATTAATTGACACATTATTTCATATCAGCATGATTATCATTATTAGTAACTGACTCAGACAGATTAAATTCATACTGCTGAAAATAGCAGTTCATCACTGTATTGTATTGTGTTGTTTGAGATCATCTTTAGGCCATGCTGACCAATGTTACTACAAGCTGAGGAATAGTTTCCACATAATTTAGCACATTAAAAAGGATGTGAGGCTGTATTTAACCTGCCTAAATTAACATTTGTATGTGTGAGTGTAATCATGTCTTGATACTTAATCAATTTGGTGACAGTGCCACCTATCAGTTAACTTTAATAAACAATTGTATCACATTGTAAAATGTTTAAAATGAACTACCTCTAACGGAGACAGATGTTTTGTTATTGCCTTCAGCATGAGCTGTGTGAGAGAAAAAGAGAGAATTACTCACTGGGAAACATTTATCTCACAAACACATCAGCAAAGCAAATAGGAAAATAGGTCTTAGTCAAACCATCACACTGGTATATTTAATCATGTTACAGTTACAGTGAATTACATGTTACCTTGTTTGTGTTTATTCTCCAACTGTTCAGCCAGATCATTCTGGTTCATCTTCCTCAGGATATCCACCATGACCCCCACAGATTCTTCTGGTCCATAACATGCCACCATCTTATCCACTGTGCTGAATATATCTGCCTTTTCCATTTCAGACTTTGATATGCACTTATTATATGCATTCTTTAAGTGCCAGTGAAACTCCTTCAGTTCATCTTCTTCTAGTTCCTTCATTGAGTCCACAAGCAGCTCTTTAACAGACGCCATGATCCTTCACCAATTCACAGCTGCAGGTCAAGATAAAGAAGAGATCTGAAGTACTTCCACTCTTAACATGTGGACCTAAGTGCTCAAATGTACGTGACACTTTAAATATATATATATATATATATATATATATATATATATATAATCTCAGTATATTATGAAGTAGTACAGTATTATTTACTAGCCATGAATACTGATAATACAGATGTTTCTTATTTATCCACTGAACTGCATCTTGAAATGAAGTTCTAAAACTTCTTTAAATTCAGCATTTTTTTAGGATCTGGAGGGGGAGATAACTTCAGAACAGACCTGTTAAACTAGAATGATAGCATTAGGAAAAATAATGAAACCAGTTTTTTTACATTTGAGTAAAGTAATTGACAACAGTGAAAAACATTGATAAATAGAGTAGGGGTGAACAGATCATGAATGTTCATGGCTGATTCCACTATTTCACAAACAAATGGGCCGATTCCAATACTAGTTTATGATTTTAAGTAAATTTTAAACAAATGTATTTGTTGTCCAGGTAATACTTAAGGGACAAATACTTACTATAAAAGGGGACTTATCTTGCAAATCTTTTTTTTTTGTTTTTTTTTCATATGTAAGTGCTATAATTGGGTCCCTGGTGCATCTACCAACTCAGAAAATGTGAAAAAGGTCAACCCAGTAACTTTGTTTTGGTAAGCCTTTTTAATTTACATTTTTTATACATGTTATATCTTTGCTAGAGCAGCTGGTGATAGTTTTAGGCTACATAAACATTGTTATGTTGTTGGCTATAATAAAGAACATATTCTCTATCAACTCCCACTTTCTGATGCTCTGAGGACACAGTGGATTGATTTTATTCATGAAGGAAATGTGTCAAAGAAATAGCTAAATTTGTATGTGTGTGCAAATTATCTTGAGACTGCTTTGCAAACAAGGGTCAATAAAGGACTAGCACAAAAGTTGGATCAATGCCAAATGTTTGTGATCTAACTTCATGTTCAGCACATGCAAGTACCTCACTTTATATTTTGTGTATGTCCACAAATCACCTTTCTGAAAGTGCTTCTGTATGTTGTATCTTACTGTATTCACAGACCAGAGCTGTTGCTATTTTAACCCAAAAATGCTCACAATCTGTATAATTCATAAATGCACATTTATTGCTTCTTAAAGCACTGACATGCCCATTCAATCTAATTTCTAAATTACAATGATTCGCCCTTTTCTAATAAAACTGATAAAGTCATACTGAAACAATCAAATCTGTTTTGCACTGCTGCTGACACAGAGAGCAGATAGTTACCAAGTTTGGAATAGCTTCACAAACAGTCTCTTTAATTACACAGTATTACTTGACTTAAAGTAATTCATGTTATCACAGAAATACTGGGTTGAAAGTTTATAGTTCAGATATAAACATTGATGTCTATGGTAGCGATCAAAATAGATTGTCATCTTTTGAAAGTAACTGGCACTTCAAATAATGTTTGTGTCAATTGCATCATTTCGCCACTAGGTGGCAACAAGTGACTATTAAAAAAAATGTATGCCATTTAATCATTACAATTACATTTAGTCATTTAGCAAGCGCTTTTATCCAAATCGACTTACAAATTAGGACAATGAAAGCTATCAAAATCAACAAAAGAGCAATGCTATGTAAGTGCTATGACAAGTCTCAGATTAGCTTAATGCAGTATACGTAGCAAGTTTTTTTTTAAATATATATAGTAAATAAAACAAAAAACAGATAGAATTAAAAAAGGAATAGAGTTTTTTGTTAATTGTATAATAAATAAAAAGAACAAATTATAAGATAGAAGATATAGAGAAGGGTTTTTTTAAAGAATAGAAATAGAAAAAGAAAAGAGAGTGCTAGAGTTAGAGGGTCAAATAAAGACGGAAGAGATATGTTTTTAGCCGATTTTTGAAGATGGTCAGCTGCTCAGATTTAATTGCATAGGTCATTCCACCAAGAGGGGTCATTTAAGGTAAAAGTCTGTCAAAGTTATTTTGTGCCTGATTGGGATAGAACAATAATACATGTTAATTTGTTGAATCATGCATCAAGAGATTGTTTCAAAAAAATGCTGATTTATCCAGTAACACACACTTTCTGAAAGTACAGGTCCTTCTCAAAAAATTAGCATATTGTGATAAAGTTCATTATTTTCTGTAATATACTGATAAACATTACTTTCATATATTTTAGATTCATTACACACAATATTGACACAGCCTTGCTTCACCCCAACCTTGTAAGACTCAGACTGGAGCTCTCCCATGAGTACACTGGCTTGCATCCCATCATGCAGCTGCTGTAGGATGCTGAGAAACTTGGGTGGTACTGATGTCAAAAATATAACGCAATCCGGCCCGTCATTAAGGGCTGTTCACATGTCGTGTCTTTTGCAAGTTTGTTATTTCTAATGTAGACATGCGCTCATGATGGAAGCGACACGGTCGCGACACGTTCTTTTTCCAGGCGCAGAATGCCGCAAGCACTCCGTGGGTCATATGAAATTAACCAACCAATCAATCTGCTTCATACGTTTTCGTAACAACCATTTTAAATACATTTAGTAGCAGAGCTACCGCAAGAGATTTGCCTAAACTTCCATGCCTTGATAGAGCGCGCAGGTCATGGTTGCTTAGCAATGGCAGAAGCCACGGAGCACAAGCTACAGAGTGCCTAACATTGAATGGCCTTAAAACGGAGACCAGTATGAGAAGTACCTGGAAGACGAGAGAAAAATACTATAATTTTTTTTATATGAATAAAATACATTGTCAGATTTTAACTGAAATTATTATTGCTGCTTTCTTTACACACCAATACATTTATGCATTTAACAAACTCACAAACATCAGTGTGTATTTAACAAATGTCATTTTTTGGTAGCAATTAATTTAAATGACACTTTTATTAGTTAGAAACCACTGAATATAGGCTAAAAGCACTGAGTGTATATGCCTTGCTCAACGTCAGACAAGAAACAAAAGCAGCTTTTTAAGTTTTGAAAAGTAAAAATAAAGTAGGCAACTATTAGAAATGTAAAAAATATATAACATAATGCGCAGACACTATTTACATTTTTAAGTATAACACAAATATGTTTGTATAGTAATTAAATTGCTGAGATGTTAGCTCAAATTTCTTTTAAAGTAAATTTCCAGAAATTTTGTGCTTTCTTGTTGGGCTTGAATGTTAAAATGGCCCTCCTATGAAATGTCAGTCACAGGAATGGCCCCCAGCCAATTTGAGTTTGAGACCCCTGCTCTAAACACTCCAACTGCTCAGTTTGTAACATCTTGTTCAGGTCTGATTCTAGTCATTATGTAACATTATTGAAAAACTGCTTCAGTCCAATAAATGCTAAACTTTGACAAAAAGTATTTTTTATTGTTATAATTGTGATTTCATAATATGTACAGTGGGTACGGAAAGTATTCAGACCCCCTTAAATTTTTCACTCTTTGTTATATTGCAGCCATTTGCTAAAATAATTTAAGTTCATTTTTTTTCCCTCATTAATGTACAAACAGCACCCCATATTGACAGAAAAACACAGAATTCTTGACATTTTAGCAGATTTATTAAAAAAGAAAAACTGAAATATCACATGGTCCTAAGTATTCAGACCCTTTGCTCAGTATTTAGTAGAAGCACCATTTTGAGCCATGAGTCTTTTTGGGAAAGATGCAACAAGTTTTTCACACCTGGATTTGGGGATCCTCTGCCATTCCTCCTTGCAGACCCTCTCCAGTTCTGTCAGGTTGGATGGTAAACATTGGTGGACAGCCATTTTCAAGTCTCTCCAGAGATGCTCAATTGGGTTTAAGTCAGAGCTCTGGCTGGGCCATTCAAGAACAGTCATGAAGTTGTTGTGAAGCCACTCCTTCATTATTTTAGCTGTGTGCTTAGGGTCATTGTCTTGTTGGAAGGTGAACCTTCGGCCCAGTCTGAGGTCCTGAGCACTCTGGAGAAGGTTTTCATCCAGAATATCCCTGTACTTGGCCGCATTCATCTTTCCCTTGATTGCAACCAGTCGTCCTGTCCCTGAAGCTAAAAAACACCCCCACAGCATGATGCTGCCACCATGCTTCACTGTTGGGACTGTATTGGACAGGTGATGAGCAGTGCCTGGTTTTCTCCACACATCTCCACACACAAGTTCTATCTTGGTCTCATCAGACCAGTGAATCTTATTTCTCACCATCTTGGAGTCCATGCGGGCTTTCATGTGTCTTGCACTGAGGAGAGGCTTCCATCAGGCCACTCTGCCGTAAAGCCCAGACTGGTGGAGGGCTGCAGTGATGGTTGACCTTCTACAACTTTCTCCCATCTCCCGACTGCATCTCTGGAGCTCAGCCACAGTGATCTTTGGGTTCTTCTTTACCTCTCTCACCAAGGCTCTTCTCCCCCGATGGCTCAGTTTGGCCGGACGGCCAGCTTTAGGAAGTGTTCTGGTCATCCCAGACGTCTTCCATTTAAGGATTATGGAGGCCACTGTGCTCTAAGGAACCTTAAGTGCAGCAGAATTTTTTTTGTAACCTTGGCCAGATCTGTGCCTTGCCACAATTCTGTCTCTGAGCTCTTCAGGCAGTTCCTTTGACCTCATGATTCTCATTTGCTCTGACACGGACTGTGAGCTGTAAGGTCTTATATAGACAGGTGTGTGGCTTTCCTAATCAAGTCCAATCAGTATAATCAAACACAGCTGGACTCAAATGAAGGTGTAGAACCATCACAAGGATGATCAGAAGAAATGGACAGCATCTGAGTTAAATATATGTGTGTCACAGCAAAGGGTCTGAATACTTAGGACCATGAGATATTTCAGTTTTTCTTTTTTAATAAATCTGCAAAATCAACAATTCTGTGTTTTTCTGTCAATATGGGGTGCTGCGTGTACATGAATGAGGACAAAAATGAAAATGAAATGATTTTAGCAAATGGCTGTGTAGCATATGGACCAATCAGACATACAGTTATTTGTTACATTTAACAAATAATCTCTAAAACCAGCGAGCCAGCAAAATGTGGAGTTCTGGTTTTCAATCCCCAAAGCAAATAACACTCAGTCGCCATAGCAACCACTGATAACCTCAGTTTTACGATGTCAAAGTATGCAGACTGCAACTTTTACTTACTTCCCCACATAGGAAAGACATTATGCTCATAGAAATGGACTCTTCCCTATTTATTCACAGACAAACCCTTCTGTGAATGAACACACATAGCCCATATATCACTATGTATGTTATGACTGTTCAGATACTTTGTCTTTTGTTTTATTAACTGTTTTATGCATGTTTTATGGTAGATTTCTATGTAGTATAATCATGTTTGGTCTCGTTGAAATTGTATTTTGATTATCTTAAAGATGGTGTGTATTATCTGTGTATACCTGTGCAACATATTAACGTTCTAAGAATCCTTAGTATTTTTGGCCTGAACCCCTATGGAGTTACATATGCAAACTGCCATGCCTCGGAAACAAAGGGCCATAAAATGAGAACCCAGGTTCTAACCTCCCGCTGAGAAATTCAGCCTTCTCATTGGTCGAACCCATTTGGGAAGGTGTGACTCTCTCCAGACTTTAAAGGGCTCAGAACACCGTTCTGCCTCTCTTCTGCAAAATCTCCGAACTGCTACAACACAAAAGCCCCCTTCAGCCTTAGGCCTGACACATGGAGTTGCCTGCATTTCCCAAGCCTGGGGAAAATGGCTCTTTGACCACAAAGAGACAAACCTGCAACACTGGAGCGTGGTTTCACTCAGCCCTGGAGCTCATCATCATGGAAATGTCCTCAACCAGACATTCCTTGCTCTACAGCGTCATCTCTGGATTGTGGCATCCACTGCATCCCACAATGCCAGCAAACCCCATTTCACACAAAGCCATGTGCTCACCCAGGATGGAGGTCTATCCGGAGCACAACAAACTTAAGGACAACCTCAGAGTTTCAAGGAATGGCAACTCCAGCCATCAACTGGAACCATCTGGACCTGTTTCAAAGGCTTCCCGAGACCCTCGTCCCACAGCCAGTTCAGATGCAAGTATAATAGTTGGTACTAGACATTGGTCTGATCTAAGCTATCGTACACTGTGCTTTGAACCAGAAACTGATGGTTTTTAGAGATGGTTAACTCTGACTCTCACCCTTTCCCTCGTTCCTTACCTTTTCATCCACTTTAACCTTCCCATGAATGCCTGATGCATGTGTGTGTGTGTATGTATATGTGTTGTTTAGATTAGTTATGTGTTAGTCTGTAGTTAATAAAGTTCTCGTGCACAAATTACATGAGTTTCTGATTCTGCATTGCAAAAATGTCACTTTACGATTTCCGATCAAAGCTACATGCTCTAATGCATTAGTATTTAACAAAGTTATTTTCTGCGACCAAGAAAATAGTTTTTCTGTGAATACACATGAATTTTCCCTGAATGTTCGCTGGCCGAACGGGTCAATTGATTGTAATGTGAATTTTGTTCATCAAGAAAATTCTTCTGAATTATCCAAATATTATAATTCATTATAACGAGTTATGATTAATTATTAATATTTCCTCTTTGAGCTAAATTCACTACAGCTGCAATATAACAAAGAGTGAAAAATTTAAGGGGGTCTGAATACTTTCTGTACCCACTGTATTCTCCTTACATTAGTTAAGAAAGGAAATGCATTTGTAGTATCTGTGAGTGAAATACATTTATTAAATTTTCTATTACTAGTCTAAAGCACAACCTATATATATAACATAAGGCTACTTTAAAATCATCATTATATCAGTTACATAAAAGATTTTAACCATGATTACAGAACATTAGAGTGAATTGTAATACCTATTTATCCATATTTATTCATGTTTCTTGACTACTCCATAATAATTTTAGTATTTTATGTGTACAAGAAAGTGCCTTTGTGCTCCACACCAGAAGACTTGCTTTGATCAAAATGTTCGTCTTTTAGAGAAGTTCTCAAAGTGTCCTTGGTTTCCCATTACGTACATGTAAATTCCCACATCCACAAATAACAAATTGATAACAAAAGACAATCTGATGATCAGTTTTTTAAATGGAAAAAAAATAATGGTCAAGTGGAAACACTGCATGTAAAACAATCTGCTTTCACGTTTGTTTTGTCAGCAAGGTTTCCAAATCTGGAAAAAAAATCAAGATCGGAATAGTTTTTACAAAGTTAATGGTTTATAATAATGATTAGGTATAAGTAATTTAAAAGTGTTTTGTTAATGATTAACGAATCATTTAAACATTAATATTTTGTAGATGATTAATAAGTGAAATGTTAACATGCCAGTATTTAAAGTCATCCAAAAATGTTTTTGTAAGTCGTGAAATAATCATATCATTAGTAAATGATTAATAATTATTTGATATACAGTAAAATGTTTTTTTTTTCTTTTTTCCTTTTTTTTTTTTACAAATGTGTTCTTTGCTTTAGCATTTTATCATGAAGTTTTGAAAAGTTGAAATTGATTAAAAATGATTTGAAAAGAAATATTGTGTGAATAAAACAATAACACACCTTACTACAGATCTTATTGAGATTGTGGAGGAAAAAATGAAGGGACATGTTGCTCTGTAATTGTAGAGATGATTAGCTGTATAATATATTAAATTATGTGAATGAACAAATAGTGTCAGAGCTGCGGATCTGAGCTGCACAAACTCTCAGGATGTTCATGTAAATATTGTATAGGCTGAAAGTATCAGCCTTATAAATTGACCAGTTTATTTGTTTTGGCAAGTAACATTTCACATTACAATCATTACAGACAGTATCTGTTTCAGCAATAGTGCTTGACCCCCTAAAGAAGGCTTGATCCCCCGATGGACGTCAAAACTAGATGTAGGGGGGTTGGATAGAAAGTAGCCTATGCATAATATGGAGATTTACTTGTAAATAGTAAGATGCATTTCTATAGCTCTGATGTCTTTTAAAATTGAATTCTGGCAGCCCAGAACTGTACTGGACTGTACTGACTGTACGCCATCTTAAATGATTTTCCAAATTGTATTACATTTTTTTTCCAAATATCCTTTAAATATTACTATTAAGAACAGAGCAACATAAAAATCAGAAAATAAAAGCAGCTCTACATTTTAGGACAAAATATACATAAATAACACTATAATTTGTGTTTAAATGTATTATTGTATACAAACAATGACATTCATTATAAACAACATATTGAAGTCTAGCCAAAATAATTTTAAGAAACTGAAATGCACCTAGGCTCCATCTCTCATTCGGCACAAATAAATGTTTCCCATGAGAGGCTCTGGTGCCATCACTTCGATTTTTTTTTATAGAGTTTACTTTTATTTGTGTATACAGTACAAAAAAATAAAACATTGTGGTTTTGTAAAATAAATATAACAAATAGGGTGTGGTTTCCAACTTGTGGCATGCTCACAAAAATGAAACAGAACTGGGTGTAGACCTGTCGCACTATTTATAAGTTATGTAAGTGAAATAAATTTAGTTTAGGATGATTTATTTATATTTATTTATTTTATTCCTTTTATGTTGTTTTATTTTTCTCCCTACACAGAAGCACAGCAGGTGTGTGTTGTGATTATGGTTGAATGGTCTTATAATTCTGTTTTTGAATGCATTAAATTCTAATTTAATTTAAATCTAATTTAACATTCTAATTTTATTGAAATTTTCATATTTGTTTTATGGTTAAATGTTAATGATTGGTTAACGAAAAAGTGTCGGTTGTCCGACAGGAAAATAAACTACATAAACTGCATGCCCTGCTATGCCACTGATGAAGAGGTAACTTTGAGAAGAAGATGTGTGGTCAATATACGCGGCAGATTTTATGTTTTGTTTTTTGTTTCTTTAATCATGAACATCTTCCTTGTAGTTGTATTCCCCTGTGAGCATGCTCTTGATAGATGTTACAATTTTGTTTAAACGTGTGACAGTTGTTCTGCTCAGTTCTGCTCACTGATCATTTAGTCCTCCAAAAAAAACATAAATAAATACATAAACCTCTGCATACTCCTGCAGGCACCCCTGATGATAGGCAACCTTTCATTGCATCTATGCTATAAGACTTAGTTACTAGGAAAAGTAATTAGATTACAGTAATGTACAGTAACAGATTACAGTAACTTTGTTATAAGCAGAGTTGGGTATAACAAAGATGACATACTCTGTTCTTGTTTTCTAAATATCATAAAATGGCAAATGTCTTTCTAATTTAAATGAATTTAAATTAGGAAAAGGACAAGTATAAACCTTTTATTCTTTCACCTTGCAGAGTCATAAGGATCCAGCCAGGAACGTGCACAGGGGCAGGGGATCAAGTGGAAAAAGAGCACTCTTTTTTTTCCTAAACTAAATGTTAAATATATTACCACAACCCTGACTTACTTCCCAATTTATTTTCATTCCATCACACCCATCCAATTGTTTCACACTTTTGACAGGTGTCTACAAAATAATTAGTTCACATAGGCACCATCTTCTTTAGCATTCACTAATTTTATCACAAGAACAGGGAACAGCAAAGGAAACTAAGCCACAATGTGCATGTTTTGCCAGATATACCATTAAAACAAATAAAAGCCAACAAATAAATTAAAGTGAAATTAGTTAAAATCTTCTGCAAATAATATAAAATAAACATATCACTATCTCAAAACAACAATCTTCCACTTTATTAACTTTCTAATCTATAAAATTAAGTGGAAAAGACTAATACAAAGACTCTTACAATAACTGGATCTGGCAACACAGCTGTGCCCTCGCCCTCAACTCAAAAGTCTCTCATTCACTCCGCTAGCATATCAGTGATCATTTTTGGAAACTGGCAAAACTTTGTTATGTAAAAACCTTAATGAGGAGTTTTAAACTGCAAATTAGTCTTTCGGACATCAAATTTTATTTTTGAACATAAAAAATTTGACCACAAATTAACTATCTTTGTGCTTTGTTTTTGGGATAATTAGCCGTAAATTCAAGGCGCAGGTAGCTTAGTTTTTTGTTCATCACCACTCACCTTCACACCAAGACTAACAACTTCAAAGGGATGGAGGGCTTCACTTCTGCGGCTCTCTGTTTATCTGTGATGTACCGATCATACGTTGTGCTGCATTATGGACAGAGTCCACTGAAGTGCCTTGAAACATGCAGCATTATTCTATGTGGTGATGTAATTTCAGCTGAAAAAGGAAAACAGAGCAAGCCATATCGAGCAGCCCTTCTCACTTTTTAAAATAGCCAATAACTTTCCATTTATATCTGCTCAAGCAAGAGATACATTGAGCTCGGTAAAGCCACATTTGACAGCTTATGACAGCCACAGTTCACATGAGACAACACGAAACCAGACCCCACGAGAAAGCATATTTATACTGTCTGAATCATTCCCTGTTGCCTACATTGCACACTACCTGCCATTCACTAGACAGAAAGTACTATCTCCATGAACAAGTGACCGATCTCTCCAGGGTAACCAGGTTTTCACAACAAAACCCACCCAATTGATGTTCAAAACTAGCCCAAAAGTATCCTAATCGCGTTTCGAGGGGGCCCCCCGGTAAAAATTGTGTTTCAGGGAGTAAAATACATGTTTTGTAGTTGGGTTCTTCTAGTAAAGTTAGCATTCCAGGGTCTTAAATATTACGTTATTGGGGTCGCTTCAACCTGTGGACATGAAAAACAACCTGCAGCAATAGTATGATAGTAGCCCAATTCCTGCGGAAAAACCGCAGACTTGTCACCACTAGATCTCTCTCAGCCGCAGCTTCAGCATCTATTTATAGAGTAGGGGGCGGGACACTACGGATTCTAGAGAGCATTTGATTGGACAGAAGGTTTGATGTGAAGCTGAAGTGCAGCGTGATGTCATCAAAATCGTTAAATTATATTGGCGGAGATGATGAGACTATAAGTTTTGAATGCGCATATCTTGTAAACACAAATTTTGTCGTTGTTTTGGAGCACACTAGCTTATAGGCAACCTTACGGCTAACATATTCATACCAAAAGCCAAAAAACGGTAATTTTGATTTCATGGGGACTTTAATATTTCTCGACCCCATCTGATATTTTTATTTTTATCTGTTCGACAGGGAAAGCTGTGTGCAAACAGAAATGCACATATATACATATATTAAATTACTAAAAAAAAAAAAAAAATCTCTTGAGGAAGAAAAAGGGCAGGTGCTCAAGCACGTGGTCAGATTATCAATTAAAATAATCTATTCAACCTTGAATGATACCTTACCATATCTTCCATTTTAACATGAAACATTATGTTTTTGAGCTGTAGCACTGTTGGTGTCACAACAGTGAGATAACTGATAAGAATCTGTCAGCAGCTGCGCACGTTACTGCTGTAGAAATACTCTCAGTGTATTTAATTATATTTTTAATATAATTGTTTTTATTATTGTGCAGTGATTACTATGATTCATCTCCAATTTTATCTACTAGTATAATGCTATTCAATCACTGCGCTCAACCCCGGAGGATGTCACATTTAAGATGGTAAAAGCAGTTCTTTTTGAATAACTCTGGGACAAAAATATACATTTACAACTCCATTTGATTTAATACCTTGACGGTTGAATATCAGCAAGTAAAGAAGTGCATGAAAGCAATGCTAATTATACAGTTTAATTTGTACAGTCTAGGCTTTTTTCAAGTGTTTTATGAGATGTATGCCCTGCAAACATGTCCTTGCAGGGCCCATGCTGGCTTTTTTGCAGGCACAGTGGGCTAGGGCCAACCCACACCAAACCTAAACAGGCCCAGTGTGGGCTTGCCCAGGAGAGGCCCACAGCTTTGGGCTCACCGCAGGCTCTCAATGTGGAGCCTACACCAGCGGTGTTGTATCTTTTGGGCCTATGCAGGTTTTGTGTAGGCAGGCATGTCCTGATTTTGTTGAGATTGAGGTGTTCCTGGGTCAATATGTTTCGATTTTAATCCAAAAATGTAGTCTTGACCGCATCCCTACACCTAAACCTAACCTTACCCTAAAATCAGAGCAAATGATAGATGAATGACACTGATGTACAAGCACCAAACAATGATTATAAGCCTAAATTTCACAAAAACTATAGATTGTTTTTTCAAACCTAAATGGTTAATCACAATGTAGTTCCAGGGTCAACAAAGATGTTGATCCAGGAACATGTTGCATTTAAAAAAATCAGGTAAAATCAGGTTCTGCATGTAGGCAGCTCTGTAATGCAGTGGTTCTCAAACTTTTTTGGTCGCGCCCCCTTTAAACCTATAAAAAAATCTGGCACCCCCCCCCCCACCCCATTCCTGAAACCCAAGGCTAATTTTACTAAACATTATGAAAAATTTGTTTTTTTTCATTAAAAAAAAATCTACAGGGGAAAAACACCTGCAACACTTGAAACTTAAAATAGCACAGAGAGAATAACGTACTCTGTTACTAACGTAACCTCGGTTCCCTGAGATATGGGAACGTAAACCGCTATGGGGAAAACTTGTTTTTCTCTGAAGACTGAAGCACTTTTCAATAACGCAGTTTAACTGCAGAGCTACTGGTCGAGTGAGTGATAACTGAGCGAACCAATAGCCAAGCAGCGGTGCTGCAATTATGAAGCAGCCCGCTGAAATCCTGCATGATTCCACCAAAATGAGCGGAGTAATTGGCTATATAAGCGGGTGCTTTGCTGGGTTAATCAGATCCTTTACCTGAAGCGAGAACTGATTCGGCAGCGATAGCATGCAAGAACGTAGTACTCATTCCCGTATATCAGGGAACCGAGGTTACGTTAGTAACCAAGTAGATTCCCTTTCGAAACTTTCACTCGTTCTGCACCATAAGCCGCTATGGGGAACCAGTATAATCCTGCTGTGCTAGCGTTGACAACAAGTGATTCTAGATGTTAGTTCAGTAGAACTAAGAGTTCATGACCGGCATCTGTCTGAAGGGTACAGCCTTGGCACTTCGTAAGGGCCAAGAGTGTACCTAAAAATAGAGAGTCAAACTGAAAGGAATGTGGACGGGGAGGCCCAGCCTGCCGCCATACAAATTTCTGATATGGCTATGCCGCTAGACCATGCCCAAGACGAGGCCACGCCTCTAGTCGAATGGGCTCTGATTCCAAAGGGGAAAGGAAGACCCAAAGAGGAGTAGGCCGGCATGATAGCTTCAACTATCCATCTGGACAGTCTCTGTTTCGTGACTGGAAGCCCTTTGGAGCGGCCCCCGAAACAAACAAAAAGCTGTTCCGACTGTCTGAAGGAGGCAGAAATGCTCAATGTAGATCCTCAGTGCCCTGACAGGGCAGCTTGGCTTCAGGATGACCTTGGAGTCGTTAGGCCTGAATTCCAAACAAGATGGACTCACTGAGAGCGCCATGGGACTGTGAGGGGTCGAGGAGGCTTTATTTTCCTAGAACCCTTAAAAAATCAAACAACTAGGTTGTTCTTGCCCACTGACTGTCCTGCTATAGGAGCATGGAATGCTGCTATGGCCGCTACATAGACCTTGAGAATGGACACTGAGTCCTAGGCATCTCTTGCAGAAAGGATAAAATAGTAGATATGTCGAGGTTGGGTCTGAATTGCGGGCTGTGCACCAGGCTGCAAAAACAGACCATTTAAGGCCGTAGTGACGTCTCATAGGTGCTCTGGCCTGAAATATTGTGTTTAAGACACTCGGGGAGGTCGACAGCCTCCCTTCGAGAAGCCATAGATGTAGGGCCCACAGGTCCGGTCTGGGTTGCCAGATAGTTCAGTTCGCCTGAGAGAGGAGGTCTCGTCTCAGAGAAATGGGCCACGGGGCTGCTGACAGTAACTGAGTTAGGTCCGCTAGCCAGTATTGGTTCTCCCAAAGTGGGGCCACTAACAGAACTCTGTGTCCCTGTTCCCTGATTCACCTGATGACCTGAGCGATCAGAGCGAACGGGGGGAAGGCATAAAGAAGGAGGTTGGGCCAGTCGTGGGCCAACGTATCCTGTCCCTTCGAGAAGTAAGTTTGGCAGTGAAAGTTGCTTTCTGAGGCGAAGAGATTGACTATTGAATTACCAAAGATCTCCCATATTTTTTTGAACCATCATGGGATGGAGCGTCCACTCATCTGAGGGGACATTGCTCAGAGACAGCATGTCTGCCCCTTGGTTCAGACTGCCTGGCACATGGGCCGCTCTCAAGGAGCGTAGATGGACCTGAGCCCACTCCAGAATTCCTTCACCAACAGGAAGAGACGTCTGGACGATAAGCCTTCTTGGCGATTTATGTAAGACACCACCATCATGCTGTCCGAGCAGACTAAGATATGATGACCCTTCAATTCCGACAGGAAGGTATGGAGGCCTAAACTCACTGCAAGCATTTCTAGACAGTTGATGTGAAGGCTCGTCTGCCTTTCCGACCGTAGGCCAAAGGCTTGTCTGCCATCACATAGCGCCCCCCAACCTGAGTTGGAGGCATCTGTCGTGATCACCTTCCATCTGGAAACTAGTCCTAGGGAAACACCCTCTTCCATCCACTGAGTTTCTTTCCAAGGGGCGAGAGCTGCTATGCAGGCTCGACTCACCCTGACATGAAAGCATCCTTGATGCCATGCGTGGGCTGGTACCTTCGACTTCAGCCAATACTGGAGGGGTCGCTCCAGACAATGCTCAAAACCCATTGCGACACACTGAGGATGCCCTGCCAGGCCTCGGCCCGGGCGGCGAGGGGTTGAATGGGATCGGGCGATCAGCCTGGATCACTGAGATAAATGGAAAAGGAATTTTTGCTCTCTTATTGAGGATGTTTGGGTTTTATTTGGTCTGTCGTGAAAACGGCAGTTTGTGTAGATGCGCTTGTAGCGGACCTATGTGACACATCACGGAAAACAAACTCTGCAGCCTTTGCACCCGGAACAGAACAGGGTGACAGGAGACGCAAACGAGGCAGCTTGAGGGCAGGTCTGGCTGAGGCGGGACCTGTACCCTTCCTCTTCCTGTCTCCTGACTAGGAGGATGCTGGAGGCGCTGGAGTTGTGGTGGATTTTTTCTTTCCCAATAACCACGTAAATCATGGACAGGGTTTTAAAGCCAAACAGACTTTAATTAAAGCTGAACTGCATCTCAGACAAACAGCAGCAACAGAAGCTGCAGCAACATAGCACTGAGACAAAACCCCGAGACGTAGCTCCAGAGTGTCTCCTTCCCTCTCTTTTCTTCCCTCTCTCTCCTTCCCTCTCTCCAGAGTCCAGTGTCATACAAGCTTATATACATCTGACAGAGGATTATTATTAGACAAAGAGTCTTCCCATATATGTCTTGTTTAAATTTGGATGTTTTCCAATACATTCATATGGTCACCTGTGTTCATGCCATACATGGATGTTTCATAATGGCTCACTATTTTGAGCATTGCAACCTTCAACACACAGAGACAACAGAGACTCACAGAATCAGAGACCATTATAATGGTGGTGCAGAAAAGACATAATTCTATGCATTTAGAGTAATAAAAAGTAACTACAGAGTCCCTGAGTTTGGGAAAAGGGTAGCGTCTGGCAGAGCGTGAACGCTGACAGGGATCAGGCTTAGGCGCTGGGGCAGGTGGCGGCGGAGCGGGCTTTGAGGGCTGTTGAGTCAGCTGCATAGCACAGCCTGGGACTACTTCTATGCCGTGGTGAATTGCTCAGCAAAGCCCTCAACTGCAGGTCCAAAGAGGCCGGTGGGGGAGACTGGAGAATTGAGGAAGGGGACCTTATCCGCTTCCTTGATCTCAGTGAGGTTGAGCCACAGATGCCGCTCAAGCACCAACAGGCTGGCCATGGATCTGCCAATTGCCTGCGTTGTCATCTTAGTAGCCCGCAGGGCCAGGTCGGTCATGCTCCTCAGGTCCTTGAAGGACGACTGGTCCGGTCCAGACTTGTCCAGTGTGCGGAGTTTGGCCTGGTAAACTTGGAGGACCACCGTAGAACACAGTGCCGAGGCAGCCTGACCGGCCAAGGCGCCGGCGTGGTCCTGCACGGCTTGGAGGGGTGAGCCACCTTAGCCTTCCATCCGATGGCCATGGGCGGGCAGAGATGCGCAGCCACCAACTCATCCAATGGCGGCAATTTGTCATAGTCCTTCTCTTCGGCGCTGTCGACGGAGGAGAGCGGGGAGGAAGAGGAAGGGCAGCGGTGCGCCAAGAAGGGGGCGCGCCACGACTTGATCTCGTCGTGGACCTCCGGGAAGAACGGCGAAGATCTCTGACGAGGGGCCTGCCATCTGTTAACTGTTTTATTTCTTTTATTTTTCTGCTGATGGCTCGTGCCCCCCTGCAATACTCATGCCCCCCCCATCCTCTCTTTAAGAACCACTGCTATAATGCAACTAGGAGAATACAAACAACATTGACCATTTCTTTAGGGACTCAATTAAACTGGAATTTCTCAAACTCATGCGCATCTCATTAGTAAAGACGGTTCAGTGACTAGTAGTAAATATCCATCACGTGTTCAGCTGGAGCAGCATTTAAAACACAGAGCTGTAGATTACTGACATGTTACTTTCACGATCTGAATCGCTTGCGATTCATCAGCGATTCAGATCGCAAAATTGTGTAACATGTCACGTGTGCGAAATGTCGTGCAGCCCAAGCTCAAACCAAAAGAGACCTTTTCAGAACCTGTTGTTTCATATAGGCCAGGTAAGCTCAAATCAGGCTTGCAAAATCTACTTTCCTGCAGAGTTCAGCTCTAACCTTAATCAAACACACCTGAGAATGCTAACCAATGTCTCCAGGATCATTAGAAAGTCACAGGTGGGTGAGTTTGATCAAAGTTGGAGCTAAACTCTGCAGGAAAGTAGATCTGACGAGCCATATTTGAGGTATAGCAGACATAAGCCTGTTAATAAGAATTTTGTAGGCAGTTTTCTACCTTAGGTGTGTTTGAACAGTGATGGAAATAAACTCTGCAGGAAAGTATATCTCCAATCCATTGCTTTGTTTGCTTTCTTTCTTTTTTTACTTTTATGTATGTACATTTTTGGCTACAGCTGTATTAACCTGAATTTAATGTTTTCTATATTGTATTTAATAAATCCATAGATTTGAAATTCCTGCCGTACATTTTTGACAATACAGACATTAGTTATGTGGTGACTGCATCCATTTCAGATGTATATTAACATTTTTTTTTTCAAAGACTAATTTGTAGTAGCTGAAAAGTATTTAAAGTGAAACAGATTTAGTCTTGTAGTAGTGTAGGACCTGAGTGGGCCTAGTGAGGGCTTCCTGGGGGCTTTTTTTTTTTGCCTGAGGGCTTCCAAAAATGAAGGATCTCATTTTTGAAAGATGGCTTTTAGTAGGTTTTTAGTAGGAGCTCAAGAGCGATTCTAAATTAAGCATATACCCACTTCTCCAGGCAGCACTACACCATTGTATATAAGTATTTAAATAACCCTTATAGGCTGTTTGTGTTTGAGCTTACTTATTTCATTTTATTTTATTTTAATGACTTTCTGGACTTGCTGTATTAGATATTATATGCTATAATTTGTTATACTATTAATTTTATTGAAAGGTTGCAGGTTCGAGTCTCAGGTCCGGCAGGGATTGATGGTGGGGGGAGTGAATATCCAGCGCTCTCTCCATCGTCAATACCACGACTGAGGTGAGACCCTTGAGCAAGGCACCGAACCCCCAACTGCTCCCCGGGCGCCGCAGCAATGCAATGGCTGCCCACTGCTCCGGGTGTATGTTCACGGTGTGTGTGTGTGTGTGTGTGTGTGTGTGTGTGTGTGTGTGTGTGTGTGTGTGTGTGTGTGTGTGTGTGTGTGTGTGTGCACTTGGATGGGTTAAATGCAGAGCACAAATTCCTAGTATGGGTCACCATACTTGGCCTCACGTCTCGTCAAAAAGCAATCTTGAACTAGGGACTTGAAATGGCAGCTGCAGCCAATGGGTGATCTTCTGGTTATAAGGGTAATTTCATGTCATTTTTATCTCAAAAAGTCGTTTTATAATTCATAATTTTTCCCCATGTCATCTTCATGATTGTGATGCTAAATCTAATCGATGTCAGATGAGTGAGTTAGAAAGTTATAAATTAATGTTAAGCATAGCCAGTGGTAAGTTCTGAATCGTCAATCATTTATTTAGTAAAAATTCTACAGCCAAATTAAGGTTCCCACATATTTAGCTGAATAGCAGTATTACAGCAACAATATGGAGAATAATGACAATAACAAGAAGTACATCATAAAATGGTGAATCATACTTCATTTGTCCAACTAAATCTTAGATTTATCAGATTGATAACTATTAATTGGACTCTAAGTCCAATAGAAGAATAAAAGAATAAGAAAAACTAGGTGTACCCAGTATCACAGAGAAAGGATCAAAGAGAGAGAAGGAAAAATAAAGAAGTTTAAATGGGGTGTACTTTGAACACTTCTTATACTCTTGTGCCTAGACAAGAAAAGGGGGTGGAATTTCCTGTTTAATGAACTATTTTGGTACCTAATGTCTGAACAGTCAGTCACACCTTCACAGCTTGTGACAAAGATAATCTTAATTATAGCTTAAGGCATTGAGCTCACTTCCTCTTTCTATGCCAATTTAGATTGGGGCCCCTCAGGGTTTTTATCACCCTTGCAACTTTCCACCTTTGGTTCCAAGAACATCTATATGTGCCTTTTAAGAAAATATTGCTAGAAATAGCCGTGGGAAGAGACAATTTCTTTGGGAACCATATAATTTGTATGTTGTTATATTGATTTTATACAAATAAGCCTTTGTTAGATTACACCATACATGATGAATAGGTCTTGTTGGAATACAGACTACATGAATATATGTATATTAGTCTCAAGGGTTAGTCATAATGCAATAAAGATGATTAATAATTTTATAGATAACATAACATCTTATATGAATATGTAAATTAAATTCTTAAAAATTCAAAAACCAACATCAGAATGAAAAGTGAATCTTTGAAGTGAATTTTATTGCACAACTCTAGAATTAAAAAATAATAAAGGCTTTAAAATATTACAAGATTTAAAAAATGTGTTCATTACTATGAATGCAAGTTACTGATTATCAAGAATACTATTAAGATGTTGTTGAAGAGAAGCATCGCTAGCTAGCTAACGTTAGCCTAAACATGTTATGATAGTGTTTATATTGTAAACATAGTTGCTTTATTTTTGCTTTCCCTATGTCCCACCATTGTTGTAATGAAGTGTATTCAGCTTTTGCTTTTATATAACCACTCCAAAAAAAAAAAACTTAAACACATCAATAAAGATATTATTTGAGAGCAAGACATGTTGAAGTGCCAATAAGCACTATTACATTTGCCATCTTTAACAAACATAGAAACTTGAACAAGGGAATGATCTGAAAAACCAACTGGATTTATTGAACAACCTCTAAGAACATTACTCTGATAAATAAAACAATATCTTTGGCCTTGCCAAAGATAAAAAAATTATCATTTGCATGAGTCCAAGTGTATTGAAGATTATCTTTGTGCGGTTCAGGATAGTTTCTATTTAGAGATGCATTTGCAGTGCAATTAAAATCACCGCCCAAGAACATGTATTCATTTTTTTTTTTTTTTTTTTACAATTTCTAATTACAGTATTTAGAATATTTAAAAATAACACCCTTTCGGTACCTATATTAGAAGCATATACACTGATAAAGGTTATTTTCACAATTTCAGCAGCTTGAATTTTTTAATTTGTGTGTGTGTGTGTGTGTGTGTGTAAAATATTTATTTGAACATGTTTAGTGTGCATAACTATATATATATATATATATATATATATACAGGGTTTAAATTGTGCCGGGGCCGTCCGGGGCTAAGCCCCAGCACATAGACTCCAGGGCAGGGTCCTGCACGCGGACGGCTACCCGACGGGTGAACCGCAAAAGTGAAAGTAAATAGTGGAAGAATGTGTCAGGGGCGGTGCGGATCGGATGGATGACAGGCTAAATAAACAACAAAAACAAAACAAAACGGTATAGTGTATGTTATTTGCCGTTTGTTATATTATGGGAGAATGACTAGAATAGTTTTCATGTCAGACACATGACATTTTACACGTAAACCACCTGGCAAACCAACTCCACCGAGTTGGTCAACAGGACCGTGGTACCGGCTGATATGTGTTCACTAACTATTTTTGTGTGTACACGTACACATATACATGCCTCCCTAATATGCACACACACAAAGTTAAGCACAGACAAACACAAATCACATACAAACATATTTAGAAGGTAAAATGTGAAAAAGGTATATGTCACAATTTGTGACTCACAAATGCTAAAGTACAATATATAATAATATAAATAATTAGTAAAAGGAAAAAAACACCAGAATTTCTGCTTAAACTCAACTCAGAAGGTGGCCCATTTTAACTGAAATTTATGGCTCATTTTATCTTAATACATTCAAGTAAATTGGGCCAGTAACTAAAAATTATTTTTCTTTACAAAAATCTCATTTTATCTGAGAGAGGCCATCAAGACGTGATATGAATAATTAATTCTAAATGTGCATTTGTTTTTTATTGATTTATCATCCTTATTATTAAGAAGTAATATTAGATATGCCAGGCCACTCGCCTTGCCTTTTTCTGGTGTGGTCTCAGAATGAGGCATTGCCCCTCCGCTGTTAGCAACTTCAGACAAATAAATTAATTTGCTAAATGTAAAGTACTGTTATGACAACAGTTTGAAATTCTTTGCAGTCACTGGCTGTTAACTTTTAAAGAGATAAGACACTTCAAACTTAAATGGCCCATTCTACCTGATGGCCCAATTTGCCTGATATCACCCTACTACAATTTTATAGCTGCTCTTAATTGTGCTCCCCTATAAAAATGAAACGCCCCCCATTGAATATTTTCTGGCGAAGTTTAAAGGGGTTTATCGGTTTTCTAATCGTAAAAACTTGCTTCTTTTATTTGTAAGGTATTGTTTTCGTTATTATAAACTGATTCAAATCAGTAATAAATAATAATTAGTACTTTTACCACTCGTGCGCCGACCCCTAACATGCACTCGCGTATGAACAGGCAGCATCTGGGGAGCGGGAGACAGAGCGGGCGCGGGCGCATCAGGCGCAATCATCACAACAAATTTCAAAGCAAGCCTGTGCCATGGTCCTGGCCACATCATCACTGTCTTTACTATGTGTTTTATATGTCTGGATGTGGTGGACAGTCATGATTTTGGCTAATGCAGCAAGACACTACTAAATGATGGGCATCGGAGGGTATTAGAAGTGGTTATACGCCAAGCCACCCGATAAAGAAGTGGGTATACGCCGTACACCTGCGTATACCCTCCACTACACCACTGCGTGAAATATGATAACTGCCCCTGATTCGACCACGTCCGCTCAGTCCCCAGACCCCAGTTAGAGGATGCCGATAGTGACAGAGATGCTGCCTGATCATACGCGAGAGCATGTCAGGGGACACGCGCCAAGTGCATCGGATGCCCTGTACACTTTTTAGACCAAGGAAAAGAATGCACTCAAACAGTAGAATGCATGTACTGACTGTATAAGGTTGCGCTGCTGAAGCGAGGCTCACACAGACTTTCCATGACAAATCAAATCGCGCAACACAAACTCAGCATACTGAGGTAAAAATTCAAAAGTTAGTTAGGCAACATCACACAACGTTTTCACCATCACGACTGTTCAGTGGTTCAATAAACAGTTCAATAAGCAAATAGTACAATAATATTAGGTCACTTACATTTTAGGCCCTTTTTTAACATGACATTTTTTTCAATTTCAGCAGTAAAAATAATTCCAAAATACACAGCAGAACCACAACGCATCTCACAGCAGCCAGCCGATTCGTTGTTGATTGATTCAGTGTTTTGAACAAATCAAGTTTCGTTTCTCCCATAATTTATTTGTATATTAAAAAAATAAATGAAAACAATCTCACTCCATTATTTAATACAGTTGCATTTTCCTAGTGTAAATTATTTTATTTTACAATATAACAGTCATATTATTGTAATTAAATTGTGGATAAAAATGTAAGAATTTGAAACAAGAGATGAAGTATTAATGAGGTTAGGGAAAAATGCCCTAAATAAAAGTAAAAATCCCACAACTGATAAATCATATTTGAAAAAAAAAAAATAAATAAATAAATTCTGATTGAGCTGAGGGTGGGATTTTGGCGAGTTTGAAGTAAAAGTATATGATGAATGTGTAATATGTGTCAAGAGCATTCACTCAGTATCATTATCTCATTTTTGACCGAGATGGCTTTTGGAGGGTTTTGCATTGGAACTCTTCATATATTTCCTGACAACATAGAGCCCCCCCCACATAACAAATCCCAATTTAACCCCTGTATATATATATATATATATGTGTGTGTGTGTGTGTGTGTGTGTGTGTAAAATATTTATTTGAACATGTTTAGTGTGCATAACTATATATATATATATATATATATATATATATATATAGGTCAGCAGATGATAGCAGATGATAGTTGCCACCAAGAGATGTAGGCACAGCTGCACTAACTAGGCTACTCCAGCATACATCACAAGTTAGTTTTTTCATGACCTGCCTAACAACAAGCAATATAGACCAGAGCATTCTCTGTTAGGGCCCCAAAACTGGTTGGCAAGTAACTATGGTCCAACACTATAACAGTCACCCGCTCAAAAGGAGAAGTTGCAATGTTGCCGTCGTCCTCTGCTGGCACCAATGATGACATATCGATGGCTGACAGACACACGGTGTTATCCTGTGCTTGAACATTGCCACTGTCTCCTGGAGCAATGCTGCATTGGACCATAACACGGAGGAAGTAATGCTGGAAGTTAACAACACTTGGATTGTTGTTCCATCCACCTAGGGGTGTCCCCGACTAAGGATTTACATAGTCGAATCAGAATTGTCACGGCTCGCCTATAGTCGACTGATAGTCGAATCATGTGTTTGCACGTGTGTTGAGGGAACTACACCAGGTAGTCAACAAGTGCGTAAAATAACTTTTTTAAATTTCTTTCACAGACAGCACAAAATAAAAGGACCAAAACTGCCTTTGACAAAACTTAAAATTCCATTCCTTTAAACATAACGGCAATGAAATGTAATACGAATAAATGCAATGGGGCAATGGGGATATATTCGTTAAACGAATCCTCATAACATTTTAAAGCCATGTAAAACAACACCACACAAGTCAAAGATACAGGCTAGAACTACATTTTTGGATCAGCAAACCTAACAAATATCAAATAAATAAATAACTGCAGAAAAGATTTGCATTTCATATGTTGACAAAACAAAGTAATTTTTTTCTGCCTGCGCTCGCAATGTTTGTGTCCGCTCCCGCGGGCTTTCTCTCAGAGCTTGTGAAAAAATACCCAGTCACAAATGTCACAAATACCCAGACTAAATATTCGTTCAAGTTAACATCCAGAATAACATGCTTTAAACATGAATGAGTTTAAATAAGTTCAAGTAATGCAAAAACAATTTACCAAATGTGCCAAAAACATCAGGTATTTTTTTGTTAGTGTTATGAAATATTAAAACCGTTACAACAAAACCACAACTAGCGGCACCTCAGTTTAAACATAGCCTACACCAAACACCGATCTATAATAGATCAGTGGCACCAAATGATTTACTAAAATTTAACTGTTAAAGTATAAGCCAAAGCACAATATTAACCCTATAAAGCCTGAAACATTAAAAAATAGGCAGAAAATTATATATTTTTGGAAATTAGATGTTTGTTAGGCTCTGAAACAAAATTAAACATTTTTTTTTTGCCAACTCATTTTGTTTATGATATATTTTTTTGTATCACATTTGATACATTAGGCTTTTTGGGAAGTTTTTACTTAGAACCTGTCTTTGGTCCCTTCCTCATCAGATGAAATGAAATCAACAGATGGAGGTTGAAATTGTTGTTTTCTCCATCTGTATTCTTTCTTTTATGCATTATCCTTCACTGACTGCTTTTTGATTGTGACCTGTGTTGTTGGGACCTCAACTTCTATGCTGCTCTGGACTATGGGGTTCGGTGCCTTGCTCAAGGGTCTCACCTCAGCCGTGGTATTGAGGGTCGAGAGAGCGCTGATTAATCACTCACCCCACCGACAATCTGTACACCGACAATCTGTCCCTGCCGGACCTTTCAGTCACAAGTCCGACTCCCTAACCATTAGGCCACGGCTGCCCCCATATATTTAATACAGATTTATAGTTCAGTTGACATGTAAACTTGTAACTAGTTCATTCTTCATTTGACTAATCAATTCACTAAATCTAATACATGACTCTGGTTTTTTTACTCCTCTCATAGTCACTAAACATTAATATTTATCACTTATTTATTATTTATTTATCACTAAGGTGCTATAATCAGAACATTAGTAGTCTCTCAAACATGAGGTGTTTCCTGTCTCTGAAATTACTTCCACTCAACAGTTTTCTCATACATGAATACTCATGTGGTACTCAAGGGCTGATTTACATCCATAACTTTTTCCACAGTGTATGGGTCACAGCTGACCACGCCAAAATGAGTCCCATAGGCAAACCAGTTGAGAACCGCTGCCTTAGAAATATCATTCATTTCTGCAAAGCTGGACAATTTAATAAGGATCACATGAGTCAGTTGAACTGTGAGAATTAAAGCCAACCTGTTTGTTCCTCTGTATCTTCATGTTTGACTCTAAATGTTTCTTCAATCTTCATGTCGTTTCTTCAATCTTCATGTCGCCATAATGGATCATTCAAATATCTCCTTACTGTTTCCCCTGACACATTCAATGCTAATTATTTTTGCCGGTGCTTTGTGACAAGAAGATGGTAGGGGACATATGCCCCGACGCTCCAGCGGAGTGAAGAAAAGGTGGAGATACGAGCTCTTCTCAGACAGTTGAAGTGTTCAAATGAGTTAAGAGATTTGCTCTCAAACTATTTTCAACACTTTAGATTGGTTAATAATTTATAAAAATGACAGATCCACGTGAAAAAATATGAAATTGACAAAATTTGGACATACAAGGTTTCCGCCAGACAGCGACGATATGAGAGATACCTGTAGCGACTAAACAATTGATACTGATAATTAGTCTTGCAGAGATTTAACATTGGTTTGCGTTGTTGTTATCTGAACAAATATTCCTATGCTCCTATGGATCATCTTCAATGCTTTGACAATTAACATTTTTCAAGTTTTTTTTTTCTCTCTGATGTAAATAAATCTTGACTCTGTCTACACTATTGAATGAAAATTAGACACAAGGTTTGTTGGTGCAATAAACAGTCTCAACAGACTCAAGACAAGACTTTTCTTATTTTATTAACTTCTGTAACAAAGCACAACTTACTGGTATATTCCTCTCAAACGTAGAGGACCATAGTCAGCTCTGTATATTTGGCCGGCATTCTACAGAGAGTAGACATTGAGGCAGACAGGATACAATCCAGGATGGTCAACCATACATGTGAGCTGTTCTTCGACCTCCCGTTCAAATGAAAGATTGTGAGGACACACAGTAGACAGGTGGCAGTGCTCACTTGCCAGTACAGGAAAAACCATCCCTAAAATATTCTCTACAGAAAAACAGAATTCTACGGAAGTTAATGGCACTTTAATGTTCCATAGACACAATTGTAATACCTTACTACATTTCTGGGTCTGGGAGCTCTTAATTGCTACCCAACTGTGTGTGTGTGTGTGTGTGTGTGTGTGTGTGTGTGTTTGTTTGAGGGCTGAACAGGGTGGGTTTTGTGATCTGGTTTGGAGAGTGCAGTCTGTCATGCCAGCTCCTCATGCTTTAGACCAGGGTTCCTCAAATCTTGCCCTGGAGGGCCAATGCGCATCAGAGTTTAGCTCCAACCCTGATCAAACTCACCTACCTGTGATTTTCTAATGATCCTGAATACACTGATTAGCATGCTCAGGTGTGTTTGATTAGGGTTAGATCTAAACTTTTCAGAAAAGTGGACCTCGTGGGCCAGATTTGAGGATCCCTGCTTTAGACAAACACACTCTTCGTGTCCTTTTCATCAGAGGGGATATAATCGTTTAAACCCTTTCCTTCATTTGCACCGCTCATCTCAGAACATGCAGGAAATGACTGTATTATATTGTTCCATTAGTACCTGTGGAACTATTAAATGAATGCTTGAATTCTGTGTTAATAACATTTAAATTCTAATCTGAAATTTCAGAAGAACATTACTCACAATTCTTCAGAAACCATTCTAATATGTTAATTTGTGCTACAATTGTGCTACTTAAAATATATATATTTTTTGAAAACCTTGACACAACCCTTAACTTTTTTAAGGGTCAAACAGTTTTTATAGGATTTTTTTTTTTTTTAAATAAAAGGTTGCAATAAATCGATTAATAGTGAAATGTTTAATAAGAAAAATGCACTTTGATAAGAGTTATTTATTTTTTAGTAGGCTATGAGGATATATTGGGGCTATACTATGTTATCCACATGTAACAGTCTCAAAATGGAATTCTTAACAAGTAAACATTTTTTAACAACATGTCCTCCAACTTATATGTCCGACGTAAGTTGTTTTTGCAAATCCTCAAAATACGTCTCCATAGAGCATATACAACAATTGCTCCCTTATCAGCAATAGGTATCCAATGCACTTTCAGGGTTATGTGTCGCTCAGTTGGTAATGCGTTGCAATAGGAAGTAGTGTAAACATATGAGCGCAGGTTCGATACCAGCTCTCGTAGTATGTTTTAATTTTTTGGAATATGCATTATAAATTTTTGCACTGTTTCTGTAAGGGGTTAGGTGTGGTCATTCATACAAATTACAAATAGTAAAATATGTTTGAATTACAGTGAAATCGCTGTAAAAACTCATACGTCATCTCATGACATCAGATCCAATGCGAAATTGTCATTATTTTTACGACCGCTAGAGGGCGCTTAACTTCAAAACGTAACAGTGGGTCGTAAGGTGAATACAAAAACGGAAAACTGGGTCGTATTTTCTTTGAGGACTGTCTCTTTTTTAAATATATGTAATGTTAAATTGTTAAATTGTCTTGAACTTGGTTCCAGAAAGCTTTGTTGTTAGCTATTTTTAGCATCTCCTCACAACATTTATAACACAGAAATTCGACTTAAAATTTTGACTAAATTAGAGTAAAATTTTGACTCCTATGCCTGTGTTTTTGTTTTATATGTATTCATTGTAGGACTTTGTTCCCATGGAATTGTGTTTGATTTTTACTTAGTAATGAAATTTTATTCTCAAGTTTATTGTTGATTTGATCATCAGGTCGTGTGCATAATAAATTTGAGTGTACAAAGTGTGCCTCACAATCTGGAACTAGCCACAAAACTGGGTCTACTGTGAAGAGAAAAGTTCAAAACATTCATTCACATGTCCAGTTATTAAGTTAGTGAAAGGGGCATTTATAAAGACTTTCATTATATAGACAAAAAAAGGTGATTTATTTTATTTTTTATTACAGGTTTGGAACAACATTCAGTCAGTGCTGACTGAATATTATATTTTGTATCTTATTTTTAATTTATGAGGTTATGTGATTTAATTATTTTCTTGTGAGTAATTATGAGGGTGAGTCATTAATGGCAGAATTTTCATTTTTGGGTGAACTAACCCTTTTATGCATATGTTTATTTGTTTTATGTTGCCATTAACTGATAGAATACAATCATAATATTGAACAACTTACAAGCTTAAGTAGTTGTCATGACTTGCCAAAACCCTTAATGCACTACTCTGAGAAATGTGATTAACATCTATTTGGTTCTGTAGAAAACTTAATTTCTTCTTGAAACCAAAGATCCAGGAGACTCTTGGGTATCTTTCGCGGAGGTCTTTATTGAGATGCACTGCGCGTTGCTGCAGTCAGCAAGAAGCCTGAATTAGGCAGTGGTACAAAGTAACTTATACCTTTCAAGGGGGAGGGATTACATATAGGTGGAGACAAATCTAAACAAAGCATGCAAATGTAGTACAGGTTTCTGCCCGTTACCAGAATGTTCCCATCCCTGATCTCATCAGCATAACAGTGTCCTTCAAATGCACAGGTGCTAATCCAATCATCATATCTACTCAAAGACTGGGGCAGAGGCACCAAAAGCCCTTACAAACAAAAGGTGTGAGTCTCAGTCGTCTGGCTCATTTGATTTACAATAAGAGAACAGGAACTGGCAGGAACATCTTACTACAAACATTGCTTAAGAGAATCATTTGTCTTCATATTTACCTTAAATGCTAAATACAATGTACTTCAGCTTAGTTTTCCATATGATGTTACATCAGAACATAGGATCAGCATATCTTAAACAGATTCTTAAATTTGTAATCCTACAGTTCCAACTTTATTTCAGTGTTTCTTTGAGTTTTTCTACAGTCATAGTGACTTGTGTGGAATGTGTTAGTGTAGACTTTGATTTGTGATTATGGAACAGGTTTAGGGAGTTGAATCTTGTCAGTTAGCATGATGTTGTTCTCATTTCTTACACTAACAAAGCCAGGAATGAGTGTATTAAACAGAATATCAGGTCAGATTAACTTCACTTACTTTCGAAATGACCTTACAATGTTCAAAGTTTTACACACATTGTAATGAAACATTAAATTTTTTCCCATGCTCACCCACCATGTAATACACAACCGTAATACACCAGTACTGTGCCCTTTTCAATACTCTGAAAAACCTTGCCTTCAAAATTCTATCTTGAAGTGCTAAGAGGAAATAGAGAAGGATGACCACAATTATGCAAATGTTTATGATAACATTTTTGCAAAGACAAAGGTTTGTTAAAAGGTTTCTGTTTTCCCTTTATTTTCCTTCAAAATGGTTGTGAGTTTCCACTGCATTGCTCAGAAAAGATTGTCCTGCTTTTGCAGCACCTTTTCTGAAATCCTCTCCCTAGAAAGAGAAAATATTAGTGCTGCACACAATCAGATGTTAAGCAATGTCTCCAGAAATACTTGTATGTACACTTTAATATAGAAAATAAAATAAAAAATGTTTTCTGTGACTGTGAGGCAAAAGTACCTGCTGAGTACAGCCTTTGCCATCCCCATATCTCATCTCTGAGGCCCAAGTTTCACAATTATTGGTCAGGAGCCTGTATTCCACAGGAGTTCCAATTCTTTTCTCTGCTCTTGAAACAATAGTTTCAGGTGACAAGGGTTTGCTCCTGTGGTCTTGGTTGTTAACCCTGAAATTACCACCTGGAGCCACCTTATCGAGAGATTCCTTTTTAACCACACTTCCACTGCTGTTGGTATCTGCAAAATAGTCAGAAGGTAACACTATGTAGTGAAGGTTTGAATGCACAAAGCACTTGGAGCACAACAGCCAATCAAATTACAGTTTTCAGTTTTCTTGTCCTTCGATCATTTGGGGCTGTAGACCTGTGTATTGCCTTGCCCCAAGCATCCTTGCCCTGAAAATGAGGTGTTTATAGCAAAAACAGACAGACTGCATAAACTACCAAACTTGCGGAGTCCAAAGCAAGCTTTGCACAAGCACAGTGTACACAAAGCTGGAAGACATGCACGACTGGAAAAAAAAAACACTGGCTTTATAAACAAAGCTAGCCTTCTTGCCTATTTCAGTTAAACTCAATGTAAACTCAAAGATACATTTACTGATGTGATTGCCCTCAAGCTAAATATTACACCAGCAATTAGCCTGGAATAGCACAATATAAAATATAACTAAATTCTTGAGAGAATTGGGCCATCTCTTATTACAGTGTCTGATGCTTGTATTGCAGCCATTCTTTCAGGAAGTCCCACAGAAGTTCATATCTGTGTAAAGAGGATTTGATAATAACACTTGCTAACAACTGCTGATTGATACTGTTTTCATAAAAGGCTCAACTTCTTATATAGTCTTCAATGCTTTATAAAACATTAAAAAATGGGAATTGCATTAGCCAATGTACGATCATCAGTACGGTGTAAGATTACTTGGCTTACCAGATGTGGCGTGGATCAAATTGCCCTCTCCATCAGAGATTCCATAGTGGGAATAGCCAAACCTTGGAAATTCAACCATATCTCCAGCTTTAGGGATATTCTGTGTAAGATAAACAGTTTTTTTTTTATATATATATATTAATTTCCACTTACTTACCCTTCACGGTTACTCTTCATCACATCATGGTAACCAATATTTAACACTCCTTACTTATTTCCAGAGTCCTGACCCTAAATCTTTGCTTTTTGTGAGATGGTGTTCATGTCACCATCTTCTAATGTTTCTGAGGCAAGGCAAGTTTATTTATATAGCATCTTACATTCTCTGACATCAGACATTTAGGACGTGTTAGAATGCTTTACAAATTAGAAAATATGAGGATAATTCATAAAACGTGAGAAAAAAGCATGACAACTGAACAAAAAATTGGGACCACAGGCCATCCTGACAATAGAGCTTTTTTAGAGAGTTAATTAAGGAGACCATTACAGTTATACAGTTATCTAGGTCTGTTTTATTCAGAAAATCTTATTTATGTGATAAAATGCTGATTTAATAACTGCTTTGACAGGACTGTCAGAGTCCTGAAGTAGACCAGGTAGTTGTAATACATACATGAAACAGTCTGATTGATCTGAGAAGGAAATATTTCCTTTTAGGAAGTTATAGTTTACTTACCGTTCCTTTCTTGCTGGCCATGGCACTGTTGGCTGGTGGTGACCAGATCAGCTCTGATGAATAGAAGTAGTTGTAACTGTATAGCTCTTGTGCTGTGAGCCAGCCTTTTATGAGAAAAAAAATAGGGGACATGAAATTAACATGAAATTCAAGTTTCCCCTTTTTCTAGAAAAGCGAAAAAGGGTGTGTTCATTGCAAAAAAACTAAAACAAAACAAAAAAACAAGCAGATTGTTTAACATACTGCCGAAAGAATGTCTTTTTCCTGGTTAATTGTTTTTAGTGTTTATATAATCGTTAATAGAGAAGTTAAATGGACATCAGACACAAAGTTAGCTAGCAATATTGCTGTAATGAACCATCATGAGTTGAAGGATCCGTGAGCAAACGGTTTATTAAACAGAGTAGTCGTGCAGGCAGGGTAATCAACAACAAACGAGTACATCAAAGGCAAATCCAAAGAATCACCAGAGTTCGTGCTAAAGTCCGGGGCTGGCAGCGAGCGGGGATAATCTGTAAACAAACAAAAGGGTCGTGGCAAACAGAGAAGTATCGTAAGTATCGTTGGCCGCTTTGGTCCGTTGCTGCGATATGTCAACGCGTCCACCATATTTGTCTGGGCAAGACTGCCTTAAAGTCCGCGTGAACCGGAAGTTTGCATCCGATTTTACTTCCGTATTTTGACGTACTTCCGAGATAAACGGAATATTGAATGAGGAAAGAAGAGGGCGTGGTTTGTTTGTTTTTTTCTACCACAAACTGATTGGATATAGTAAAGTAGGCGTTTCATTCAGAAATGGAGGCAGATTTGAATGCAAGCTCATTGTGCTTACTATTAACAGAATTTCCACTGGCAGCCCTGTATTGTGTTTAACGTTTGAAAATATTGCTTGGTAGGTTGTTGTACTTACCTTCAAACTAATAACTCGGTGTTTCCATCCACCTGTTTTTAATGCACATTTTGCTATATTGCATAAAAACACTGGCTGGAAATGCCGAGATGTGTATAAATTCTAAAATGTACGCGTTCAAGGTTAAATTCTTATCTGGCAAGAAAACGTGCACAAACTACAATGGAAACACCCAATGCGCATTAAAAATACATGTGACTTTGTGATAGGAAAGCATAACTGGACTAACCAATGAACCGATCTCTTTGCACAGCATCTGAAATCATTTTAATGTGTAGTGAATTAAGTTTTTTAAATTGCTTTCTGTTTTCAACCCCAAAATTTTAGCCTTTCTTGTGCTTCAGGCCAGAACACAGCTCATTTCCTTTGAAATACTGGGGAAAAAATCTAAATAATACATCTTCACGTGCTAATAAATTACCATCATTATGAAAGTGGAATAAAACCAGTGAATGCAAATCAAAGTTTGGTAGTTTGCTTTCTATTTTCAAAGCACACTGTAATAACAAATGCAATAACAAAAAGCAATAACAAATGTAACTGATCATCTGTTATGGATTCAGTAAAACTTAGCTACAGTGGTAAATAGTATGCACTAATACAGTGCACAGTAAAAATATAGTAAATATGTAATATTAAAAAGTATATGTAGTACATGTTGTAGTAAAGTGAATAATATAATAAAATATCAAATACAACAGAACAAATACATGAGTAATACCAGATTTTTAATACCAAACATCAATTGTATAATACCATAATAAATAAATGAATAACAAAACATGACTAGCAAGCAAAATATGTAATATATACATAATAGCCAATAATGAAAATAAATGAGTAGTAAATTATAAAGAAAAAAAATAGTCAAATAATGAAAAGTAGTTTAATAATAGTATTTGTGACCCTGGACCACAAAACCAGTCTTAAGTCGCTGGGGTGTATTTGTAGCAACAGCCATAAATACATTGTATGGGTCAAAATGATGGGGGAAAAAAAAAAGCTAAAATCATTAGGATATTAAGTAAAAATCATGTTCCATTAGGATATATTGTGAATTTTGTACCGTAAATGTATCAAAACGTAATTTTTGATAAGTAATATGCATTGCTAAGAACTTAATTTGGACAACTTTAAAGGCGATTTTCTCAATATTTTTTCTTTTTTTGCACCCTCAGATTACAGATTTCAAATAGTTGTATCTCAGCCAAATATTGTCCAATCCTAATAATCCTTACATCAATGGAAAGATTATTTATTCAGATTATATATAAATCTCAATTTTGAAAAATTGATACTTATGACTGGTTTTGTGGTCCAGGGTCACATTTGTGTAAAACGAAAACACACACACACACACACACACACACACACACACACACACACACACACACACACACACACACACACTCTGTCTCTGTTCTTGTGTTCAGATGTCTATTTTCTCACACTGGATCCAAACACAGCAAACAATTATCTCAGTCTGTCTGAGAACAACAGAAAGGTGACATTTGTGAGTGAGTCTCAGTCGTATCCTGATCATCCAGACAGATTTAATGTGTTTCAGGTGTTGTGTAGAGAGAGTGTGTGTGGACGCTGTTACTGGGAGATTGAGTGGAGTGGAGATGTGGAGATATCAGTGTCATATAAGAGCATCAGCAGGAAGTGAGGGAAGTGTTGGTTTGGATCTAATGATCAGTCCAGGAGTTTGATCTGCTCTCGCTCCAGATACTCATTCAGACACAATAACGTAAAGACTGATCTCCCTGTGAAGTCCATCATCAGTAGAAGAGGAGTGTCTGATGATATCTATAGAGTAGGAGTGTATGTGGATTTCAGTGCAGGAACTCTGTCCTTCTACAGCGTCTCTGACACAATGAGCCTCATCCACACAGTCCACACCACATTCACTCAGACACTCTATCATGGGTTTTATGCTTATCCTGAATCATCAGTGAAACTGTGTTGATGAATGAGAATAGACTGATGAGAGATTGTACCCATAATGCTTTGAGCTGCTGATAAATCAGTAACAGTGAGATGTTCTAGAGTCTCTTCATGACATTAATACTGCAGCTCAACTTCTGTCACTCAAATAACAGCATAAATGTGTGATAAATCCTCATATAGACAGTAAGATCAGTGTGTGTCTATATTTGTGTGTTTACTCTAGTGTTTCATCAATCGTGTATTATTACTGTCAAAATGTAAAAATGTCACAAACATGATTAGGAACATGTCATTCATTTCTCTCTTGTTTTTGTCCAGAAATAATAAAACACAATGACAAATCAAGTTGAGGAATCAAGGAAACCTGTCAATCAGGGTCAGGGGGTGGGTCTATAGAGCGCATTTAGGCCAAGCCCACACAGGGGAGAAAACAATCTAACGCTCTCCGTTCCTTGTCATTTGTGATTTATAACAAAGACAGAACATTTCAATAATCAAATATTTCTCATGAGAGGCTCCGGTACGATCGCTTAGTTTTTTTCCCCTTTATAGTAGCGGAGCCAACTTAAAATACTGTCATTTTTGATCATATAGATAAGAATAAGACATTATTTGGGACTGTAAAAAGTTCATCTTGTATTTTTATTTTATCTTTTATCTTTGAAAGTAAAAACGCAAGTGCACAAGATAATGCAGTACTTGCATTTGTGTTTGGATTATGACACAATTTATGCGTCCACATATGGAAAAAGCAATTACAAATTCAATTTGCAATTCCTTTTGAAAATTGTCCGCATTATCTTTCCATAATTATGTAATTTACACTATGTGAAAATAGCTCATTTTCTCAACGATAGATGCTATTTATGCTAAGTGCAAACAACGATAAATACTAATTACATTAACTGCAAATAGCAATTATATGCTACTTACAGTAAGTGAAAATAGCAATAGGTTCTATCTACACTTTAAGGATTTTCTGCTATTTATAATACTTTTTGCAAATAGATGCAATTAACTGCACTTCAGTATTTTAGTACATTAAAAACAGTTTGCAGTAATTATGCATTAAGTGTAAATTATTGTCAAATTCAATTTATTAAATGGATGCTGCCTTATTGGGATAATAAACCCTCCCTACACCTATCCTATCTGATACTTTATCAGTCTGATCCAATTGCAACTTTCTTGACATACTCATGGTAAGACAGGCAGAGTCGAAAAACAGCAGACAGGACAAACGTAGGCTAGGCTAGCAGGTGGTCAATGTCCAAGCAAAGGGTCAAGACAGGCGGTTAGCAAACAAACACAATCCAGTAACAGGCAAGGGTCAACAGGTAGGCGGAGAGCAATCAGAAATCGGGAAACAAACAAGATCGGCACCAAGGAAAAAACAGGAATAAATGCTCAGAATTGATAGATAGGCAAATCAAGACTTCATGAAGCAACACATGAAATGGAGGTCTGTTTATAGTCCAGGTGTGATTAGCTAAGATGGCTGACAGGTATAAAGGAGATGAAATGGAAAAAGGAAAAATGGGGAAGTAGGAAAGAGTGCGGAATCCGGATCTATTTGGGCACTCAAACGACCAGAGAGAGGTAGGCAGAGAGGCCAGTGGCCAGCTGGGCGGTCAGGTCCGGGCCAGAAACCACCAGGAGGATGCAGGTGAGGCAGAAGCCCTCCAGGGAGGAGCAGACGGAACAGACGCCCTCCAAGGCGGGTCAGACAGGACAGTAGCCCCCCAGGGTGGAAACAGAGAGGACAGGAGCCCCCCAGGGTAGGACAGGAGCCCCCCAGGACGGGGCAGACAGAACAGGAGCTGGAGGGTGGAGCAGAAGCCCACCAGGGGGGATCAGACAGGAAAAGTGCCCTCCAGGGTGGAACAGACTGGTCTGGAACACAGAGCATAGACAGACAGACAGAGAGAGAGAGTGCTTGGATCCTAAGCTCCTGGCTCCGTTTGGCTGGAGCGACAGTTTGCAGAAGGCCTCAGATGAGGCTTGACTCAGGAGGAGCGGCTGCGAAGGCACTTGACTCTGGGGCAGCTGCTGGAAAGTGGCTTGGTTCAGGCGGAGCAGTTGCGACGAGACCTGGTTCAGGAGGGGCTGCTGCAATGAGACTTTGTTCAGGAGGAGCAGCTGCGATGAGGCTTGACTCAGGTGGAGTAGCTGCGACAAGGCCTGACTCAGGAGGAGCAGCTGTGATGAGGCTTGACCTAGGAACAGCAACTGTGCTTTGACTTGACACTTAACCTGAATCTGGAACGACGACTGCAACCTGACAGGACACAGAAGTGACTGCTGTGACTTGGCCTGTCTCTGGAACAACAGCTGTGCATTAACTTGACACAGGGAAGGCAGTTGTAACTTGACTTGGCACTTGACCATCTTGTGACCGGCATGGCATCAGTCACGTTGAAATGTCCGATGGCCATCATTTCTGTGGTGTAACGGTCCTCATTTGCAACACCCACAGTAAAAGATGAGCCCTTGCACCACAAAGCATGATCCAAGAATGGAACAAGAAATGAACGTGAGCCCTCATGCTGTAGCCTAGACCTAAGAGGCTCACTCGGTCCATAATAAAACAAATCCACAAACAAAAGTTAATCGAAATAGGGTACCTGATAAATCAGTTCACAGAAACGTTGCACATACTCCTCAATGGACATACTGCCCTGCCTTAGATGAAGCAGTTGATCCACTGAATCCATGTTGAAGCCAGGGGGTGAAATAAAGTCACTGGATCCAAAGGTGGCGAAGTCTTCTGTAACAGGGGAGTCAGCGGAGTGGGGATCCAATTGCAACTTTCTTGACATACTCATGGTCAGACACGCAGAGTCGAAAAACAGAAGACAGGATAAACGCAGGCTAGGCTAGCGGGTGGTCAATGTCCAAGCAAAGGGTCAAGACAGGCAGCTAGCAAACAAACACAATCCAGTAACAGGTAAGGATAAACAGGCAGGCAGAGAGCAATCAGAAATCAGGAAGCAAACAAAATCGGCACCAGGAAAAATAAACATGGCGATAAATGCTTGGAACTGATTGCTAGACAAATCAAGACTTCGCGAAGCAACACATGAAATTGAGTTTCAGTTATCCTCGTGGTTTTAAGCCCAAATACATGTTTGGACGTGATTTCATCTTAAAAAGTAGTTGTTTTCCATATTTTTTTTTTCCCATGTCATCTTTATGATGCAAAATCAAATCAATGTCAGATGAGTGGGTTGGAGAAGTTAGAAATTATAATAACCATAATAATAAGTTTTGAGTTGTCAATCATTTATTTAATAAAAATTCTACAGCCAAATTAAAGTTCCCACATATTTAGCTGAATATCAATATTCCTACACCAGTAAGGAGAATGATGACAATAACAAGAAGTACATCATAAAATGGTGAATCATACTACATTTGCCCAATTAAAACTTAGTCCAATTAATAGTTATCAATCCAATAGAAGAATAAAAGAATAAGGAAAACTAGGTGCACCCAGTATCACAGAGAAATGGTCAAAGAGAGAGAACAAAGAAGTTTAAATGGGGTTCACTTTCTTATTCTTGTGCCTAGACAAGAAGGGAGTGGAATTTCCTGTTTAATGAACTATTTTGGTACCTAACGTCTTCACAGCTTGTGACAAAGATCATCTTAATTATAGCTTAAGGCTTTGAGCTCACTTCCTGTTTCCTGTTTCTCAAGGTTTTTATCACCCTTGCAACCTTGCAGTTTGGTTCCAAGAACATCTATATGTCTTAAGGATTAGTCATAATTCAATAAAGATGATTAATAATCTTACAGATAACATAACATCTTATATGAATATGTAAATTAAATTCTTAAAAATTCAAAAACCAACACATCAGAATGAAAAGTGAATCTTTGAAGTGAATTTTATTGAACAGCTGTAGAGTTTTAAAATATTACAAGATTTAAAAAATGTGTTCATTACTATGAAGGCAAGATAGCTAGCTAACGTTAGACTAAACACATTATGAGAGTGTTTAGATGTCAGCATTTAAATTTAAATGTACAACTATGTGTCTAGGTACTCTGGCTTAACCAGGCTGGCATTTTAATCATATGTTGTTAAATAATATAAAAATGAATTTACACTGAAACTGAAAGCTGTGGGGAAATGCGGTCTATTAAAATGTTTTCGAATTTACTTTTAGAAACATTAGACAAACTATTTTTTATTCCACAGGTTCTCAAACTAGCAAATTACCAAAAGGCATTTTGGGTTGAGTGAGTGGCTATGACCGTATTGAGTGTGTGGAGTGAAATCTTCAGAATAGGACTCTCTGCTTCATAGTGGCCCAGATTTGGCACAAATCAACAGCTAAAGTTTGGCCCAGATTAATTTGTGTTCCCAGGCCCAAAACTGGTCCATATCTTTTTAGCCAGAACTCAACAAAAATTGTGCCTTAACCCAACCCAAAATGAGCCCTGTAAAGGGCTGATGGCCCTTATGTGGTCCACGTGTGGCTGATAGACCAAAAGCCATTAATTAACCATATTTATGCCGCACCTATTTTTTACATTTAAAATACCCATTATGCAATAAACTGATTCAAAACACAAAATTGATTCACAGACAGGCTTGTCTTAATATTCAAATATCTAATGTATGATACTAATTATGATATGCTAATGTTCTCCTTTTCCCTGACAGACTGTGCAAGAGAAAGGCTGGTGAGACTTACTAAAAGTATCCATTATCCATTGCATTTACTCATTTGACATTTACACACAGCACACTTTTGTTGTCTTCTGCATTGTACTTAAAATTTTATACTGTTATTAACAGAGCTGGGTAGAGTACTTACAAATTGTAATCAGGTACAGATTACAGATTCCATGACAAAAATTGTAGTCAGTAGTGTAATCTACATTACATAGTTCAGGTAATCTAATCTGATTACTTTTGGATTACTTTTAATTTAACTCATTTATCACATTGATTTAAATGGGAATATCTTGTACCACAATGATGAAGAAAATGTTCCATTCATTGTAATTTACAACAATTGAACACAAGGTTTCCCAAACTAGGGTTCATAAAAGGAACTGCAGGGGGTTGTAAGTTTAATGAAAAGCTAACAATTAAATAATTAATAAACAATTAAAATAAAAATAAATAGTTTTAAAACAAAGTCCCTTTCAAAACTATTCTGTACACTCAGCAGCCATTTTTGCAACGCCTTAATTCCTGAATTCACATTTAAAAAACATATGTCAAATCAGCAACAAAAATCAATGTTGTTTATTATGCTCAAATAGCATTTAAAAAGCTTCAGCTTTTTAAATGGGCATCAGAGAAGTTGTTTGTAAATCCAGTGTGAATGTCCACAAAACTGGAATTTCTAAATGTATATAATTGGTAGGCTGTTTTAAAAAAGAAAATTTAAAAGATAAAAATAATAGTTAGTGGGAATCAATGAGTTATGAATAATTTATTGCTGTTTTGTGAATAATATGTAATCTTGTAATCTATAAAAAAGTAACTGTACTCTGATTGTGAGTACTTTAAAATGTAACTTACTCTGATTACAAGTACTTAATTTTTGTAATCTGATTACGTAATCCAGATTACATGTAATCAGTTACTACCCAGCTGTGGTTATTAATGATTGATTATACAAAAAATGTCTGTGAGTCAATTTTATGTTTAAGATGTGTTTAAGATTTACTGTGTAATGGGTATTTAAAAAAAATAAGTGTTGTTGGTCAAATAATTGGCTTTTGGTCTATCAGCCACATGTGGGCCACATAAGGCTAGGGATGGGCGATATCTTATTGTTTGCGATATACCGTTGAAAATTCTCCTCACGATAAAAATTTGTCTCCTCGCGATAATGATGACGTAGTTTTGTGCCCGGAAGGCGGACGTGAGGCTGAGGAGGAGCAATTCACTTTTGCTTTCACTTTCAGGAGTGCCTCGGACGGCGTTTAGTGTCTTAGCCAGCAGCTTCGCGTTCAGGCAATAGGCTGAAACTTGCCGCAAAGCACCGGCAAAAATAAATAACAATGAATGTGTCGGAGGGAAATAGTAGGCCTAAGGAGATTCTTGAATTATTTATTATTATTTCTATATTCTTTATTTCTTTATTATTTATTATTAACTAATGTATTCCGACTCAGTGTCGCAAAGATCCTGACTTGAAATCTCCTATTTGATGCGCACTGAGAAATGCATCTTTACGGATTAGCTACTTAATGAAATAGTTTTTGTTTTTTATTTGTTTTATTTCGTTAAGCAATAATTTAAAGCTTTCTATATATGTATTTATCATGTCTGTAAGCCATGTATTGTTTTGATGGATAATTTTAAATTGTTTCCACTAGAAATAAATGCAAGTGATGGCGCTGATGCCTCCATGTCCTGCGAAGTGGTTTTAGCTTCCACTTTCCGCACAAAGCGCAAATTGTTTAACGTTTAAACCAATACTGTTTTATACTTTAACCCTTTTATATCAATAGATTTTATTTTAGTCAAGTCGTGATGATTTGAGAAGGCAAATTGATTAAACAGACTATGAACAGTCTTCTGCTGGTGGCTGTTCGCTACTTAAAAAAAACAAGGACTTATATTTAACAAACAAACAAAAAAATCTCTCATTACCCAGGAGGCACACAGGAAAGACTTCATGATGAGTAAAAGCAAAGAACTCTCTCAAGATCTTCAGAATCTTAAGCATTTTGATGGGAATGGTTATAGGCGCATTTCCAGAATGCTGAATGCTTGATGGCTACATCTGGTGGAAATTTTGTGTCAATAGCCCACTTATAAATAAATCCCCTTACTGATAAAAATGCTGATGTGTCAAACACTCATTTTCCCCACTGTATATATATATATATTGTCGCTGTCGGGCGGAAACCTCGTATGTCCAAATTTTGTAAATTTCATATTTTTTCACAAATCGATGCTATTGGTCAGTGCCCACGTGGATCTGTAATTTTTACAAATTATTAACCAATCTAAAGTGTTGAAAATAGCTTGAGAGCAAATCTCTTAACTCATTTGAACACTTCAACTGTCTGAGAAGAGCTCGTATCTCCACCTTTTCTTCACTCCGCTGGAGCGTCGGGGCATATGTCCCCTTCCATCTTCTTGTCACAAAGCACTGGCAAAAATAATTAGCATTGAATGTGTCGGTGGAAACAGTAAGGAGATATTTGAATGATCTATTAATAAACTAGTGTATTCTGAGATAATGTCGCAAAGACCCTGACTCGCAATCTCTTCTTTGGACGCAACTTTTGAAGGAAAACATCTTTCCTGATTACATAATGAAAGCGTTTTTTTCTGATTTGTTTTATTTCGTTAAGTAATAATTTAATGCTTTCTATTTATTTATTTATTTATTTGTCATGTTTGTGAGGCATGTAGCCTATTCGCTGAAAAATGTGATCGCGCTGACTCCTCATGTCCTGCAAAGCGATTTCAGCTTCTCCTCTTCAAAAACAATATTCACATAATAGCGCACATTTATCTAGGTTTAATGTTTAAACTAAAATTGTTCTATAGCTACTTTAACTGTTTTAGATCTATAGATTTTATTTTATGCAAGTCGTAATGATTTAAAAGGCAAAAGTCTTCCGCTGGCCGCTGTTCGTAAAAAAAAACAAACAAACAAACTGATATTTAACGAACAAAAAAATGCTCCAAAAGTTTTTCTAAATTAACTTAATAAGAAAACGAAACGAAATATAACCACTTTGGCATTACATACAAAACGTAACTATGGTAATAGCTGAAACAGTAGTATAAGCTGTTCTGGAAGAATTAAGGGGAAAAAAGACGGACTCAGTTTTTTTGTATTGCATCATAGCTCTTAAACCTTTAAAATAGAGTTTAGGAAGATGTATGTAACCACAGTCGTTAGCTTTGGTTAACTATTGAAGCCTTTTCTCTTGTCAAAAGGCTCAATGCGATCGCAGACTTTGTTTGCCTGCAGATTAATTTCCGCCTATTAGACAGTTTATCGCTTTATTTTGGTATTGCATCACTCATAGCTCTAACGTTTAAAATAGAGTTTAGGAAAATGTATGTAACCACAGTCGTTAGCTTTGGTTAACTATTGAAGCCTTTTCTCTTGTCAAAAGGCTCAACGCGACCGCAGACTTTGATGAACACTGCTGGCAGCAGCGAAGTCTGTGTCTGTACCATTCTTATCAATGACGGCGTAATCTCGTATCTCCCTGCTCCCAAGTCATAAAACCTCGTATCTCCGATAAAACATGATTTTGGGGAAATGTTGTCTTAATGTTGGTACACAACAGTGTATGATAGCAATATATGGTATAATACCAACTTTAACGATAAAATATTTAATAACTCAAAAAATATGCAGTTTTTTCATTTCCTGAAAAATGACGGTTTTGGAGATACGAGGATTCCGCCCGACAGCGACGATATACTGTGTGTATATATATATATATTATCGTCATTGGTATTGTTATCGCATTAAGTACCTGAAATTATCGTGATAAATTTTTAGGCCATATTGCCCATCCCTACATAAGGCCCATCAGCCCTTTGCAGGGCTCATTTTGGGTTGAGTTATGGCTCTGTTTTGGTTCGATTGACGATCTTCATGATCGTCTGTTCTGTTCTGTTCCCCTGTCCTACTTGTTCGTTCATGATCGTCAATCGACTTATAGCGTCTTAATTTTAAGATGGTGGCAAAGGGGAAATTCAAAGAAAGGTACTGTCTGTATAAACTGTCTGTCTGTATAAACTGTTAATGTTAATGTTACTTTGAACGTTGTTAATGGTGTAAAAAATAGTGATTTAGCTGCATAGGCTATGCTATGCCCCTAGCACTAACATTGTAAGCCTAATGGAAGCACAGGCAAATAATGTTATACTTCAGAAAGCTTTGGGTTAACGGAGGTGGGAATTGGACATATGATTGTACTCGGTAACATGTTTTAATACACCCCAGGTCCATTTCACACCGAACTTCTCCTTTAATATTCAAATAATATCTAATGTATGATACTAATTATGATATGCTAATGTTCTTTTTTCTCTCCTTTTCCCTGACAGACGAGAGATAGGCTGGTGAGACTTACTAAAAGTATCTGTAATGACCTTTTAACTCGCTTTGCTTGACGTTGCCACTAGAGGGAGCAATACATGTATAGGATATAAGTGAAAAGAAGTAGAAGAGTAGTAGAAGAGTAATTCGTGTGTATTCTCGAGCTAGCAGGTGTAGCTGCTTGGGAGAATGAGTTGAGCACTCTTGAACTAATGGATACAGCTCGAGGAAGACTATTCAAGCTTTTGGAGTTTGTATCCCTTTGGCAAGCAGAGCGAGGTTTGTTTGTTTTATGTATTTCTTTGGTATGTTGTTGATTTAATTTGAATGACGTTACATTTAGCTAATATAGAGAATGTTTGTTTATTGTGAATGTTAATTTGAGTTTTGTTTTCTTTGTAGTTTTACAGTGCTAAGATGTCACGATGCTACGATACTATTGTTATTGCACTGTCAAGTTAATCATTGGGATTGTGACGCATGAAAAGAATTAACAACAAAGAATTAAGGCAACGAACACTTCAGTTATGAAGTTTATTGCATCTAAATAAATCAACACGTGTCAAAAACTCTCTGCCTTATTTGTTCAATGCCGAAGGGCTGCTATAGTATCCATAATCCATTACTTTACTCATTTGATATTTACACATAGCACACTTCTGATATCTTCTGTATTGTACTTCAGTTTGATTATAAAATAACAAAACAATCAGCCCTTTACAGGGCTCATTTTGGTTGCATTAAGGAACAATTTTGGTTCAGTTCTGGCTGAAAAAATGTGGACCAGTTTTGAGCCGGTGAACAAATACCTAATTACACTTATGGGCCAGATCCAGGTCAAAGGAAATCTGCAGACTGGGATATAGGATCCATATATCAGCCACATCTGTTTTAATGATCTGGCTCATTTTGGGATGGGTTATGGCTCTGTTTTGGTTCAGTTCTAAGTAAAAACTTATGGACCAGTTTTGGGCCGGGGAACACGTGCTAATCTGGGCCACACTACATACTACAGGCTTGTTGAACAGCCATAATAGTGATTCATTTCCTGTTGATCTCTGCTTAAGAAACATCCCCCAAACTGTGATCAATACTAGATAGAAGTTCGGGAGATTTTGTAGTTTATGAGTTCTCAAGTCTCAAATTTAAAACAAGTCAAAATTAAAAACAAAGATTCTGCAGGTTCCCACTTCAGGACAATATGGTTCTCGCTAGGGGCCTCCATATAAGACCTCCTTGACCACCTCCTTTTTTGGGCAAGAACAAAATGCTTTGTGGGACCCAACGCATTTGGTCCCATAAGAAGTCCACTAAAATTGCTTGTATCTTAGCTAGCAATTGCATTGGAGGATCAATACACAATAACTGGTGCCATAACATAGACAGTACCAAGTTGTCAATTACTAGTGTTCAACTTCTAAACGACGTGTGGAAGAATCTACTTCCACTTTTTAAGACGTCCTTCAACTTTCTCTACTGCATTGTCCCAGTTCTTACACACTAACGTATCATCACCAAGGTAAACCCCAAGATATTTAAACCCAGAGGCCAGAAAGCGTTGTAAAAGTCAACAGGAAATCCATCAATACCCAGAGCCTTGCCTATTTCTAGGCTCTGCATTGCAGAAAACTTTAGGGTAAGTCTCTATAAAAAGACTGCCACCTCAGGAGTCTCCTGGAATTCCTTTTTAAAAAGCTTTTCATAGAAACTAACTGCACACTTCCAAATTTCCACAGGCTCTTTCAGCAACTGCCCAGTACTTGACCTCAAAGAATGTACAAGTCTTTTTTGTCCATTCTTTAGTTCAAGACCAAAGAAAAAAATGATAGGGAACTTCCATTTTAACAATATTTTGATACCGGGACCGAACTAAAGCACCTTGAGTAGAAAAACCCAAAAGGGTAGATAACTAAATTCTTTCTTTCAAGATTTGTAAAATGTGGTCATCTTTTGTGGAGTTTGCCAATTCCTGCAAATTCTCTTTCTCTAAAACGTTCATAGATTTAGCCATGTCGCTTGTGGCATTGACAGTATATTGTAAACACAGTTGTTTTATTTTTGCTTTCCCTATATCTCACTATTGTTGTAATGAAGTGTATTCAGCTTTTGTTTTTGTATAACCACTCCAAAAAACTTCAATAAAAACATTTTTTGAGAGCAAAGACACATTAAAGTGCCAATAAGCACTATTTCACATCTTTAAAGCTGCAGTCCGTAACTTTTTGAGTTAAAAAAGTTACACAAAATAAATTTTTGAGAAAATACATAACCAGCCAGTGTTCAGCGTCATTACATCACGTCTGTAAACATAAAGAAGGCGTCCCGGCTAGTAGCTTTATCGCATGTGAGAATGCTGCAGGTTCCTGATAGTTTAAAGCCTTTTCTCACAGCGGCTGAAATAATTAAACTTATCACTTGGATTGCGGAATGTATTTCAAAAAGTTTGTGTTAATGTGTTAACAAGTGACTGAAATTAGATTACCCCAGTTTTAAATGTGCATCTGATTGCAGATAGCCTGCATGGGATTAACGTTACAAAAGTTTTGTATTTTAAGGAGAATCGGTCCTAAGGAAGAATGATTTGCTTTTTGTTTTTTCGACTAAAAGAATTTCTTCATATGAAATTTTAATTTTATGTCAATCAGAGATTAGACCGTACAGAAACGCTAATACACACTACATACATGTAGTTACGCGATGCTGATGCTGTTAACACAAAAAATTTGAGAACAAAGTCTATCAGTAATAATATCTTGTTAGTTTGATGTGAGATATCCGATCGCTAGATTTAAACACCTGTAGCGTTTTTCCTCAGTTGGTCAGAACAAAAGTTTAGACTTGTTACTTACTCTTAGATGACAATATCCGATGGAGATTCTATTTTCGGCCATATATTTGAATCTGTTAATCTGTGATTCCTAAATACAGTGAATATCCACAGCGGTGCGGTGACTGACAGCTTCTGAAACATTAGATTCATCCACACTGAAGCCGAGTCGGAGCACAACTCATGCATGGAAGATAATTCCGCATTTAACTGCAATTGGAGGTTTTGAGACAGAGATGGTGACAAAGAGGCAAAACTTACGGACTGCAGCTTTAAGAAAGATAGAAACTTGAACAAGGTAATGATCTGAAAAACCAACTGGATGTATTGAACAACCTCTAAAAACATTACTCTGATAATTAAAATCTGTCAAGCCTTATCAAAGATTAAAAAAATTATCTTCTGCATGAGTCCAAGTGTATTGGTGATGAGTAGTATGAAAATCTCCAAGCATCACACACATCATTTGACTCGATTAGACTAATAAGGCTTTTCATAGCTCTGTGATGGTTTCTATCTAGAGGTGCAATTAAAATCACAATCCAAGAACATCCTCAATACAACTGCTAATTACAGTAACGGTCTAATCAACAAACGTCACTTTCACGTCAAGTTAAGTTATTATTGTCTAATTTACAAACGAAAATCAAACTTTTACACCATCCTTTACGTTTCCTATAACGTGTGAATATATCCCTTGTTGTATTATAATACTAAAACAACCTTGTTAACCTTGTTAACACTAGTTTTGTTTTGAATTCCCGAGTCCGCTACCATATAGCCCATTAGCACCGCCAGCGTGGTTGCCGCTACTCTTGCCTGCATTGTTTACACACATTACCGTTGTTTACTAACTGTTATTTGCTTTAATGGCAACGTTGTGTCTACCTTTGAATGCAGGTGAAGACACGTTTGAGCTGCACTCGGTGCAGGTCGAGCTGGAGGCCGTCGAGAAGCAGATCTGCAAGCTGTTAGAGAGGCAGACCGAGCTGAGAGCAGCTCTGGAATCCTCTCAGAACCTGATCTTTGTTAATAATTGGAATCTTTTCTGGGAGCATCCTAGGCTTTTCCGTGCTGATGGCTTGCACCCTAGCAGAGTCGGAGCAGAACTGCTGTCGGACAACATCTCCGGGACACTACGCTCCATTTGACCAGTAAGCCAATTCTCAAATAACTGCTATGATGGCTTTTGTTCTAAACACTTAAATCATAGTACTAGTGCTGTTCAATCTATAAACACTGTGTCTGTTCTGCGAATAGTGAGGTCAAAATGAACAAACAAAAAACATTTTTAAAGTTTGGGCTCCTAAATATTAGATCATTCACACCCAAAGCAGTTATTGTAAATGAAATGATCACAGATAATAGCTTTGATGTACTCTGCTTGACTGAAACCTGGCTAAAACCTAATGATTATATTGGTCTAAATGAGTCTACCGCACCAATAATCCGTAATCTGATAGAACATAACCAAAACAATCCAAGGTTTTTATTTAGCACAGTGGCTATATTAACAAATAATCAAACCCCACCCGACCTAAATATTCCTTTACAGTTTAATAGTAATGACTTTATGAATTTTTTCACTGATAAAATAGATAACATCAGAAATGCAATAACCAATGTAGATTCTACAGCGGCTACTACGTCAATTTCCTTTGTTACTCCCAAAGAAAACCTACAGTGCTTTACCACTATAGGACAGGAAGAGCTAAATAAACTTATCAATACGTCTAAACCAACAACATGCCTATTAGATCCTGTACCCACTAAATTACTGAAAGAGTTGTTACCTGTAGCAGAAGAACCGCTCCTCAATATTATTAACTCATTATTATCTTTAGGTCACGTCCCAAAACCATTCAAGTTGGCGGTTATTAAGCCTCTTATTAAGAAGCCACAACTAGACCCTAGTGAACTAGGAAATTACAGACCCTTTTTTAATCTTCCGTTTATGTCTAAAATTTTAGAAAAAGTTGTATCTGCTCAACTGTGCTTCTTTTTGCAAAAAATGATATCTATGAAGAATTTCAGTCAGGTTTCAGGCCCCATCATAGCACATAAACTGCACTTGTTAAAATCACTAATGACTTGCTTCTTGCATCAGACCAAGGCTGCATCTCATTGCTCGTTTTACTTGACCTTAGTGCTGCGTTTGACACTATAGACCATGACATACTAACAGATCGACTACAAAACTATGCAGGTATTCAAGGGCAGGCTTTAAGATGGTTTAGATCCTACTTGTCCGATCGCTACCACTTTGTTTATTTAAATGGAGAGTTGTCTCAATTATCACCAGTGAAGAGAAATTCTTTTTCACATTCTCTCTGGCACCATTAATTAGTACAGAGCTTTATGTCACACATGACAAAAGTGAGACTGCATTTTAAAAAGACAGCAAAATAAACCCAAAAAGGATAACAAAACAAAAAAAACACAGTCGGTAAAGGTTGACAGAATAGATTCTGTGCTTTTCATTAGGGATGCAATGATACCATTTTTTTCACAACCGATCCGATCCGATACAAAAAATTCAGAGTATCTGCCGATACCGATCCATTTCGATATCAGCATATATATATTTTTTTAAATCAGTGTTGAATTTCTATACTACTTTGTGTTGACCTGATCATCACTCTTTTGTGTGTTAAACACAATCTATCACACATAGACAACGTTATTTTAATAAAAAATTACAAATGAAAAAATATGTAATCATAATATATAACAAATGTTTATTATAAACTAGGTTAATGGATAATTTAGCAGCAAAAGATACTTACAAATAAAAGTAAATAAGTGTATGACTAAATCTGGTAAACTGTTGAATATTATGTTTGTATTGTTGTAAAATACATTCATGAAAAAAACAAGTAAATACATTTATATATAAATGCATACTATAAAATTAAAAGACATTTCTTTTAAATGTCTAGCACAGTAATGAAGGCATCAGCATATGATAGATTGGACAGAACAAGAAGGATTATTAATAATCTTTCATTGCGCAGAAAAGTATTATAATACGAAAGGCTCCAATACAGAGCGGCACAAAGTGGTTATGCGCAGCCCATGCGCAGAATGATGCGCTTAAAAAGCAATATGGTGCGCAAGCTGCACAGTGCTCCGAGTCAGCATTAGTGATGGGAAGTTCGGATCATTTTGTGGACTCGGACTTTTGAGTCTCGTTCAGCAAAATGAACGAATCTTTTTTCGAGTCATTTCGTTCATTCCGTTCATTTTAGAAAAATATAATTAAAATGTTACTTTTTTACTTCCCTAACACATCTACTGCTTCCACAAACGCTAATCACACTACAAACAAGAAACTATAATGCTATAAGAAACTGAAAAGATTATTTCATTGTTTACCTGTATGCTTGTCTATGCTGATTACCTCTTATCTGACATGTTTTTGGGTTTATGATAGTCCCATAAGCTTAAACTATGCAGCATGAGCCGGAAAGAGAATTGATTAGTTCGTCTATTGAGTCCTCTGGTTCGAGTCGTTCGTTCATCACGTGACAGTCCCATTAGATGAACGAACGACTCCAAACCAAAGACAAACAGGTGAAGTAACAGAACTAATAGGATGTTGTGCATGCGCGACTGAACGAATCACTCCCCAAGATGACTCGTTCTTCCCGAGTCACATAAAAGATTTGTTCAAAATGAACAAATCGTTCAAGAACGACCCATCACTAGTCAGCATTAGAAAAGTTCAAAGATAAAAAGGGAAGCGATATTGAAGCGTAGTGTATTAAATCTGTGCGTTAGTTTATTAAGCCTTTTCTTTTAAGTTTTAAACCTCAGTTACTGTGCGCTCTTAAAGGGAGTTTCATTGTTTTGGCTGTAGTAACCGAACACAATGCTTAGTTTGATTGCTGAATGGAGGATGACAGACAGCTGTGGTGGAGAGAAGAGTTTACGTGAACTTGAAATTAATTAATTATTCATCTGTACCTCACATTAAACTATGGAACAGCTGCAGAACACTTGAAATATAGTGCACAACCTAGTTTTCTCAGGAATTCCCGAACAAACACAAGATAACCCAGAAGACGCAATAAAAGAATTTATGCAGTCAAATCTGAAGATTCTGAAAGAAACGGTAGAAATGATCACCTTTCACCGAGTGCACCGTCTCGGTCACAAAAACAACCAATCAGCAGGAACCAAGCGACCTTGACTAATAGTGGCCAAATTTGAACACTACAAACACAAAGAACTAGATAAAAGTAAAGGCAAGGAGTTACGTGGAACGCAATATGGAATCAACGATCAGTTTCCGCGAGAAATACAGGAAAGGAGTAAAAAACTCATACCAATAATGAAAAGATATAGAAACGAAGGAAAACGAGTATCGCTTGTCGTGGAAAAACTGTATATAAATGGACAATTATATAGAGACACCGACACTCCCTGACGTAATATTACATCGCCAGCCAAACGAATCGAGCAGAGAAATAGAGATGTCCGTCATAATTAATGTATAAATAAGTCAATAATGTTGTACCCTTTATGTTGGTTTTGTGTTAAAAATAAAATGATAAGCAAAAGTCTTTTTTTTTTAAACAAGTCGAGTATAAATATGGAGCGAGAGTGAAATATGTCAAACACTTTTTTGATCACACAGTAGATTATGAGAGAGTTTGTAAATGCCCACCTGATGTATATATACATTGTTTGATTTGGTATATGCATATATACCAATACATGTTCATTTTGTTTATTCAATATGTCACACGTAAAGTTTGTTAGCTGGAATGTGAGGGGCATCAACTCCCCAGTTAAAAGAAATAAGATATTTAATTACCTTAAATTAAAAGTTCATATATGCATACAGGAAACACACTTAATCGAATCTGAAATTAAGAAACTTCAAACTACACAACTCATAATTATAATGCTTCATATAATTCAAAAAAGAGAGGAGTTGCCATATTAATCAACAAAAATATATCGGTTTCAAGCAACATAGAAATATCAGATCCAGAAGGACGTTATATTATAATAAATGCAACTATAAACAATATAGAATCGACTATTGCTAACATTTATGGGCCGAATACAGACAACGATGAATTATTCCACAAAGTCTTTTCAATAGTATCTACTTTCCCACAGTCAAAAATCATTATTGGAGAGGACTTCAATACAGTCTTTAATCCTTCTTTAGATAAATCAAATAATAAAATTCACTCAAAAACATGGCAATCTACAAACACAATAAAACAGTACATGAATGAACTTGGGCTTAGTGATATCTGGAGAGTAAATAATCCCACAGCTAGAGACTATACTTATTTTTCTCCGGTGCATAAGTCATACTCATGCATAGACTTTTTTCTAATAAGCAATTCTATAATTCAGGACATAACAGACAGAAAAATAAATTCAGTTATCATCTCAGACCATGCACCAATCACACTTAAGCTACGTTATCAAAAACATGCGAAAAATAAACAAAGATGGAGAATGAATACATCCTTGCTTCAAGATAAAGAATTTAATGAGTACTTTAAAAAAAGAATGGATTTCCTTTATAGAAATAAATGATACACCAGATATATCTGCATCAACACTTTGGGAAACCGCTAAAGCTGTTTTAAGAGGAAAAATAATATCATACTCTACATATAAACACAAGAAAAATCAGAAACAAGAAGAAGAGTTAGAAAATAAATAAAATGCAAAATAATATATATTCCCAAAACCCCAGTGAACAGACCTTAAATGAAATAAATGAAATAAAAAATTAACTGGAAGAATTTATATTTTAAAAAGTACAATTCCAGAAACGATTAAAATCCTTACACTTTGAACATAATGATAAATCAGGGAAATATCTTGCCAATCTACTTAAAATACAGAAAAAACAATGATAACCACAATTAACAACTCAGATGATAAAATAATACATAATCCGCAAGAAATAAACGAGATCTTTTGGACATTTTACAAATCATTATACAGTAATAAGCAAAAAACAAATAGAAAAAAAAAATTGACTTGTTTTTAAAAAGTACAGGAATACCAATGTTAATACAAACACTAGAAGAATCATTTACAATAGAGGAATATAGGAAAGCACTTTTTTCATTATGAAACAATAAAGCCCCATGCCTAGATGGTTTCCTATCAGAATTCTACAAACACTTTTGGTCAATAATTTCACCATTATTTTATAGAATGACAGAAGACATAAAGTTAAAATCTGCTATACCACAACATATGAACACAGCACTGATTACAGTATTGCTAAAACCAAACAAAGACCCATCTTTATGCTCTAGTTACCGTCCACTATTACTTATAAATACAGATATGAAAATAATCAGCAAAGCATTAGCAACATTTCTAGAATCAATAATGCCAACTTTAATTCATCCAGCCCAAACAGGTTTTATCAAAGGACGGCACTCTTCCAATAATACTCGTTGATTATTCAAATCATAAATACTTCCCGGAAACAAAAAACAAATACAGTTATTGTTTCACTGGATGCTGAAAAGGCTTTCGATAAAGTAAACTGGCACTTTCTTTATGCAACATTGAAAAAATAAAGCTAATGAAAAAGAAAGCTAATGTTTCAATTGCAGCATCCCAATTATGCCATCAGTATGTCTGTTAGGGGACACTACAGTAATATCTGCTACAATAGAACACACTGCCCCACTACTCTTGTCTCTAGCTATCGCCAAGAAAACAAGTCTTTTAAACTGGAAAAACAAAAAGAAAATTTCAGTTTTACAATGGTCTCAAAACACGTAAAAAATGAAAGACAAAACGCTATAGCTAAAAACCAATTAGATATATTTACAATAAAATTCACTCCTCTCCTTTCCTATATAGACATTTAGATCAAGATTATTAATGAATATTGTAAATGCTTATGTTCTCCCCTTCTCCCCTTTCTCGTCTGTCTTCCTCCATCGTAAGAAAATATAGATATATAAAATAGTAAATAGTTCTGGGGGGATAGTAATGCCAGAATTGCTGACTGACCCTCCTGGTAACCCTCATCCCCACAGCCTTTTTTTTTTATATTTTATTGATCCCGAATGAGTAACAGACCTCCCAACTCCCAACCCAACACATCTTGGGGCACTGTATAACCCCACCAGTCCACCACCACCTCAGACTCCTCTGAACAAAACCACAGGTCATGCTTGGCAAAAATATCGTCGCTGTCGGGCGGAAACCTCGTATGTCCAAATTTGGTCAATTTCATATTTTTTCATAAATCAATGCTATTGGTCAGTCTCCACGTGGGTTTGTTATTTTTACAAATTATCAACCAATCTAAAGTGTTGAAAACGGCTTGAGAGCAATTCTCTTAACTCCATTGGACACTTCAACTGTCTGACAAGAGCTCGTAACTCCACCTGTTCACTCCGCGGGAGCTTCGCGGCATTATGAGAGTTTCAACGAATCAACATGGAGCGAAACATCCTCTGAGGTAAATGTCCCCAAAACACTGGTTATTCATGATTCAGTTATATGAATTATATAACAACAGTTTACATATTTTATATATACAAGTTTTATATCGAAGTAATACTAGTGCTAAGTTGTAATGTATCGTTTCTGAGGATGCTAGATCTAGCATTGAACGGCAGTTAACGTTATCTTGTTGATTGAAGTCTTCCATGTTTTTTTTTAAGGATAATGACTTTTTAAGCTCAAAAACTGCCTGTCGTTTACTTATTTAGCCACTATTGTTTTGTCGTCATGTTTGTTGAGATAGCTAACATGATTTTCTTTGGGCTTAAAGAAAAAAATCTCGACCCTCCCGCTTGTTCTGGTGCTCGTCTGGGGATAGGAACTTAGCGCAAGACTGTCCACTGCAATGCAGACTAAACCCCGTGCATTGCAAATAAAACAGGATTGTAGCTTACAATGTCAAGGCATGCCGTCATGTTCAACAAGCAGCTGCCTTTGCTGTCATGTTCATCAATTTAAGCAAGCTAGCTGGCTTCTTGCCTTGTTATCATACGTAAACATGCAGTATAACTTAGGGGAACGATCATTTGACTTTTATTCATTTTATGTTTTGCAGCAACCATGTCTGTGTCCTTAAAGGAACTCTGTCAGATGGTCAATGTACCATATGATCAGGCAAGGGCCCTAATAGATAGTGACAGCTCTGATGGAGAGAGTGAAGAGAGAGAGGAAGCAACAGTGGTGGATACAGTGGTGCATGCTGGTAGAGTGAATTTCTGAGAGATAGTCATGATTTCACATGCCAAAATATATGCGTTTTATGCAGATGGTTTTCACAACAATAGACATTTGTTTAAACAAATATTCTCACTAATTGTACCATGTGTTTGAAAAGATTGCGTTGGTGGTCTGGAAGGAGAGGAGGCCTCACAGCTGGCTTCAGAGCAGGTGCAGTCTGACACAGGTAGGTTAGATGCTTTTCTACAATTTTTCATTAAATTGGATAAGGTACTTCAACGGTAACACTTTATAATAACATTCAGTTATACGTCACATATAAGTTAGTAGTTAATGATGAACTAATCATTTAGACTATATGTTCTTAATGATTAATAAGTGATTTGCTAACATTTCATGAATGTTTTGTGGTATGCTGTGTATATCTGTACATCTGTAATGAATAGTTTACACACTTTAGATTAGGGACTGCAGAAAGCTTTGTAAATGATTTATTCATGCATTTACAACACCATCTATAACAGGTGTTGAACACTATGTAGTGTATACTTTAATGTAATGCTGATGAATGAAACTATTTATCATAACCCTCTGCAATCCCCAAACTGTACGTCATTTATAAACGTTCACCCGCTTGGAAACAAATAAATTATTCTTCTTAAAAATACTGCTCTAGCATACCTGCATGTTTGTCCTTTTAAATTAATTAACTGAATTAACATTTATTAACAGTAACACTAACATTATCATTTATTTAACCCTAAATAAACATTTATGAACATTAGTCATGTTTTGTAAATTATTAGTTCATAATTAAGTAATAACTTATAAGTAACTTATAACTGAATGTTTTTATGAAGTGTAACCTCTTCAACTATAGCCCCCACTGTTGAAAGTTTATAAAGATGTAACTCATTCATGCACATTTGAATTGTGTATGTATTTAGAAGTTTTCCATCATGGAAGCGAAGAGGACCTGGATGCAGCCAATTCGTGCTCAGATGTTGATGAAGACGCACCACCAAGGAAAAGAATGAGAGCTGAAATCACCTGGAAGAAAGTAATAGTAGTACTTACATACACTTAACGTCAAATGATAATTTATGGCTTATGATTTATGGGTGAATATATGGCAGATGTCAGCGTTGATTGACAGGTCAAAAGTGTACAGGTTGAATTTATGGGTGGATTTATGGGGGTATCTGTCCTCTGTCACCCAGGCTGTCATGTCAGTCAGGGATGACATGGCCCTAGTGACATGGCAGTTGGGGGTGTGTGTTTGTAAATCAAAAGATCAAGACAATTGATAGGACTGACTTTCTGAAGTTTTATCTCTCACCACTGTGCTCACTCCCCTGATGTTTTATGGAGTTCCTTCTCCTTCCCGAACCTTTTACTCTCAGTTGGAACCCCCGGCCCCCCTCAAACCTGAACCTTTTGCTCGCTAGTAGCCTGGAGATGTCTACGCATCTCATGAATGAGTCTATCATGTGTTCTCACCTCAACATGGTGTCTGCTGTTTTATCAATATGGTTTGTCAGCTATCAATATGTCTACAGACTGTCTACAACCGTGTGAATAAGCAGTCTGCCTGAATGTCTGCTCCCCAACACTTACACTAACACTAGGAAAGAACTGTGTATTATGTATTATCTAGGCAGTTTGTTAAAATAAAGGCAAACAGGTCTAAAAACAATAATGTATGTTAGCAACTAGCTATATCAATTTAGAAAAGACACTACCCCAATGCTTTTAAAAATATTTTGTTTAAACATCATCTGAAATGAATCTCTCATAAATATAACTGGTATATAAAACTGACTGTGATTTATTATCAGGAACTAATTATTTTGAAACTGTTTTTACACACACACACACACACACACACACACACACACAACAGAAAAGTAATTGGTGGTGGAATCTGTTTTGTTTTTTCACAAAATTTTAATCTCATGTTTTATAAATAGAAATATATACGCTACATTATTCTAAATACGAAAAAAGTGAAACTATATATATATATATAGTCTACAATGGTTTAAATCGGGAATCTGTATGTTAAACGTTTTTACGGTGTTATCTTGAGAGGATGTGGTTACGTATGACACACCCACTTTTCGCATTGGTATATGTTGCGATGTTTCGTGGCGTGGTAACTTACATTTCTAAGACGGAGACTTTGTTGCATTTTTGATTTGTTGTTTTTTCCAAAAAAAAAAAACACACGTCAACAGTCCTAGACATCTCTTCTCCTTTCACGATCTGGACAACGGTTTTGTTCAAATGGCTACCGCTCCTAATGGTAAGTTATTTTAAAATAAACATTGGATATTAAACCAAAATGTTTTATATGTGATAAACGTATAAGCCCGCATCGCTTGTTTAACGCAGATGATATGATGGTTTCTACCCAGAACGGCGAATATAATGAAATTGTGAATGAAATCATAGCATTGAATGCTGGTGGTATGTTTCATCTATTTTATTATTTTATTTTAAATCTTTTAAAACCATACCAATTGTGTAATACCGAGGTGTTTTATGGTTGTTTTTCCGACTTATTCTTCATGCTGGCAGCACAAGGCCGACATCCTGTTGCCGCATTAGAGACATATGAGACGAGGACTGACGATGTGCATGCGCGGGGTGAGTTTTTCTGTAACGTAAACTAAAGAAATATAGTTGTGAAAGAATGTTTAACGAATTTACAATGTACTATGTTTTATGTCCGTTTATTACTATTCACACAAACAGACCGATCTCATCAGGGTACATCTGAAGGTAAAGAAAACAGAGGGTCGCTTGGTGAGTTTTTTATTTATTTATTTATATTTTTTTTTATTAAATAAGAATAAAAATAAAATAAACTTTATTTGTCTGTACTAGCATGTTTAAGACAGCTTGTTAGCCGTTATCCCTCCGATACAACTGTTGTACACCCTGACAAGACGACAACTGTTAGACAAAGGCCACTAATTGAGCGGGATGTGGTTGTGACAGCACAGGTACATGGACCACCACAAAGATCTACCTCTGTTCCGGCTGGTATGTATTAATCATACATATTATTTCTAATACATATGTATATATGTGTATTATACACATGTTAAGTCGAATTTATGTTTTGTTTTGTTTTGTTTTTTCATTCTAGACCACATAGGGTCTTCTGCAGATATTATACAACCGCCTCAAGCGTTTGCTGATGGTAGTACTGGTGTAGATATCAGAAGACATGTAGCATCGTCCAGATTTCGATGGGTACCCCCGAATCCCTTAGCGGTTGTGCCGGTTCCAACTCCTGTCCAAAAGACAGCAAGGTCCTGTGAGCTCCGTGTGATACCTAACACGCCCGAACGAAAACGTCCAAGACAATCGATTGGTAAGTATAGACTGATCAAATGAGTTGACTATTATTATTATTATTATTATTATTATTATTATTATTATTATGGGGTAAATTATTAGTATTCTTATTTCCCATGACAGGAGACACATCGCTCTGGAATGAGGATTTTGTTCAAGCATGGGACGACTGTGATATGGACAGGGTGTCTAGTTTAACCGCCAATGAGTTAAACCAACAACGAGATACCGCTGAAAACACTGGAGATTCAGATGGTGATGTTGATAACCTTCCTTCAAACCAAGAGGAATACAAAAACCAACTTCAGGGTGATGCAGACAACGAGATTCTGAAATTCTTGAATACCATCGTGAAGAACCAGAAAAGGATAATAGAGGATCATCAGAGATCATGGGAGGAGCAAGCACGTGTTAATCAGACCGTGACAACAACGCTGCAGAAACATGGGATAATTCTCAAACAAATAATTGCAATGCAAAAACGTCATGATGGTGGACATGAAAAAACAGCTTGTGATCAGGAATTGACAGTGACTCTGTTAAATGAAATCGTGGAAATGTTGAAATAACAACATTGGTGAGTCCTGATTTTTTATTTTTCTACACGTGTATTGCTTTATAATTAGGATTTATTAGGGGTGTTGTAATTTTTAAGAATAAATTAGGGGTTACAATGTCTGCCAAACGTTGTAGGGAACCATATGATGGTGAAGATGATCAAGATCCTCCATTAAGATGTGATAGAGGTGGTTATAGTGAATTCCAAAATCACCAGAACACTACAGAAAAATTACTCCGTCTCATTCAGACTGTTGATGAATTGAAAAAAAACAAGTCCGCTAGACTGTTAAAATTAATAAACAATATTCGATCAAGGTCTGAGCCACCTCCACACAGTATTTTTGATATTGTTAATTCTCAACAGGTCGGAGAGATGGCCGAAACTCTTCCAGACAGTATTTTTGATTTTGAACAGTTTGTTAACTCTCAACAGACACAGGAGGTGCCAGAATCTCCTCCAGACAGTATTTTTGATTTTGAACAGTTTGTCAACTCTCAACAGACAGGGGAGGGTGGTGGTACCCAGACACATCACATGCTTGACCTTACAAATCTGAACATGGGTCTTACACAGAGTGATATAGATTCACTTGTAAGAGATGGCGGTGATGTCGCTGGATACCATGTAATACCTAGGGCCCGGTTCAATGGTTTAGAAATTCACAGGATTATAAACCTCAGGGAAATATCCTCTACAGATCTAGCAGACTACACTGAATTTCTGTACAATACACTATCTGAAATAGTGGCATTTTCCAGATTACTAGGTGGAGAGGGTAGTTTTATTTCTATCTGTTTAAGAGGTGGTAGTTTGTCATCAGATGTTAATACACTCTTGACACCGAACACTGGATACAGCGTTGATCTCTTTATCAGTCAGCTTGAAAAGATCATGCAGAGTAACTCTGATGTGCAGTTTGATGAGAGTCTAAATTTAAGGGTATCTATAGCAAAAAGTAGAAGCGGTGGTGCACGGCGTAAAATACAACACATTGCACATGATGAAGTGATTCGTAAAAACAGACTCAATTTGTTCATTCCGCTGAACATCTCATCAAATAATTGCTTTGCAATCTGTTTAGCACACTTTCTAAACCCTCAGAAACCACACACAGAACTAGAATCTATAGCGTCAGTGTTGCAGAACACTGCCGGATACACAGACCAGCACATGATTGCCCTTAATGACATCGCACAATTTGAACGCATGTTGAACATCAAAATAGTAGTCTTCTATAGGTCGGATACAGGAAAATTGGAGAAATATACTAACACAGATGACCCACATCATAAAACAGTGTTTTTGTATCTTCACAATAATCACTATTTTATGATTAAAAATCTATGTGGGTTTATTGGGACACCATATGTGTGCGATTATTGTTACCAGGGATTTACCAGTCGGAGAGATCACAGATGTCAATACACCTGTGATGTTTGTAATGTGCCTGAATGCCATCTTTACCCCAAAAAAACAAAACACTGTCCCGACTGTTTACGGTACTGCAGATCTGACTACTGTTTTGAAATGCATAAAAAGCCGCCATCGGGGGTCCAATTTGCACAATGTGACGTTACCAAATATTGTGGAAAATGTAATAGACGGTACCATGTCAACGGTACCAACCCAAAGCCACACAAATGCAAAGCAGATCGCTGTGTCCACTGTGGTGAAGGGTTGGTTACCGATGGCATACACCAATGCTTTATCCAACCAGTTAAATTGGATAAACCAAATACAAAGCTGATTTTTTTTTGATTTTGAGAGTCGGTATGAAAACGGGCATCATGTACCAGTTTTTGTGTGTGCGATAACATTTGACGGCGAAGAGTTTGTAGCAGAGGGGACTGATTGTGTGCATCGACTCATTAAGAAGTTCAGACAGCCTCGTTATCGTAATTTCACATGGATTGCGCATAACGCATCCGGATTTGACAATTTCATTCTCTTGGAATACTTCACCAAACAGGGTATCACACCAAAAATTACAATGCAAGGCTGTCGGTTGATCTTCATGTATGATAATGCATTCAAACAGAGATTTATCGATAGTTACAGTTTTATACCCATGCGTCTAGCCAAAACACCTGCTGCGTTTAATCTGACCAATGCCGAAAAGGGATATTTCCCACACCATTTCAACCGTGTTGAAAACGACTCGTATGTAGGTTCATACCCAGACAAAGATTTTTACGGATATGCGACAATGTCAAACAAAGATAGAGCAGACTTCGATGAGTGGTACAGTACTGTGTCTGACAAAGTGTTCGATTTCAAAAAAGAACTCGCTATGTATGGTAAAAATGACGTGTTCTGCTGAGGGAAGTGTGTATGAAGTATCGTGATGAATTCATTCAGTGCACAGGGCTGGATCCGTTTAATTACACCACTCTGGCATCCACCTGTATGGCTATCTTTAAAACACACTACCTGCCTAAAGACACATTAGCATTGACTCGCAGCAACGGATACATTAATCAGAATAAAACATACTCGAACATATCAATTGAATGGCTTGAATATATCGCAAAATCACGTTGTGTAGACGTTCAACATGCATTAAATCATGGTGAGGTATCATTTGGCAAGTATTATGTGGATGGATTTTATACTGATGGTACGACTAAAAAGGCGTTAGAATTTCTGGGCTGCGTATTTCATGGTTGTGATCGTTGTTATAACCCTAACGATTTAAACCCGTGGTTAAAAGTCCCTTACGGACTTCTCAGAAGACAACTTGATGACAAGATTGAGATTCTAGAGCGTGGTTATGGAATTCATACCGAAGTTCAGTGGGAATGTATGTGGAAACGGGCTAAACAGTCTGATCGTGATGTGATAGCCTTCATGTCCACATACAAACACCCTGAGAGATTGAAACCGCGTGACGCATTATTTGGCGGTCGTACTAACGCTTTCAAACTCTACCACAAGGTTGCGGAAGACGAGGTAATACGATACGTCGATTTCACAAGTCTGTATCCCTATTGCCAGGCAACAAAGTGTTACCCCATAGGCCATCCGCAAATAATTTTCAAAGATTTTGGTAATCTTGAGAATTATTATGGACTTGTCAAAGCTACAGTCCTACCACCCCGAAAACTACTCTATCCCGTTTTACCGGTTCGCTCCGCGGGCAAGTTATTATTCCCGTTATGCAGATTGTGTGCAGAACAGCAGAATCAGTCATCGCCCTGTACCCACAGCGATGAGGAAAGATCCATTCACGGGTGTTGGGTTAGCATCGAGTTGTTAAAAGCCATTGAGAAGGGGTACGTTGTGTTAAAGGTGGATGAAGTCTGGCATTTTCCCCAGCGATCAGAAACATTATTCTGTGATTATGTGAAAACATTTTTACAGTTCAAACAGGAGAGTTCAGGGTTTCCAAAAGATGTGGTGACTGATGCGAACAAAGAATCTTATGTCAGAGATTACTTTGAGAAGGAGGGAATTAAGCTGGACATGGACAAGATCGAACTGAACCCTGCACGTAAGTCTATAATGAAATTAGTCTTAAATAGTCTTTGGGGACGCTTCTGTCTCAGGGAGGGGCTCCCTACAACTGAAATTGTTAAAGATCCTGAGCAGTTTGCACGACACATTTTTATCCCCGAACACGACATTAGACATTTTTCATTTGTGTCAGACACTGTTGCAATTGTTCAGTGGACTTATGCAGATGGGAAAGGCCCCTCGCCTCGTGACGTTAATGTCTTTATTGGTGCTTTCACAACAGCCCATGCACGTTTAGAACTCTATGATGTTATGGATAGGTTAGGTGACAGGGTTCTTTACTGCGATACGGACAGCGTAGTCTTCACATCAAAACCCGGACAATACGAGCCTCCGCTTGGTCCATATTTAGGTGATCTTACTGATGAAGTGGGCCCCGGGGACTACATAAATCTTTTTTGTTCATCAGGACCCAAGAGCTATGGCTTTTCCACAGCTAAGGGTAATGTGTGTATGAAAGCGAAAGGCATAACACTTAATGCAGTAAACCAGTGGTCGCCAACCCGTCGATCGCGATCGACTGGTAGATCTTTATCACTGTCCCGGTAGCTCCCGAAAATAAAAACGTTTTCAGTTTTGCAAGCATCTGTATTTCTTAACCCAACTGCTTTATTTTCAATGAAGTGACCAATCAGATAAAAGAAGAGCACCCGTAAATTAACTGTCGCAAACGTCAATATGGATCTCCATGGTGATAGCCCGCGCAAGGTAACATACTATAAACTAGAATGGCGGAGGCTCCACGAAAGAAGGCAAAAACATACAATTTTCATCCAGAATGGGAACAGGAATTTCTGTTTACCTTGGTAAAAGAGAAGTGTGTATGTATGTTGTGCCACCAAAAACAAGCATTATGTAAAAGAGGGAATCTGGAGCGGCATCACAATACCAGCCACCCGAAATTTAAAGACCGCTACCCGCAAAAGAGCGCGATTCGTGCACGGAAAGTTGACGAGCTGAGATCTGAGTTGAAGGCCCAGCAATCACTTTTTACAAAATCTGCTGATCAAAATAAGGCTGCTACTGAAGCATCGTTTCGTGTAAGTCACTTTCTGGCTAAAAACAAAAAGCCTTTTACGGATGGCGAATTATTCAAGGAAGCCATGGCCATTACTGCAGAGACTATTTTCAAGGATTTCAAAAACAAAGACGACATAAAAGCCTCACTCCGTGCTGTGCCTCTCGGCCCTGCATCAGTGGCAAGGAGGGTCGAGTCACTGTCAGAGGACGTGGATCGACAGGTGTTAAAGGACTTGTCACTCTGTGAATATTTTTCACTGCAGTTCGACGAATCTCTGGATGCAGTGGACACAGCTCAGCTTGTTGTTTTTGTCAGAATGGCTTTCCAGGATTCTACAACAAAAGAGGACTTCCTCACTCTTTTGCACTTAAAGGAGAGAACGCGAGGTGAGGATATTTACACTGAGTTTAAAAAATATGTAAGCGAAAATGATATCCCCATTCATAAACTGGTAGCAATTACCACCGACGGAGCACCGGCGATGCGTGGCGTGCGCCTGGGTTTTATAGCACTGTGCCGTAATGACCCTGATTTTCCCGAGTTCAAGAATTATCATTGTGTCATTCATCAGCAGGCCTTAGCAGGGAAAGTCGTAGATTTTTCACACGTAATGTCATTGGTGGTCAAACTGATAAACTCGATACGAGCAAAAGCACTTCAGCGTCGCTTATTCAAGGCGTTACTGGATGAGCTCGATGCCGCGTATGGAGACCTACTACTTCATGCTGATGTGCGGTGGTTGAGCCGCGGGAAAGTGCTCCAGCGGTTTGTTGACTTACTGCCTGAGATAAAGACATTTCTATCTGCAAGAAACGAGGAGCACAAGGAACTGTCAGATGATGCGTGGCTGTGTGACCTGGGGTTTCTGACAGACTTGACCGCAAAGCTGAATACACTCAATAACGAGCTCCAGGGAAAAGACCGACACCTGCCACACATGATCAGCGCAGTGAATGCTTTTAAGTCTAAGCTTGGTGTTTGGATCACACATCTTAAAAACGGGAGGCTAACACACTTTCCCAACCTGGAAAAAATGTCACAGAGCATTAAAGACAAGGACGTTTTTCACCCTGAGAAATACTGTGCTCACCTGGACAAAGTTGCAACAGAGTTCAATATGCGTTTTGGTGAGTTAAACGAAATGGAATGCATTGCTGCATTTGTCTCAAACCCATTCATGCTCATTGATATAGAACAGGTTGCAGCCAAATTCCAGCAAGTATTTTCTTTGTCAAGTGGAGTTGACATGGAGATGGTTGATTTGCAAAATGACATTGAGCTGAAAGCCAGATCAAGGGACAGTGACTTTTGGGGACTTGTCAACAGAGAAAAGTTTCCGCTCCTCACTGCATGTGCACTAAAAGTGAGTGCCTATTTTGGATCAACTTACCTCTGTGAAATGGCATTTTCACAGATGAAAATAATCAAATCAAAATACAGGAGCCGCCTTACTGACAGACACCTCACAGACTGCCTCAAACTGGCTGTCTCTAGCTATGAGCCAGACTTCAGAGGACTCACAGAGAGTATTCAGTCACAGCCATCACACTGACTTGAGTGAATAACATTACTTCAGCAGTTTTGCCTTCTGGTGGCATTGAGAAAAGTGATGTTGCATATGATGGGACATAACTGCACTTAGCTTAATTTGAGATTGTTGATAATTTTGTTGATAAAACAGTTCATTTGTAAAATGTTAAGGGTAGGTAGTACTGTCAGAAACTTCAGTGAATAAGCACTTTACTGCTGACAATGGCATTTTTCTTGAGTTCAGTGCCACTTCATATGATCTGATTATATGATGGTTGCTTCCGAGTTAAGTAAAAAAAGAAAAAGAAAAGAACATTTAATGTATTAAATTCAAATACAATTCAAATACTAAATAAAAGGCCTCAAGTTGGAAGTACAATCTGGGCTGTCTTTTTCTATCTATTCTTCGATAGGTAGATCTTGCCTTTCATTAAGGCCGAGGTCAGGGATCTTCGGCTTGAAAAGGTTGGTGACCACTGCAGTAAACTCTGAAATTGTTACTCTAGATTCGCTAATAGATCTTGTAGATCATTATGTGACGAAGGGGGACAATACGCGTCATATTCTTGCACACAACGAAACTATTGTGAGAAATAAAAACCATCTGACATTACACAACAGGTAATTTGTGAAGAAATTCAGAGTTGTGTATGACAAACGTGTATTGCTCCCTGATTTTACTACACTTCCATATGGCTTCTGACAACGTTTTTGGTTTGGGTGTGCGAGACACAGATGGGTTTGACACACGACTTCAACATCCTTTTGGCTGTTTAGTGGCCGGGCCTACGAGCAGCGGTAAAACGTTTTTTGTAAAAATGTTGTTACAAAATGCTGGAAAGCTGATTTCTAAAAAAATTGACAATGTTGTTTTCATTTATTCTGTATGGCAACCTATGTATGATGATTTGTTGACGATGTATAATCACAATATTAAATTTATTTATTTTTTTTATTTATTTTTTTTTTTTTATTAAGGATTTTCAAACATTTTCAAACAACAAAGACAGACAAACAAACAAACAATCCCCAAGCACTGCAAGTTGAATAAAATGAACAAATATATATATATAAAAAAAAAAAAAAAAAAAAAAGAAAAGCCAAAACTCTCTTAAAATAAAACATTCAAGATTTACATAGGAAGGTTTCAAGGGGTTCCCAAATTCTTCTGAATATGTCCTGTTTATGGTTGAGGTCATAAGTTAATTTCTCCAAAGGAAAAAAAGTTGACAGCTGAGAAATCCACATGGAAATAGTTGGGATCTGAGATGTAGACCATTTTAATAAAATACATTTCTTAGCTAAGAATGTGAGGGTAGTAAACAAAGGTTTAAAGTCATAATTGAAGAGGTCTTTAGGAATGTCATTCAGCAAGAAAAGTGAGGGGGATAGACTCAAACGTTTTCCAGTTATCTCCTGAATTGCAGAGTGAACCCCTCTCCAAAATGGTTGGATATGAGTGCAGGTCCAGAAAACATGAAAAAAAGTGCCCTTACAAATTTTGCATTTGAAGCAGAGGTCGGAACAGCCAGGAAACATTTTATGCAGACGAACAGGTGTAAAATAAATTCTGTGAAAAAATTTGAAGTTCTGTTCATGTATAGAGATTGAGGTACATTTTGGAAAAATACCAGTGCAGATCTCAGTCCAGTCCTCTGAGTTGAACAAAACTCCAAGGTCCCGTTCCCACAGTGGCTTCAGAGAGTCATAAACTGAGGAGTCAGAATAAGCTAGTAAGGCATAAATTTTGGAAGTTAGCCCTTTAATGGAATTGACTGACAGTATGGTGTCTTCCAATTCTGATAATTTAAATCTAAATTTGTTTTGCTTTAAAAGAGATTCTATAAAATGCCGAATTTGAAGATACTTGAAAAAGTCTTCAGAGGGGATATTGAACTCTGTTCTTATTTGTTCAAATGATTTCAAAGTTTCAGAATTAAACAATCCTGAAAAGTCAGGCAAACCTTTAGAACTCCAGTCCAGCAATCCAATGCTCCTGATCTGAGAGGGGAAATCTGGGTTCAAAGCCAAAGGGGAGTGAATGGATATAACTTGAGGGATATTCAAATATTTTTTCACATCATTCCACACCAAAAGTGTATTATAGACAATCACATTGTCAGAAAGAGAGTTCATCTGGGTTATGTTGTTAATAAACCATAGAGTATCTAATCTTCTTGGGTGACAGAATGAAGATTCAAAGTCAATCCATAAAGCGTCCCGCCTATTCATAACCCAGCTTGTTAACGTTTTCATCTGAGCAGCCCAATAATAAAGCTGAAAATTAGGTAAAGAGACACCCCCAAGCTCCTTTGGTTTGCAAAGTTTAGAAAGACCAACTCTCTGCTGCTTCTTGTTCCAGATATAATGAGATATGTAAGAGTTCAAAGATTTAAAGAATGATGTAGCTAAGTAACATGGAAGATTTTGAAAAAGATAATTTAGTCGGGGAAGTATGTTCATTTTAATAACGTTAATTCTCCCAAAGAGGGAAACTGGTAGGGAGGTCCACTTTTCCAAATCTTTTTTGATTTTTTGGATTAAAGGAGAGTAATTTGTTTCAAACAAATCATTCAGATCAGGAGTGAGGAAAATGCCCAAATATTTAAAACCCCTTTTAGAAACCTCAAAGGGAAAATGCATCGAAGAGATTTGGGAGTGATTAAAAGACATAGAAACAGACTTTCCAATATTAACTTTATAACCCGACACAGTGCTGAATGAAGCTAACGAACGCAAAACCGCAGGAGTAGAGACCTGCAAATTCTCTAAATATAAAAGAACATCATCAGCATAAAGAGAAATTACATGTTTCTTGCCATTAATTAGAATTCCAAATATATCAGGATTAGTCCTGATAGACTCTGCCAGAGGTTCAATAAATAACGTAAACAATAAGGGTGACAAGGGACATCCCTGTCTGCAACCTCTACGTATTGGAAAACTTTCAGAGAGCAGACCATTTGTATTGACAGAGGCAGTAGAATCTGCATAAAGATGCTTAATAACACTAATAAAGTTAGGGCTTAATCCAATTTTTTCAAAAACAAAAAACAAAAAAGGCCACTCCACGCGGTCAAAAGCCTTTTCAGCGTCCAAAGATAATATCATTGATGCCTTTTTCTGAGTGTGGAAGTAATGAATAGCGTTAAGAGCACGATGAACATTATCTGAACCATGCCTAGATTTCACAAAGCCTGATTGGTCAGGATTTATCACCTTAGGAAGGATAGATTCCAATCTGCGGGCCAAGACCTTTGCCAGTATCTTATAGTCCACATTAAGAAGGCTAATAGGTCTGTAAGATGAGCAATCTAGAGGATTTTTATCTTTTTTTAGGAGTAAACTAATTGATGCATGTCTCCACGAGGGTGGGATTTCACCTTTCCAAATATCATTAATCGCAGGCATGAAAATCGGATGAATATTAGGCCAGAATTTTTTGAAAAATTCCAATGGAAAACCATCTGGGCCAGGACATTTCCCATTTGGCATAGACTGAATAGCTTCCCAGACTTCCTCTACTGAGAATGGAGCACCCAAACTGGAACAGTCTTCCTCAGAACATAATGGTAATGTGATATTACTTAAAAAGTTGGCAATGTCAGAGTCTGTCGCTTTTGATTCAGAACTATATAGAGATTTATAGAATTCCTTAAAAGTGCTATTTATCACTAAAGGATCGCTCGAAGTGACACCGTTTATATCCCGTATCTTATTAATTAGCCGGTCATTATTTTGATTCTTTAATTGGTATGCCAGTAACCGGCTAGATTTATTGCCAAATTCAAAATATTTTTGTTTGGTAAAGAGCAATAGCCTCTGAACATGAGAGGTGTGATCCATGTTCAGCTTAGTTCTTGCATTCACCAATGTTTTTAAGTTTGAAGCTGAAGGAAATCGCTTATGTACTTGTTCCAATCTGTATACTTCACCCTCAAGATTTTTCCTATTACTATCTTTAGCTTTTTTAAGTGAGGAGGTATAAGAGATAAGATGACCGCGTAGAGTGGCTTTGGCTGCATCCCATATCATGGCAGCAGACACTGGAGAGTCTTTGTTATCAAGCCAGTATTGAGACAGATTATTTGAAACAAAAAACAAAAATGGATCACTATTTAAGAGAGATGTGTTGAACCTCCAATTTGAGGTTCTGGGAATACTGAAAGCAGGATTAATCTGTAGGAATACTGGTGCATGATCTGATAGAACAATAGAGTCAATATGACAAGACTGGACTGCCTGCAGAAATTGATTAGGAAGAAAAATATAATCAAGTCTGGAATATGAATTGTGAGGATGAGAGTAGAATGTATAATCTCTCACTTTAGGATTTAAATGACGCCATACGTCTATCAAACCTGAATCTGAACATAGATTATTGAGCACCTTAGATGATTTAGGGTTGGAAACATTTGCAAAAGAAGATTTGTCTAGGGAGGCGTTCATTATACAATTAAAGTCTCCGGCTAGAAAACCTAAACCCTTACAATGGTAAGTGAACAATAAAATCATCTGGGATATAAAGTTAGGAGAATCATAATTTGGAGCGTATACATTGAGAATTGCTATATGATGACTGAGAATTGTTCCTGTAATCATAATAAATCTCCCTTCAGGATCTGATTCTTTATGTTCTAAAATAAAAGGCAGTTTTTTATTAATAAGAATGGCTACCCCTCTTTTGTTCTGTGAATAAGAAGAAAAATAAACTTGGCCTACCCAATCTCTCCCTAACTTCGCGTGTTCGATGTCGGATAACTTGGTTTCCTGAAGCAGTACTATATCGGGTTTTTGTTTTTTCAAATGGGTTAATATTTTCTTCCTTTTGATTACATGTCCAATCCCTTGAACATTCCAAGTGATAAATTTAAGTGAGCAAGCCATAGAAGACGCGAGTTAATCGCAAAAGCGAAACTAAATTTTTTGACAAAATAAAACAGCAGAGAGTTGGCTTACAACAGACACACAGAACGTCAAAAAACAGTTTGCAGCGCATACCCACCCCGACTCTGTCCCCGAACGACAGAGTAACACCCCCCATAGTGAAGTCAACTAACATGACAGTTAAGAATCCAAACTCAGTATGAAGACCACAATAACAATTCAGTCGCTAGAGACAGCGGCCAAACCACGACGAGAATACAAATATAGGAACACGGCGGAAGGAAAAAGCCCTTAGAAATAAAATATAAACTCACTTTTGCAAACGGGGAGCTATAGGCTGCCTAAAATTTGTCAAACCTCATATAAATATTATATTGTAACTGGTATAAAAGGAAGAGAGAAAGGAAGAGAAAGAAAATAAAATAAAAATGGCAGCACGTTTATAAATGTATAATCATAGCTCACAATATTAAATTTATTGATGGAATCCCACAAAACCTAGATGATGATGTTTTGTTTCCTGTTAATAAAACCTCGCTGGTGGTGCTCGATGATTTTATGGGAGAATGTGCAAATAATAAACAGATAGAGAAACTTTTCACTGTCTATGTACATCATAAAAATGTAAGTGTTATCTACATTCTACAGAATTTATTTTTTCAGGGTAAATCCAGTAGAACTATTAGTTTGAATACAAGCTACCTTGTTCTGTTCAAGAATTCACGTGATGTCACACAGGTTGGTATTTTGGCCAGACAGATGTTTCCCAACAACACAAAGTTTTTTATGGAAAGTTATGAAGATGCAACCACCAGCCCTTACGGCTACCTGTTGATTGATTATAAAGCAAAGACCTGAGATCAGTATCGACTCAGAACGGCATTACTTTCAGAACATCCTGTTGTATACATACAGAAAAAAAGACGGTAAAGGTGTATGGTGATTTGTGGAAAAAAAATAATGTCTGCAAGACTTTTAAGAAATCATTCTCTTTTAAAATTGCTATTAAAAGCAACACCGACACAGAGACGTGTTATTTTACAAGCATCCACAGATGAGTTCATCTTATGTTTGTGTGAATTAGCTCTTAATGTTCTCCACGGCAATATCCCACTCACACATCAGCAATACCAGAAGTTGAAAAGAAGAAAAACTGAAATCAAAATTGTTGCTGATAAGAAAGTCAGAGTGAAAAGAAAGAGGCAGTTGATCAATCAACAAGGAGGCTTTCTCCTACCTCTCTTAAGTGTTGCAGTACCTTTTATTACAAGTTTGATCACATCTAATAAATAAATGTCTGGGATGGAACACGCTGAGAAGGTATACCTCGTCCCTCAGAAACAGCTGGAAAGACTAAAGGAGGGTAACACGTGAGTCTATACACCAGATTGCGGAAAATGATCTGGATATGACCATCAGAAATATTTTACACAGAACTGATTTAGAACCGTATGAAAAAGCAAAGCTGTACACATCTGTGTTGCAGAGGTTTTTAACATTATCTAAGCTAGGGGACCGGGAAACCAGTACATTAACACTATCACTTCCGACGCACAAAAATGCAAGTAATGAAGAAGAGCCAACGCCGTCTGCAGATGTGAACACACAAGAGGTTTTGGATATTGTTGCAGATGATGTTTTGAAGAATGTACCACAGAGGATTGTAAAAAATGTACGCTACATTTTAGATAAAATGTCTAAATCCAAAGATGTTGCCTCATGGACAGATTTGGGTGAGTTTACATATAAAGGCAGAACCATCCCCGGCTCTCATTTGATGGATCTAGTTAAAAGCATCATGTCACCACAAAAGATTCATGATGAACGGAGACCTGCTGGTTGGAATGAGTTTCTGGAAGCGTTTTCCGCTTTAAACATACCACACTCATTGGTACCGAATCATTATGTTAGACATAAAATTAATTCTTTTAAAACTGGTTCGACCCCCGCAAAAACCAAATCTTCTAAAAAAAGTAAAACACAGAGTGTAGAGCTAAGTACACCTGCAAGACAATCTAATTATTCAGAAGATGGTGTATTCATATCACCTGTGCTTGATCGATCCGTATGGTTACATTTTTAATTTCTTTTCTTTCTTTTTTTTTTTAATTGATCTTGTTGTTGTTGTCATTGTTGTATGTATGTATGTAATGTTGAAATATGGTCTGTATAATAAAGAGTTATAAAATAAATTATTTTTTCTTTACTTTTTATTGGGTATATTAAACATAAGACATAAACATCTCGCCCGTTTGTACACATTGAACACATTTGAATACATTTTCATTACATTGAGATTGTTTTAGTTTTTTCACAAAAACTGCAACAGATTTGTCATTTTTAACAAGATCATCACTATATAGCTTCAACACATATTTATAATCACGACCCCTTGACATGTGATAGAGGAAGAAGACACAGTGTTGTCCACATCTGTTGGACGAAAAATCCTGCACCTGTATGCTGGAATATTGCACCGTTGTTGAATTTAGTTTTAGAAAATCCTTAATTATTGGTGAAAAAAGGATGTGGTCTGGTTTATTCCCAAAACTATCAAAAAACATTGATACACCTCCCTCATTTATGTAAATGGCCACCCAATGCTGACCTGGGAGACCGCTCTCATCCGTATTAACAATAACTGATGCAGGTAATTTACTTAAAGGTGTTTGAGGCAAATAGTCACAGGGGAGCACCCCTAGAAAATGAGTGTTGCATGAGATCTTATCCATGATCCGTGTAAGCTGTATCGTATTCATTATTATTTATTAATAGTAATCAACCAAGACCTGTCGACGGTTTGACACCTGAACCACCGAGTCAAAGGTGGAATAGCAAATCAAGTTAATTGTGTGTGGTAGTGGCTGTCTGAAGCGTGCTTCAAGTCTAATATTCCCAGATTTTATAAGCGATACGTGTTGTCCACAATCTTCATCCGGTGTGAGATTAAACGCATAGAGAGTGTACCCCGGCAAAAAGTCCTCCCTATCAATAGATAGTGCTTGGTTTTTTAAATGTTTCCCAGAGGCCAATGCTAGTTGGTAAAATTCGCGAACTGCAGAACCACCTGTGTAATCAGGCTGTAGGGGTTTTGCAGGGAACTGTTGACCATCCAAATAAATAGATAAAAATTCTAAATCATAATTTTTAAAGGAGAATGGATTTTTATTATATGAACCTGTAAAGGCATCATTATCTACCATAGCTAGGACAATAGATTTTGGTAGAGTTCCTAAGAATAAGTTTTCTTGATTGCACACTCTTGATCCTGAAGGAATTGAAAAGTTTTTCACACACACGCGGTCAATTGGATATTTAGCAGTGGTTGAGAGCAGTGCTTGCGCATGCCCTAGTCTCACAGCTGGCGAGACGCTCACTTTTTTCACAAATAGTGAGGCTGACACGATCCTTAGTTTATAGGATATAGCATCACTCCTCATCAGACAGAATTCGTCTTTTCCCCTTGTCATACGAATTTTAATGTCAACACCGTTAAGCATCAGTTTTTCTTGAAAGAAGATATCACTGTGAATAGGTGCAAGTAGTTCGACAACATTACTCGCATTGGTAAAGGCAGCTCTCTTTGTCAGACCATGGTTTCCTCCTGCGGGGTCCACAGTATCCATATGTCCTGCTCTATCTTTATAGAACAAGCCTGCAGAGAAAAGTGTTTCCAGCGTATGTTTGTCATAATTAAGAAGACATTCCATAAGACACCGATAAGGATGCGTGTTTGTGCTCTGTGATATCAAACGATCCCCCAACGATACATCCACTTGTGAAAATATTGATGCCCCCGGGTAATTGATAAGTCCTACGGGGGCCCCATCTGCAATATCTGTACCGTCAGGATTAGTGATTTTGACACGTAAAAATAACAGGGTGTTGTTCAGGTCGATAAAATCTTCACCGGTCCCGGCGATAAAAAACTCCAAGGGTGCTGTGTCTGAAATAGCAGATAATGGTGGTACCTCTATATAGGTATTTTTTTCAATAGCAGTCTGTGTCAGGGGTACTGTGAACAGATCGAGTTCTGATTTAATACATTTTTCTGACATGTTGTGTATTAAGGCCATCGTCTAGAATATTGTATTGGCCGATCTCTTTGACTTTGCTGTTGTAACACGTTTTGATGCTGTCTTGCGCCCGCGTTTTATGACTGATGTCTTCTTAGTTGCACGCTTTCTTTTCTTCTGTGTCTGACCACTCCTCCTGACCCCCGGCGGTCTCGACATTCTTTTGCGCGACATCGCCATCAGCCCTGATCCGTCTTGCGTGTTGTTGTTGTTAATGGAGTGTGTTAGCGTATTGGTAACAACATCGCTTAGTATGTTTTTTGCAGCCGATTTAAGATGTGGCTTGGCAATCCGAAACCCTTGTTTAAGTAAAGGCATTGCCATACGGAAAAGTTTTTGAAACACACCTCCCAACCCACTCCCGTACATTACTCCGCCCCCTGCATAACCAGGGAGACCATTACCTGCTTGATTTTGGTAATAGGCCACATATCGCTCAGGGTCTGTGTTGTAAGTGTAGGGATACGGCATTATTTTTTATTTATTTTTTAAAATAAAAACAAAACACTATTTCACAGGTCTGAAGTGTAGCTTAGCAGTCACCTTGCCGTAAGTAAAACGTACGTTTTGATTCTGATCGTCTTTTACCTCCACAGATATCTCTGTGATGGATGCTTTATTGACAGGTACGTAATGTGCCTTTTCGTACCTAACATTTATAATCTTATTATTCTCACCATCTATATGGACACACCGCAGTAGAGGAACGTACGCATCACCAACTGACTGATATTCAATGATATCTGTGTATATATATAAACTGTAAAAACCACCCTGTATATCGGCTTGATAGGGCGCATACGTCACAGGTGTTGGCCCAGAACCATAGTCTTCATTTATCTGTTTTGCTGATTCAATAGCAACCCCTGGTTTTAACCCTAATATAACAGCTAGCTTCCCGAAAAACGTCAGTGACATCTTCGGAGATGATTTTAGAAAGATTTTGTTTTTTACATGATCATATCCAAGCGTCATCCCCGGTGGCAGTGTTGCATTGATTTCTCTAATCAGAAATAGAACATCTTCATAATACCCCGTCTTTAGTGTGTTACATAGTTTTGATATACTACGACCACCATTGCTGATTTGAATTTTAATTCCATTGTTGTGCCGTACAGTCACATCCTCCTCATCATCTTCCAGTGTGTTTTGACCAGTTGTAACTATGTATGCACCATCTTCCTCGGGGAATGTGTACCATGATATTGGGTATTCAAATTCAATCAAACCAACCTCCCATTGTCCTTTTAGATTTATAGTTCTTGCTAACATGGTTCTATAACTAGAAATAGTGTTTTCCGGATAAACAGCTAGCGACGCATTGCATGGGAGTGTCAAGTAAAAACCACCCTCAGACATGGTTGATTTTAAATGAATGTGTACACATCTATAAATGCTTTTTTCATTTATGGTCTCTGTACATCTACCACATCTTTCTCATTTACCCATGTATTGAATTTTGAAGGCCACCCCTCCCACTGGACCAGAACCATGGATGATCTTCCTCGTCGTTTTCTGTCTAAAATTTTTCCAATTTTAAATGTCTTGTTTTTACTCACAGATATTTTTTGTAATACTTCCTCATAAAAAACCCCATCAATAACATCCCCATCATAATCAGAGAGTCGATAGACAGGCGGATTTCGTGGTATACATGTTTTTACTGTGAAAAACTCCTCGGTATAGTTTTTCTCATATCCTTTTGCAAACGGACCCCTTACTTTAGAGATTCTAACTGTGTCACCATTCTTATACTTAAAAATAGGATCGGATGTGTGCGAAGCTCTAGACCCGTATAGGTTATGCAGCACCACAGATACATTTTCTTTGGAAACGTCAATAGGTCTCATTTTGATACTTCTGTGATAGCTTGCATTGTACCCGTCAGTGAGATCTTGAAGTATGTCAACGTATCTCCTGGAGTTTGTAGCTGTTAAATACCTAAACATTTTTGATTTATAGCTTCTATGAAATCTTTCAATAATGCATGCCTTTGTCTCTGTTTCTGTTGCAAAATGTGTAATGTTGTACTTTTTTGTTATATTTTGGAAATGTTTGTTAAAAAACTCTTTTCCTTTATCTGTTTGTAGTTTCTGTGGTACACGCCCCTCTTTCAGTATAGATTCAAACGCCTTAGCCACCTCTATTCCACTCTTATTTTTTAACACACGTACCCATGCGTATTTACTGAATACATCTATGCAGGTCAATAGAAAATGATTGTTGTCATTTTCCTTAGCATATGCTGACATATCTACTAAATCAGCCTGGAACTGCATGTCAATACCATAGACAAAAACCTTGTTCCTTTTGTATTTTATTGGAGCTGTCTTGTGTAGCGTGTAAGCATCCTCCCCAGCTAGCCAGTTTGAAACCTCCTTGTCAGTTAACCGGATACCTGTTTCCTTTAAAAAAGCTTCTTTTAATCGTTTTTTACCACCCAAAGACCCCGGATTAGATGGGGTATAGTATATATTTTTCAGTATCTGTTCAGACATGTCGCTTCAGAGGATACAAAAGAAATAACAAGTAAGAATTTAAGTGATTGGCTTTTATTTATCAAAAAAAAGGGGGTTAAACATTGTCAATGTACTGAAGAAACTTTACACACATTATAATATTTTTCTCAACCATATAATCACTTAGCACCTGAATAACTTCACATACATCTGTCTGATCATTTCTTGAAATCATTACCACACATAGATCTGTTACATATGTACAAAGACACAAAATGTCTGCAATTCTAATTCTACTACCACAGTCAGTCATTAGGTCTAGTATTTTTCTAATAGTTACAGAAACTGGTTCATTGTCATTAATACACATACGCATCACATCAGCCCACTCATTTGACATTGCTCTCACAAGGACCATTTGTTTCTTGATGTTTGTAAGACGCTGTGTGTCAACATCACACTCATTTACTGGTAAAGATACAGCAGAATCAGCATTGTCATCAATAATCTTGTACAGTAAGTTGGTCATTTCACAACGAATATTTTGTTTAAAAATGCTTTTTGTCAGAGCATTAACACACAATGTGTTTCCCATGGCAACGCTACACGTGGCCGCTTTGTGGGGCACCCTTCCACCCGTCCACTGCGTCATAGACAATCTGTTCACTGTTGACGTCCACAACTTTCTCTCTGATCTCACGAAGCTTCTCCACAATGTAAATCTCGTCACGTAGTTCGCACAAAATAGCATCCACCGAGCCCTGTATCCTCTGGGGATTAAGCCTCAAACCTATGCGGTTCAGAGCTTGAGCTATGACGTGTTTAAGTTCCGGCTTTATCAGACTACGTGACAGTTCCTCAAAGTATGCGTCAAAGAAATAGGCGCTGGGTTCAAACAAACAGGAATGTCTAAGTTGACTGGGGTGTTCAACTTCACAGCCCAGACAAAGTTCTTTAAGTTTTTTGTTGATAAGATGTTCCAGTATGACCACAATAGTTGCTTTTATGATACTGAATGCATCTCTGCTGATACATCCATCTGTGTCATCAATCCCTGCATAGGCCACGGCTCCGGATATTGCCGCAGCACTACCGTATGGCGATGTGAGGAAGGTCAGGTTGTGATAACCCAACTCAAGGCAGAATTTATCCAGCCAGCTGTTGTCACAAGGTTGTGGCGTGGTCTCCAGAGGTGTGGCGTTGTCGTCAGGCATTGCGGGTAAAGTTTCGGGGGTGTTGCTGTAACAGCAGGTCAATGACGAATCTTGAGACATGGCCGAAATGAGTGTTGTGAGTACCCTCATTTCTTAGGTATTTAATGGCTGTAATATGTAGGCGGGATAAGAGACGGTTTGCGGTGTCCGGAACGCCCCTTTCAGGATGGAACAATTTCACCTTTACAGAATTGTAGCGATCGTACAGATCACACCATCTGAACATTTTGTCAACACATGTAAAAACACTGTCGATTATATGCACATCTTTCCACTGAAACAAAAACTTCATGTCGTAGTGTATATAGTGTTCAGATTCAGGAATAGGCCATGCACGTCCGTGGATCTTTGTTTTGTCGTTGCAGTAAAAAATGTATACACAGTCATCAGGTATTTTTTTACTGTGATCCGCAACCACACGAAATCTTGTGTCAGGAGTTACACCGTCCCATTCTGCAATGTACAATGGCTCATGCCCACAGTCATTCAGGTCTCTCCAGACATAGTTGTAGAATAACCACCAATCTTTGGCAGGAAAAATCAGACAGGGCTCCTGTGATGTAAAATCGTCTTCTATGTCCATAGCGTAGAATTTTACAACACGCAGTGTTTTGTCGAGAACATATCTCCCCACACGATTACCGGACATTGAAAAATCACGAGTCGAAATATCCACTTCTTCATGGAGAAACTTTGTCAAACTAACCGATTGTTTTTTTCTTGGCGCAAAAGTCAACTCCTTTCTCATTTCAACAGGTCCTCTTGTTGGGGAAATACACATCACTCTGCTGATTTTAGGAGTTTTTGGAGTACCGTCAGCCATTGCAACTCAGGAAAGCAGAATGTCTTCTGTTTTAATTACTATATTCTAAAACCTCTATTTAAGCATTTCAGGTTTGAGGGGGGCCGGGGGTTCCAACTGAGAGTAAAAGGTTCGGGAAGGAGAAGGAACTCCATAAAACATCAGGGGAGTGAGCACAGTGGTGAGAGATAAAACTTCAGAAAGTCAGTCCTATCAATTGTCTTGATCTTTTGATTTACAAACACACACCCCCAACTGCCATGTCACTAGGGCCATGTCATCCCTGACTGACATGACAGCCTGGGTGACAGAGGACAGATACCCCCATAAATCCACCCATAAATTCAACCTGTACACTTTTGACCTGTCAATCAACGCTGACATCTGCCATATATTCACCCATAAATCATAAGCCATAAATTATCATTTGACGTTAAGTGTATGTAAGTACTACTAGTAATCAACAAGAAACAACGAATGGTTGGGAAGTCATACATCGGAAAAAACAAACAGAAGGAAATAATGAGGGAGCCACGGGCTATGGGGCCTAGATGTTCATCAGCAGCTTGCACAAAGTCAGCTAAACATCACTGCAGTGCAATCAGCGAGGCTGAGAGAAATAGTATTTTCAATTACTTTTGGCAACATATGACCTGGGAGGAGAAGAGGGTGTATGTGCATGGTCTAATTGATATGGTCCCCGTGCAAAGGAGAAGGGGGGCTAAAAATTCCCGAAGATCAAATTCCCTGTTGTTTTTTTTACGGGTCAATGGGCAGAGAAGACGTGTCTGCAAAGGTATGTTTTTGTCTACCCTAGGAATAGGTGAGTGGTCTGCCCTTAACTGGGCAAAGAAGGGAAACACACAAGCAGATACTGAGGGACAAACACACAGCAACGCACGTCGTTCAGTGGCAGGCCATGAATTCATTTGCAACTTTTTGCAGGACCTTCCAACGGTGCCCTCACACTGCTGTCGATCCACAACATCCAAACAGTATCTGGAACCTGTGTTTCAGTCGATGGCTGATCTTTATGCAGTGTATTGTCGCGCTGCAGCAGAAAGGAATGTAACGCCTTTGTCAAGGCAAGTGTTTACAGATGAGTTCAAGCGTCTAAACCTAGGCCTTTACCACCCAAAAAAGGACCAGTGCAACATCTGTTGTGCTTTCAAGACCGGCAACTTACCTGATGACAAGTGGCAGCACCACCTCCTTAAAAAAGAAGAGGCACGTGCCGAAAAGTTGTCAGACAAAAGCAAGGCCAGCAACAACATCATGGTCATATGTATGGACTTACAAGCCCTCCTTTTGTGCCCAAGGCTAAAAGCCTCTGCCTTGTATTACAAAACAAAGCTTGCAGTTCACAATTTTACAGTGTACAACATGCTGACACACAGTGCCACATGTTATGTCTGGCATGAAGGTGAGGGATCCCTGTCTGCCAGTGAGTTTGCTTCATGCATTGTCGACTACCTCTCTGCACACACTGAGCCTGACACATTTATTCTGTGGAGTGACGGCTGTGGGTATCAGAACAGGAATGCAGTTTTAAGCAGTGCACTTCTTCTGTTCTGCATGAAGAAAAACAAAGTCATCATTCAGAAGTACCTTGAGAAAGGGCATACGCAGATGGAATGCGACTCCGTTCACAGCGTCATCGAGAGGCGTCTGAAGGACCAGGATGTGTATCTCCCAGCGGAGTATGTTTACCTGATGAAGAGAGCTTGTGTGAAGCCTCATCCATACGAAGTCAAGTACATTGAAAGTGAAAAGTGAAAGTGAAAGTGAAAGTGACGAGACGTGAGGCCAAGTATGGTGACCCATACTAGGAATTTGTGCTCTGCATTTAACCCATCCAAGTGCACACACACAGTAGTGAACACACACACACACACACACACACACACACACACACACCGTGAACATACACCCGGAGCAGTGGGCAGCCATTGCATTGCTGCGGCGCCCGGGGAGCAGTTGGGGGTTCGGTGCCTTGCTCAAGGGTCTCACCTCAGTCGTGGTATTGACGATGGAGAGAGCGCTGGATATTCACTCCCCCACACCTTCTTCCAGGATTTCACCAAGCTGAGACTCTGCAAGTCTCTGCGCCCTGGAGTAAAGTCTGGGGACTTAACTGTCCATGATGTCAGAGCCATCAGGTAAATTAGGAATGTAAATCTTATGTCTTACCAATATATTGTAGGCATGACATTATGATATTGCATATTGTTTTATGAAATCATACAGTGATTATGTTGTTGTGTTATATTTTGTGCTATTAGGTACAACAACAATGGAACGATGGACTTTAAAATCAACCATTCTGATGACTGGCATCCATATCCAAGTCGCCAACTCCGAAACTCCACCTCAGACACCCACACAGTCACCAAACTCTATTCAGAGCAGCTGAAGATCAAAGAGCTGAAATTCAAGCACCTCCAAGAATTGAAGGAAGTCATCCCAAAGGACTTTCACAGCTTTTATGATAATTTGCTTCACTAAGATGCAGTTATAACACAATGTAACACCACACACAGCCTCACAGATACATGCACACAGACACACAGACAAGGGCTCACCCTACTGACAAACACAAATACACTCATACACAAAATATTATTTCATCTGTGTTAAAGAATTGTTTAATTTATTGATGTATTTTTAACATCTACGTATTATTATTCTGGAATTTTTAAAATGTGTCTAATATAATACTTGAATTAAATTGAATGTTTTGGATACCATCATTAAATAATTGTTTTTATTATTATTTTGCTGACTTTAAGTTCAGCTGTTATGCCTACTTCTAGACTAGGCTCTCTTGGCACTGTGCATGTAATAAACTCCAAGTAGCAAGGTTTTTATTTGCGGAAGAAAAAGGGCTGTCTACTGTTACCACATTTTTTTTTTTATACAATAACGAGTGAAAATAGGTTAGATACATTTGAGTAGGTCTGTTTTGTTAAAAATCTATAGCTGTATGCTTCGGTGCAGAAGGAAGCCGTGAGCCACGAAGGTAAGTTTGCGAGCAGATTAGGCTAATTTCTGTCTATTAGATCACCTCATCGGTTTTTGTATTGCATGACTTATAGCATTTAAACCTTTAATATATAGTTTAAGAAGATGTATGCAACCACACGTAGTTTGCTTTGGTTAACTATTGAAGCCTTTTCTCTGGTCAAAAGGCTTAATGCTATGCCGACTTGTTTGCATGCAGATTAATTTCCGCCTATTAGACAGTCCAGTCAGTTTATAGTTTTATTTTGGTATTGCATCACTCATAGCTCTAACATTTAAAATAGAGTTTAGGAAGATGTATGTAAGCACTATCATTAGCTTTGATTAGCTCGTAAAGCCTTGTCTCATGTCAAAAGGCTCAACGTGACCGCAGACTTTGATGAACACTGCTGGAAGCAGCGCCATCTGTGTCTGTACCATTCTTGTCAATTACAGCATAACCTCGTATCTCCCGGCTCCCAATTCATAAACCTTGTATCTCCGATAAAACATGATTTTGGGGAAATGTTGTGATAATGTTGTTACACAACAGTATATGTTAGCAATATAAAGTATAATACAAACTTTAACGATACAATGTTTAATAACTCAAAAAATATACAGTTTTTTTTCATTTCCTGAAAAATGACGGTTTTGGAGATAAGAGATTTCCACCCGACAGCGACGATTTCCAAATGACCAATAAAGGATTTTTAAATTTCTGAATTGCATTGTAGCTTATTAAGTATTGACACCACAATATTTGAGTAATGTGGCACGTTTTGAAGACTTTACCTGTCCAGAATCCTTCTGGTGCTGTCTTTGAGGTTTCTTCCTTCAATTCTGCACAACTGTGACACCTGAATAACAAATGTCAGGAAGGTAGTATTACATGGGTCAGTGAACAAGTGTCCAAAATTGTCTGGCACAACTGATTTCATAACAACACAGTGATAGCTGCTGTAAATAAAAAGTAGCCCAGTACACACATTAAACTCCAATATACATGGAATAATAAATTCACCCCTGCAGTTTTTAATTATGTTTTCTGATTGAAAACTGTTTAGTTTTTAATGCTGCATTGCACATCTTAGCTATCTGCATTATTTTAATACTGCTGCAAACTTTTTAGAATTGATCATTATTTTAAATCATTCATATTTTTAAGCTTTAGTATCAATTTGGCTTCAAACTAAATCTTATTGTACTTGTAGAATGACAGATTAGTTCAGTTTAGTTAGCTCATGCTCTCTGTATGTAACAAGCCATTGTTCAGTCATAAATTCAATTAAATATAGTTAAAATAAATGATTGACTTTGTCAGAGATGAGGGGTTTTTTTTGAGGATTTTTTTTTTACCATGGCTGCCTGGATCTCCTCATTTTCTACCCACTTTTCCAGATGTTGAAACTCCTATTCAGTTTCTTCCTATTCATTCAGTGTGTTCACTGTATAAATGAATAGATTAATCTTTGTCAACGCTGTGTTTGTTATATTGTTTGCCCTTTCACCTCTTTTTGCACTGTTTTACAACGATTGAGTTTGTAAACACGGATGAATTATAAACTTTAAATCTATTATCTGTTACATTTTGCAATTCCCTGATAACATGAAAACTGAACCGTGGGCCTAGTCAAGGATCACTATCAACTACAATCTTCCTACACAATAATATATATAAACAATGAACACATGTCAAAATGAAAACACAGATACTTACGGAGACCACTTATGAATGTCCTTTATCGTTTGTCCTGTTGCTCTCCGACAAGTAAACTTAGTGCTGTCTCATACAAAAACAAAATTCAAAAAGCTGAAATCGCGAGATCTCGCAGCCGTGATTCCTACTAACTGTCTCACGTTTTCAGCAGTCATGTCTCGGTAGGGCTAAAATTGCCATATAGCGGCTGGGAATTGTAATTGCATTTTTCTTTGTAAAATGAAAGAGTCAAATAATATCGTTTGTGTATGAATGTTACACTTAACAGCTTATAGGATGCATTATGAAATCCAAGTAAATTTTTGAAACCTTTAAATTAGCATTATTTTGGCATAATTAATAATGCTATATTTAATAATGCTATAAAATATAAAACCATGCTAATTTAAATGTTTCAAAAGTTTACTTGGATTTGATAATAAGCGTAAATTTCATGTAAACGATTGTAAGACTATTTTGGCAGTGCTCATCTCTGGTCTGATATTGGTCTATTCCAAACCGTTACAAATAGACCACCGATCGCCTCGATTTCGCCAGGTGGGCTAAAAGCAGACTATATAGCCCATCCAATTCAGAGCTAAATCGTGTCTAGACCATGTCATGAAATTACACTTATATCTTTATAGATGTCATTGACACTGCAAAAATTACGGTATATCAATCATCACATGCGCTGTCTGTCCAAAATCTACAATGAATCAGATTTGACTATCAGTGGGCTACCCTTCATTCGACAGAATGTCGAAATGAACATCTCGATTACATATTTTTCCTGAATACATGATGAAGCTGATTTGCACATAATGGTCTGTTCCTGGAGTCCCAACACTGCACATTCAATATGTCTCTCTAATCAAACACCCTATACACCAATTCAACTCTATCTTCATATCTAGAAACCTCTGACTTCAGCTTTGTCAGATAAGTGAGATATCTTAAATGTGTACAGGGCTGTGTTCTATTTCAAGTTTGTTAGTCCCCCAATAACAGTCTATCTCATGAACTCAGATGTACTCATACACTGAGCTGGTTCCCATTACTTGGTTTAAATGGAATGCCATAAACTCTATATCACTAGCAAACCACTATGAAGATCATATGATCTACTTTTTACCTTAGCTTAATTAGATTGTATATTGATCAGATTTATATGTTATAGAGGCAAGCAGATAAATCTGGAATATAAACGCAATGTAAAAAGTTTCACGTTAAATGGTTTCCCATAGAAAACCATTATAAAGAAAACAATAAAACCATTAAGTGAATTGTGCTCATATTCTGACCTCATCTGCCTGTGTAAACTATCAGTTATTAATATAGTGATTAATGAACTTGATCTTTTAATAGTACTGTTTAAGTGGTTTAACAATGTTTTGTCTCACTGTTTGATTATTTAAATATTGCAGTGGGTTCTTAATGTTGATTGTAAATTAGTGATGTTACGTATGACACTGAAGCTTCGATGCACGTATCGCGCATGCAACACAATTTCTAATGAAGCCCCGTATGGAGGCGTGTATTGGTTTCTCAGAGTCACGTGATTGATGACAAATGAAGCCTCACTTCTGTCCAATCACGTGAGCGATTCACTTTGCGTGTTGGAAGGTTCGAACCCCCAGATCTTACTTTACTAGTAAGTTTCTTTTCAGACATATTCAATTATATTTTTAAGTGCCCAGTCATAGTAATATGAAGAATACTATAATTTCAGGAAAACGAAATATTTGCCATAAGCAATTCATATTTGTACATTATTCTTCTACTACATCATATTCTTATTCACACTTGCATTAAATGCCAGTGTTTAATGGGTAAATGAATCTATCAGAGACATAAATTTATTCAACAACCATACATATAATGTTAAGCTTTTATTTATGCACGTAAAATTAATTGATATATGGAATGTGTGACGGCTGCTTCGTCCAACGGGCTGTTTTATTTTTTACTAACCACTAGAGGGTGCTGTTTTCGACACTCTCGAAGCTTCGAATCTTTTCCCGAAACAGTTAGAGGAAAGCCTCATGAGGCTTCATTTGCCCATCACTATTGTAAATATCCAAAACTTGCATTCTGGTCACACATCTTTGTTTTATTCTTCTGATTTAAATGTTTGTTCCTGTGAAACAGATGTAAAATTGACAGGCTTCTGCTTCACTTCTATGGATGTTTCACCTTCTATTTTTTAAGTTCTGACTTAAATTTATCAAATAAGGCAAACTTAAAAAAAAAAAAATACAATAAATACACAAACAACAATAAAATGAACCATAACTATGAAAGATATTCATGTCTCATGATCCAGGATTCAACTTTACTGAAATATACATCAATAATGATTTTGTTATTTAGGCTACTACTTTTATTTTTCCTAATTCTGTCATTTTTGCTCATTTAATATGTGGCATGTTATAATAACAAATGTCCAGCTTGGAAGTAGAATAAAAACCACCCAATAAAACCACTGACATTCTTTAAAAACAGCATTAATTTCTGTTTCTGACATCTTACAAAGATCAAATGAGTGCTTTGAGAATGAAAACTAACCTGTTTGTTCCTCAGTATCTTCCAGTTTGACTCTGAATGTTTCTTCAATCTTAATATCTTTACTCTCCTCTTTAATAAATGCCATCTTTAAAGAAAAGAACAAAATAAATCAGCTCTCAATCATTTATTGATTTGTTGATTCATTTCAGAGATTTTAATTTCATGGATTGTTTTGCAGCAGTTTTGTAAAAGCTGTCTTTGTTTCCACATGTTTCTGTTTGTTGTTGTGTTTTGAGCATCGAGTGTCGACAGCGTGCAGCGATTCAAAACAGTGAATCATTTAAAGATGTAATTGATTCAGTTGACTCTAAGAGGTTTAGAAAAGCTTCGTTTCTCTTACACTGCTTGTCAATGACTGAATTCGTGTTTATAACAAACAAATTCGCGATGTAGGGAGCAAAATGAGACGCACCTTCTAAGTTAATCACAAAAAAATAACGTTATATAAATAATATTAAAGTTATACAAAGCATTAAAACGTTATTAGTAATAATTAGGTCATGTTACGTTGTTTATAAAATCATAAAATTAGCTGAACTGGTTGCTTTGATTTAAACACTTTATTATAAACACATACCTTTCTTCATTTGAACCAGAGACCAGAAGCGCGGTACAGCGCAGCCTTATGACATCACACCACCAGACCAAAATAAAAGTCATGAGAACTTGCTTAAAATCATAGAAATTCACAAACAGAAAACAATCAAAAGATATGATAACACATTTTTAAATAAATCAGTTTTTTTTAAAGACAAACAAGTGTTTGCATTTATGATAACAAAGTTCTCAAAGATAAACTTAAGTACCTTGGTTCTTCATATAGTAACCCTTTCAAATATATATAAAATAATATATTAATTTCTAGTGGCTGTGGCTACAGAGAGATGTACCTATTTTATCCGAAATGTATAAACTAAAATCCTTATCAAAATATATCCACAGAAGTTTCTCTCCAGAATATAAGGGCAATTAGTCAATCAAATCTAATTATGGTTAAAGTGTATTACATTCATGTGCCATGATTCTAATATATATATATATATATATATATATACACACAGCAGTGGGTTTTAAAATTAAATAAACAAAAATGGTTAAATTAATTTCTTCTAAATGGTAATGAAATCTAGTTTAGAAGATACAATAAATTGTTTAGAAACTCTAGAATTATATCCATTACAGGAGAAGATCAGACTGAATGAATCTTCATGAGGTTCTTGATTGAGATGGTACTGTGTGGCACTGCAAGTGTTTTTATTAATTGTAGTGTAGTGTTAACCACGTGTTTTAATATACATTTGAACACGGGAATTGTCAATTGTTTTAAATTGTTTTAAAACAGTATAATGTTTTTGTCATGTTAAATAATTCACTTCATTTAAAAAATTGAATATTCTTTGTCATACACATATACATGTCCAAGTGAGTTTAACTTGTAGTAGACAAATGTGGTACCATATATTAAATTATACACAAAAATGTTTTTTTATTGTTGTTTTTTTAAGTTCCTTATGCTCATCAAGGCTGCACTTATTTGATCAAAATTGATAAGATATTATTTGACAACACTACTAGCCACTACTCTATATTGTACAAATCATATGTTCTGTTGCCCTACACCTAAACCTAGCACTTACAGGAGACTGCATACTTTTTACTTTGTCAAAAAACTCTATGTAATTCTGAATGATTTATAAGCTTCTTCATGGGGATGTCACAAATGTCCCCACAATGTCAACATTTACTAGTTTTACTGTACTTGTGTACATTTGGTCCCCATAATGTGATAAATACCAGGTGCACATAACACACACACAACTCTGTATAGCTATATTTATTAGAGCATACATTGGCACAATGCAATCTCTAGCTCTTTAGCCTAAAACTATCCATCACAACTAAGTGCTTTTTGATAATAGTAAGTACATCGTTCATTTAAAAATATCACACTAAATACCAGTCAATTATGTAGATGTTAACCCCTATTTTGTAAAAAAAAAAAAAGGCTCACAACTCATTTAATGTGCTGTGCCTATTCAGTGAACATTTATCAGAATCAGATCAGAAAGAGCTTTATTGCCAAGTATGCTTGCGCATACAAGGAATATGTTTTTGTGACAGTAGCTTCCAGTATACAACAACAACATGGACAATAAGAAAAATACAAATAAGATGAGAATAAAATATATACATATTTAAATATAAATAGACAAAAATATATAGAAAAATAAATTAAGAAATAAGTGGTATGTACAGTTGTGCTGTTGATGGTAGAAAAAATTAAAAAGAGATGCAGGGGTGCATTAGGATGGAGGTGGTAACAAATAAATATAAGGTTATTGCACATGTTTTTATTGTACGATGGTGTGAACATTTAGCTGTTCATAAGGTGGATTGCCTGTGAGAAAAGAATGTTCTTATGCCTGATTGTCCTGGCATTTGGGGCTCTGTAGGGCCTGCCAGATGGCAAAAGTTCAAAGAGGGATTGGCTTGGATGTGAGGGATCCAGGGTGATTTTCTGAGCTCTTTTCCTCACCCTGGATGTGTAAAGTTCTTGAAGGGTGGGAAGGGGAGCACCAATAATCCTCTCTGCAGTCCGAACTGTTCTCTGTAATCTTCTGATGTCTGATTTTGTAGCTGAAACAAACCAGACAGATATTGATGTGCACAGAACAGACTTGATGACAGCTGAGTAGAACTGTTTCAGCAACTCCTGTGGTAGGTTGAACTTCTTCAACTGGCGGAGGAAGTACAAGCTTTGTTGGGCCTTTTTTACAATGGAGTTGATGTGAGTGTCCCACTTCAGGTCCTGGGAGATGAAAGATCCCAGGAACTTGAATGTCTCCACTGTAGCCACAGTGCTGTCCATGATGGTGAGTGGGGAAAGTGCAGGAGGATTCCTCCTGAAGTCCACTATCATCTCTACAGCGTGTTGAGCTCCAGGTTGTTATGACTGCACCAGACAGCCAGCTCTTTAACCTCCTGTCTGTAGGCAGACTCGTCACTGTCCTGAATGAGACCGATGAGAGTGGTGTCATCTGCAAACTTCAGGAGCTTGACAGAGGAGTCTTTATAAGTGCAATCGTTGGTGTAGAGGGAGAAGAGCAGAGGGGAGAGAACACAACCCTGAGGGGTGCCGGTGTTGGTGGTGCGGCTGCTGGACATGAATTTCCCCGTTCTCACCAGCTGTTGCCTATCTGTCAGAAAGCTGTTGATCCATTGACAGATAGGGCTGAGAACAGAGAGCTGGTTCAGTTTGGTTTGGAGGAGTGTAGGAATGATGGTGTTGAAGGTCGAACTGAAGTCCACAAACAGGATACTCAAGTAAGACCGTGGCTTGTCCAGATGTTGCAGAATGTAGTGCAATGCCATGTTTACAGCATCATCCATGGATCTGTTTGCTCGGTAAGCAAACTGCAGGGGTCCAGTAAAGGTCCAGTTATGTCGTTCAGATAAGCCAAAACCAGTTTTTCAAATGATTTCATGATGACAGACATTAGCGCCACAGGTCTGTAGTCGTTAAGTCCTGTTATCTTGGGTTTCTTTGGAACGGGGATGATGGTGGAGCGTTTGAAGCAGACAGGGACTTCACACATCTCCAGAGACCTGTTGAAGATATATGAGAAGATGGGGGCCAGCTCGTCAGCACAGGTTTTCAGACAGGCTTGGAGTCACACCGTCTGGGCCTGGTGCCTTTTTTCTTTTCTTCTTCCTGAAGACCTGGCACACATCATTCTCATTGATTTGTAAGGTAGGAGGGGGGGGGGGTTGCTGGAGGTGTTAATAGTTCTGAAAAGACACCCAGGCTTCGAAGCTTGTATCAAAAAAAGGAAACATCTCACATTGAAGCACTGTACCGGAGCTTGATTCGTTTTGCCATAATCATGTGTTCTGTGACGTCCGAAGCTTCATTTTCACACACAACCACGTGACTGCTTCGTATTCTGATTCAAATAAGGCGAATCTCCAACGCAGTTTTCAAGTGTCATTCGTCAAGAATAAATGATAATACAAATAAATACGTACATGTGTAGTTTTGTGCATGTTCACTGTGTAGTAATCCCCGCTTCACAAGCACTTTTAATAATATGATAATTATTAATAATCATTTTATTCTTCATTTATTGTGATGATATGCCTACATGAACCATGCTTATACTTTCATAAGTTTATTCACAGATTATTCATACCTTGTGTAAGCAAAATGATTTTTTTTTCATTATATGGTTTTCGTGGCACAAATTTGTTTATTATATGAAACGGTCCAAAAACCGCTCAGACATCTGGGTCGCAAAAGCACTTTTTTCCACCTTTGGCCGCAAGATGTCATTAGTGTGCAACGTGCTGAAAAGCTTCGAGTAATGAACCTTTTTACGATACAATTAAGGGAAAAGCCTCGTTGCTTCGAAAAAGCTTCATTTTCCCATCTCTAGTAAAAACCATATATTGAGTCTTTGAGACCGAAAACTTAAGTTCCCACTCAACTGACCACCTTTCCACTTCATTTGTTGATTCTTGTATTCCTTTAACTATATAACCCAGATTCCTACCTCTTTTCCATACGATACAACATGCTTTGCAAATAAGATGGCTTTTAACAGGTGTAGACAGGAAATGGAGAGAGAAGAACTGGCAGAATTCAGGAGACGGCTCCCTCTGGTGGTGGGATGAATGGATGGCAGATGCGGATGTTACATAGTGATATTAAAACACATATTAGGCATAATATTAAGAAATGTGCATTAAGAAAATACTCCAAAGGAAGCTAAATTATAATTTTATATCAGTAAGTGATATGTCAATAAATATGTTAATGGATTAGAACAGAGGTCTTCAACCCTGCTCCTGGGGACCCACTTGCCTGGAAAGTTTATTTGTTTAAGCAGTCTTGAGGAGCTTGATTGCCTGCTTCAGGTGTGTTTGATTAAGGTTGTAGTTAAACTCTTCAGGATAGTGGGTCCCCAGGAACAGGGTTGAAGACCTCTGGATTAGAATTTTACTTAGTATGAAAAAAATGTAAATAAATTATGGCAATTTTTAGGGAGTTTATTTATTTATTTATTTATTTAAATGGGGCTCATCTCTCCCAACCCTAGCAATGCCCCTGGTTACTGTCCTGTTGAAAGGTGAACCGTCTGCCAAGTCTGAGGTTCTGAATGCTGTGGACTGGGTTTTCATTAAGGCTATGGAATATTTTGGTACATTGAGATTTTCTTCTACTCTAAAGAGTCCCTCAGTCCCTGCCACTGAAAAACAGCCCCACAGCATGAGGCTGCTACCAGCACACTTTACTGTTGGGATGGTACTCTGCAGGTGATGAGCAGTGTCTGCTTTTCTCCAAATGTGATGCATGGATTTGAGGTTCATCAGACCACAGAATTTTGTTTCTCAAAGTCTGAGGGTCCTTTAGGTGCTTTGTTTTTTAGATGTAAATTGAATGTGTCTTCACTGAGTCTTGCTGTTGGATCTTTTATTAAGATGTTTGTGCCTTTCCAAATCATACCCATTCAATTGAATTTGCCACAGGTTAACTCTACTCAAAGTGTAGTAACGTCTACATGCAATATAAATACACCTGAGCTAAATTTCAACTGTCCCACATAAGAGTATAAATACTTTTGCTTTTACATTTACATTTGCAAAGATGATCGAAACTGTTTTTGATTTGCTGTTATGGTGCATGGAGTGTAGATTAAAGTAGAAAAAAGTTAATTTAAAGCAGTTTAACATAAGGCCGCAAAAAATATGAAAAAAATGACACTCCTTTCTTGATTTCTTCAACACATTTGTTGAAATTATGCCTCCTTTTCTCGAAACCTTAACACAAAAAAACTAACTTTGCCCTCAGACATGAAGCCCTCAAAAACACAAACAGACATCAGTCTTACACTGTAGTAAGTTAAATTATAAAACAATACAAAACCAGTAAGTTGCTTTTGATTCTCCCCCTTAAAAACCTTTTCATGTGATAAACACATGAACACAAATGACAATAAACGGAGGGGTTAAAGTAAGATTTTGTTGTTTAGCTTTGTCCTTGACAAGGTGCAAGGTGACCTGCAATCTTCAAAACATTAAATTTCTGAAATTGTTTTGTTCACATCACTAGATCAAAATAAAAGTCCTGTTCACACGCTGCTGGGTCTACAGTCCCAAATGTGCATAAAGAAAACATAACCAACGAGAAAATCAGGGCTAAGAAAAACGTAATGTTTGAACACTACCCTCCTACCCCATAACCACTTTACACTCCAAAATTCAAAATAGTCCTACATCGCTGCAGAAGTACTGACCCAGTGAACATCTTGGATGACAAGGGAGTGAGTACATTATCTGGAAACTTTTGTTCTAGAAAACTTAAATCTAAAATTTTGTTCTAATTTTATTCTAATTCTCAAGCCCCTTCCAATAACTGTCACCCAAATAATTAATATCCTATGCTAAAAATGCCACAACCATATTTATGCACAAGGTGTAAAAGAAAAAACTTCACCTTAATGAAACAAATTCAACCTGTTGGTCTGGTTCACCCATAATTAAGGTTACAACATGTGTATCCTTAAAGTGTTACTAATAAACAAATAAACTTTGGTTTGCTGCAGGCTTTGCTTAACAGAAAATTATTTCTCACACTAATTTTATTCTTGTGCTTCTGAATGTGATCAAAATTATAGTAACTTGATCTTATGTGTTCTGGGTCATTAAAGCCATCACTTATGCTTGTTTTAACAGTTAACTAGAATTGTCTCAATATCTTTTCATTAAATTACCACAGAATGTAAGTTATACCTGAAGCATTCCTATGTAAACAGAAGTTTCTTTCATCTGCAAAACATGAGAAGGTATTACGATTAAGATTAAATTACAACTTTTTTTTTTTTTTTTTTTTGTGAACTGTTCCTTTGAAATGGTCTGTTGAGGTAGACCTACACATTCACTGCAAACATCTCTGAAAAAACAAACACCTAAACAGGCCCAAACACCTAAACCTGCAAACATCTGAACAGGCTTTGGGCTCAATGCAGGCTTTGTGTGAGCAGCCCAACACTGGTGGCCTGTCCACATTAATCCTAAAATGGCCCAGTGTGAGCCAGCCCATTTGGGCCCAGAGCAACATTTGTATCTTTTTGGCCCATGCAGATTTTGTGTAGGCAGCCCTTTAATACAGCTAGGAGAATACAAACAACATTGACTGTCCGTTCTTTGGCCAGCTACTCAATTGAACTGGACTGACTCAACAAAGACCTTTTCAGAACCTGTTGTTTAATATAGGCCAGAGATCCACAGATCTGGCACACGCAATCTACCCAGCAAACAGGGGACATCCCCCAGACGTTGCGAACATCCGTTTAGGTCCGCAGTATGTCCACTTTGTAACGTTCGCTGGCAGACATTCGGGGGACATCTGGACCTGGTCTGATTTATAACGTTTGCTGGCAGACGATTTGGGGACGTCCGGATATGGTCTGCTTTGTAACATTTGCTGACAGACATTCTGAGGACATCCAATTACGTCCACATTTTGGTCTTCTTTTTGACGTCTAGAAAATCTAGTCTGGGCTTTTATCATCAGATAAAAGCATTTGTAATTCTAAATGTAAAAATGTAAATGTAATAGATTGAATTAATTGTTTAATGAAGTTAGTTAAAAATTAATAATTTTTATTTCTAGAAAAAGAAAATAGCAACTACTGTAATTAAAGATGTAATCAAATCATGAGTGGGTCTGATTTTAGCAGTTAGGAAGTAATTTAAACATCAAAAACATGATGCCCTTCACTAATAATTGAACGTAGGCTACAATAGGCCCTATATATTTATCATGCATTAAGAAAAATAGGTTGCATACTTTAGTATGTTATAGAGTGATGAATGCCGCCAAGATGAAGAATGGAAAGTGGAAAATAACACAGGTAAGACAAATATTTGTATTTTTTTTATTTACATATCAAACTGTTAGTAAGCTGACAAGAAAAGTTATTTAGGAAAATTATTATTTGTGCATTTAAGACCACGTGCAGACAAAAAAAAAAAAGTATAATACAATATAGCCACATTGGGAGATACAAGCAAGTGTAGATCAAATGAGTGCGTGATCGAGTGATATCACTTTAGGGTACCCGCATGAATCTATGGCAACGCTCAGCTGCGGAGTGACTGTTAACGTTGATTTGCTCAGACACAGCCTTATGTTTCCGCTTTTGTCGGTCGAAAAGGTATTTATACTTTTGTATTTGTAGACATTATACCGTAACCACTGTGCATCTCTTAATGCTGAAGAGTTAACCTTTTAAAACGTTTGCTGAAATTGTCCGTTGTGTACGGCTGCTGACCATTAGCCTAGTAATCACTTTCGAATGTTAGCATGTAAGGGTGAAATCATTAAATGTACATAATAATGACAGAAATTCAACTCAAATATTGAATTTTCATGTAGTAAAAATGCACACAGAGATGCCAGTGCAGAAAAAATATGTGAAGCTAATTTCGGGCCGTTTGGTCTAAATCCAAATTCTCAACAGTCTTTACAAATTATTTTTCAATGGACAAATGATAGTCTTAGACATATAAAATCAAAATGCTACTCTTCATTTTGTTGTTTTAGGTTAGAAGATAACTGGGAAGAACTGCCATCTGACTAAACCCACAGATGACAACCAGAGATGCGCACACACGGAAAGAGCACAGCAACTTTACAAATGTTCAATTAAAATTAACGTATTCTGCTCTACAACATGTCTGTTGTCTTTGATTAGCCTAAAAACACTTTCAAAGCTAGTTAGCATGAACTTACTTTTACTTAAAAGTAAAATAAAATAACATTCAGAGAACTTAAAGCGAAAGTCCCCTAAACATCCCGAATGGCCGCTGCACGTCCTCTGAACGTCCCCGTGAATGTCTGGAGGATGTCTTTGCGAACGTCCGCTCAATCTAAAGGGGACCCTACACGTTGACGTCTGAGGGACGTTCACAGAGGCCATTTAGGGGATGTCCTGGGGACCTTTTTTTTGTTAGCTGGGTACTTTCCTGCAGAGTTTAGTTCTAACCCTAATGAAACACACTTGAGCATGTTAATCAATGTCTTCAGGATCATTAGAAAATTCATGTGGGTGAGTTTGAGCTAAACTCTGCAGGAAAGTGGATCCCACAAGCCAGTTTTGAGGCTGATTTGCTTTTCAGAGGCTGATTGAAAATGCTCTTTTCAGGCAAGAAATTCTGCTAAAGGTAAAGTTGCAGAATTCAAGAGACAGAGCGAGTGGATGAAGACGAAGAGTGAGCTTTGTTAATGAATACTTTAGCACAACACAATACTTTGACAATATAGACATTAGTTATGTGGTGACTGTGGGAATTTCAGATGTATAATAACTTTTTCCCAAAGATGTTTTTTTTTTTTTTTTTTTGTATATTAATAGTGTGGGCGCTGTTTGAGGGCTGCCAACGTTTTGCCAATAAGCAAAGTCTCAGTGGCCCTGCGTTGACAGCTGGCTGGTGCCCTTAGGCTAGCCCTAAGTTGGCCCGTAAAGGGTGAGCACAGGTTTGTTTGCAGGGATTCCATGCAATTCCTTACTAAACATTCCTTTATGATTAACTTCCAAGTAAATTGCGCAAGTTGAAGTTTCTGATTACATAAATGTCCAGGTTCTCATGAAGACCCACCCACTTTGAATAGCTATAAAATGCTGAAATATATATGTTTTTTAATCATATCTTGAGCAAAGATGGATCTGCAGATCTCAATTTTTGTTTTCTTCTTGCTTTTTACTGCAGGTACAAAGACAAATAGTGTTTGTAATGTTACTGGGTACAAATACAGATCTGTATGTCTCACTGTCTCTGTCTTGCATTACTAAAGGACACTCTCTCAGCTGTTACAATTGCATGGATCCGATCGGTTCTTGTGCAGATCCAAAGGTAGAAGAATGTCCCAGTGGATCTTACAAGTGCTTGACTGTAACAACAGTGGCACAAGTTGGTAAGTCCAATGTGATGTATCTAAATGTACTGTTATAATTGATGGATGATTCAGTGCTGTTTTGCTACATGGAAATAACTTCTCACAGAGCTGCTAACTTTTGCTATAGGTAAATGAAGGTAAATAACTACTGCACTTTGTTATGCTAAAAAATAAAACTAATTGAGCTACAAAACATGTGTTATGACAGATTAAAATAATATGATAAAAACTACCAATTTTAAATATCAAGCTGCATAACAGAATATTTTTGTAGATCTAAAATAACTAAAAGCAGATTTGTGTTCAAGTTACAAATGGCCATGATTTCTCTGGACACTTTTTGATATTTTCACATAACTGCAAATAGTGGAATCATTTCATTTTCCTATTACATGAATAGGATGAATCTCTTTTTTTGCAGGTTCTGATACGGTGACCAGCAAAGTTAAAGGGTGTGCACCTGACTGTGAACCTCCAACCAAACCGACAATAATTGGAACAGTATCTGCCCAGTGCTGTGATTCTGACCTTTGCAATGCAGCAGGTATTGCCTTTCATTTGACTGTCTGATTTTGTCCACAGTAACTTAAAAATGCAAACAATAATTCTACGAACACAAGTGATTGTTCAGAGGATCATACTATCAATTTCAAGAGTAGCCCTGAATAGTGTCAAGCTTGTGCGGTAAGAAAAAGGGAGAATCTTATGAATTAAGTCTTTAAGTGCTTGAATTAAGTGCTTTTGTTTTTATAAAACTGTAATTAAATGTATCACCAATGAATAAGCATTTTTAATTGCTAATATTTGTGGTAGTAGCATTAATTAACAGTAGTTTCCTTATTGTCTTGATTAGATGGGATGTGTAAGGGAAGCTTCCTCCTGCTGTTGTCTCTTCTGTTCTTCTACTTCCTGTTTCAGTGAGTCCAGCTGCACTTCAGATACAACAACTGCAGCAAAAACTGAATGTCACACACATTCTGTTTATACTCTACTAAATAAAGTGTGAATGTTCTGCTGTTCTTTGATGTCATGATTTGAGGAGTGGAAAATCTGTATTTTATTTAAAAAGTATTAACCAAAATCCTCCACCAACAATGTAACAGAGAATATATATATATATATATATTTATATATATATATATGTACACCTGCAATAGAGACTAATATCAAGTCACCTTTATTTATATAGTGCTTTTAATAATACAGGTTGTGTCAAAGCAACTTTACACCGCTGACATTCAGGGCTGTAAAGGTCATCTCTAGGTGCTGATCCACTATCTGAACTAGATACGGACTGGATCTGCTATGGTCACCTCAGAATAAGAATAAAACAGACTAATATTAGCATAGTATATATTAGACTATGTATTTCCTTTATAGTTCATTTTCCTTTTTTTCATATATATGTATGAGGAATATCACAAGTAGTCATGTCATATCGCTCACTTTTTTTCAACAGTAGGCATGAGGCCATCTAAAGCTACAAGTGTGATATTACATTTATACAACAGTTCAAAAGCACAAGTGTTTTCTTGTTTGTTTGTTTTTTTTTTCATTTGTTGTATGAAAAAAATGTAATACTTTTGTTTAAAAGTATTTTTAGTGGTTTCAATTTAATTTATCCACATGTACCAAAGTACATGTACATTTAATCCTTGTTAAAACACACACACACACACACACACACACACACACACACACACAATTACATTTTTGAGCTGTAAAATGTAGTGGTACTGTGGCAAATTTTTTGTTGTATTATTATCTTTACACTCTTATCTTTATCTTATCTTTATTATCTATTATCTTTACTCTAATTAGTTCAGTCTTGTAGTTAGGAGTTAAGGAGCTTGGTTGGCAACAGGTTTTGTTTGTTTAGGATGATAAAGGAGCGAACGTGTTTTTCCGTAGAATTTGTTTATTTGTTTGCCGGCGTTGTTCTAAGCCGACAGCAGAGCAGAGTTTAAGTGTTCTTACATGTGTTTTTTTTTTTTTTTAAAGGGAGATACAGTGCTATGTATTACTATTTTTTATTTATTTATTTTGTTTTTCAAATATCTGCAAAAAGTTTCATTAACACTTTAGCAGCCATATGAATAGCCCATTAAAGTTTGTAACATTTAATGTAAATGGCCTACATAGCCCAATAAAAAGGAAGAGGGTATATACATATCTTAAAAAACAGAACGCAGATATAGTGTTTTTACAAGAAACACACTGAATCGCTCATGAACATCAGAAACTCAAGAGAGAGAAGGTTGGACAGGTTTTTGTATCCTCATTTAATTCAAAATCAAGGGGGACTGCAATACTGATTAATAAAAATATTCCGTTTAGATCATCAAAGACGATCAAAAACCCATTGGGAAGATATATATTAGTATAAGGTCTTATATATTCAGAACAGTGGACTTTTTTTAACATATATGCACCAAACTATGACGACCATTTGTTTATGCAAGCTATTTTTCTTATGATTGCCCAGACACCTGGTTTTATTTTGGTAGGTGGGGATTTTAATTTCTGTATGGATTCGGTCCTGGACAAATCTTCACTTAGACCACAACCCCCAGCTAAAGCATCTAAACTTTCTAAGACTTATATGAAAGACTTAAAATTATTCGATATATGGAGGCAGGTCCATCCTAGTGATAGGGATTACTCCTTTTACTCCCACCCACATAACACACATACAAGGATAGATTATTTTTTGCTACCTATCCAACTTGCACATCGGGTGCTAGCAGTTGACTACCTTCCCCGCTTATTAAGCGATCATTCCCCATTGGTAATGTCCCTATCTATGCCTGACAAAATAAGAGGTACTTATAGGTGGAGATTCAAATCTACATTCCTTAACCAAGATGATTTTGTTACTTTTATCAGAGAACAAATTAATATTTTTACCCTTACAAATAAACCCTCTTGTACAAATACATTTATTTTGTGGGAAACATTAACGGCTTACATTAGAGGACAATGTATTGCATATACCAAAGGGTTAGCAAAGCAAAGGAATAATAAACTGGAAAATCTTGAAGCTGAAAAAACTGGTCTTGAGAAAATGTACCAAAAAACTCCTTCTAAATGCTTATATAGAAATTTACTTAATAAGAAAAGGGAATATAATACCTTGAATACATATTAAGCAGAGAGGACCATAACAAGATCACGGCAACGTTACTATGAATTTGGGGAGAAATCACATAAGGTGCTCTCATGGCAACTTAAAACAGATGAAAACAAACAAATAATAAATTCCATAGACACTGGCAATAACATTATTTATAACCCTACAGAGATAAATGGTGCATTTAGAGAGTTTTATAAAGAACTGTACTCTTCTCAAGTGAGGTATGTCCCAAATGGAAAAAATTATTTCTACTGTTGACTTGCCATCCTTAACTGAAAAAAATAGTTCTAGCTTGGATAGACCATTCTCTGTTACAGAACTGAATGAAGCTATACAGTCATTACCATCTAATAAATCTCCAGGGGAGGATGGTTCCCCCCCTGAGTTTTATAAAACATTTAAAGATACTCTTACACCATATTTAATGGATGTGTTAGACCAAGCTAGTAAAGACAGGTGCTTCCCAGACTCATTTTCTAACGCTATCATTTCAGTTATTTATAAGAAGGGGAAAGACCCATTACAGTGTGGTTCTTATAGACCAATATCGCTTCTTAATACGGATTACAAAATAGTAACAAAAATGATAGCCAGGAGACTAGAAAATCATTTACCCTTGCTTGTGAAACCAGATCAAACAGGTTTTATATGTAATAGGTTATCCTCAGATAACTTAATACGATTCTTTAATATAATACACTTTGCTAACCTCAATCGCACACCTGGAATTGCCATCTCCCTTGATGCCGAAAAGGCATTTGACCGTGTCGAATGGTCGTACTTTTTTCGTGTGCTTGGAAAATTTGGATTTGGTGAAAAATGTATTGATTTGATTCAATCTCTCTATAAACCTCCCCGTGCTAAAATTATTACAAATGGAGTAATTTCTGCCCCATTTCCTCTGTTTAGAGGATGCAGGCAGGGCTGTCCACTTAGCCCAGCCCTTTTCGTATTAGCAATTGAACCACTAGCTGAGGCCATTAGAATGAATTCTAATATTAAAGGATTTAACATTGGCTCTGAAATACATAAAATATCACTGTTTGCTGATGATATTCTCTTATTTTTAACCAACCCGTTAGATTCTCTTACACATCTGCAGAAACTATTACATTCACACAGCCAATTTTCTGGTTATAAAGTCAACTTTGCTAAAAGTGAAATACTGCCTTTACCTACATTTGAATATGAAACCGTCAGTGGCAACCTTCCTTTTAAATTTTCTCCTGCTGGCATTAAATATCTCGGCATTTATGTAGATGGGGACTTCTTATAAAGAAAAATCTTTATAAGCTTAATTTACTTAAAGCCTTGGAAAAAGTGAGGGGTGACCTGGATCATTGGTTGGACCTGCCTCTTACGTTACTGGGGAGGATTAATGTTATTAAGATGAATATCTTGCCTAAATTCTTGTATATTTTTCAATCTCTCCCAATCCATATCCCACAAACTTTCTTTTCTTCCCTTAATGGGTTGATCAGACGTTTTATGTGGCGTGAAATTTCTTGTTTGGAACAGTGTTTTGAGGGTGAAATACTGATGTCTTTTGAGCAGCTTAAATCCAAATACAGTTTAGACAATAAGGAGTTTTTTAGGTACTTGCAATTGCGAGACTTTCTAAGAGTTAAAACCCAATTGAAACTACCTAGTTTAACACAACTGGAGCAATATGTCTACTCAAGTCGACCGTTATATAAAATAATCTCTAGAATATATAACTCTCTTATGATAAATAAACCATTGCCTGAATCAGATAAATCTAAAGTAAGATGGAACATGACCTGAACATTAGCATTGAAGGCGAAATATGGGGTGAACTGTGTCAGGATGGTGTTACATCATACTTGAACTCTAGATATAGAATGATCCAGTTTAACTTTCTGCATCAGCTGTGAATTACACCATTAAAACTTCGTAAGTTTAATAAAAAAAAATTCACCTCTCTGCTTTCGATGTGGTGTGGAGGAAGGAACTTTTTTGCATTCCACATGGACTTGCCCACTAGTTCAGGAATTTTGGCAAAAAGTATGTAATTCTATTTCTGATATTCACGTCAGTTTTCCAGCAGACCCAGAAGTATGTCTATTGGGTAATTATACCAACTCCAATATTACGCAAGATTACGCCAAAAGACTCACAGAAATTTTGCTAATAATTGCTAAGAAGTGCATTGCAAATAAGTGGAAATCTGATACTGTTATTCCCATAAATCTATGGTTATCTGAGGTTAACATACTGGTTAAGAAAAAAAAGTAAAGTAGGCTATTTCATAAAATTTGGCAACCCTTTTTCCGCTATATGGAAGAAACTTCAATAGATCGGATGGATTCTCTATTCGGGTGAGGTCTTATACTGTAATAATTATGCTAGCATCCCAATGTATCATCCCATTGTATTGTATTATTCTTAATTTTTTATACTTAGTTTATTTTATTTAATTGTTATTTGTCATTTTATTTGTTGTTGTTGCTGTTTATTTTCTGTCTTGTCTTGTTAAAAAGCAAAAAATAAAATACTAAAAAAAAAAATAATAATAATAATAATAAAATAAAGAGAAGCCTAATAAAAGAACCTTTACACTCTGCAGTTAATCTCTTATTTACATCATGTCTACATTTTCTGTTTTAATAATAGTTTGCGAACGTGTAGAGCAGAACTGAACAGAACACTATCGGCATTTTGGGTGCTGAGAGGATTGTAACTTAGCCGCCTCCGATTGACCACTGCAGCTAGTGTTGTAGTACACTCTTAAAAAAAAAAGGTGCCAGGAAGAACCAAAAAGGGGGTTTCGCGGCGATGCCATAGAAGAACCTTTTTTGGTTCCCTGAAGAACCTTTTACTAAATGGTTCCTTGAAGAACCTTTTTTATCTTATTGCCATAAAGAACCTTTTTTGGTACTGCAAAGAACCCTTTTCAAAGGTTCTTGAAAGAACCCCTTGCAGTTCTTCATGTCACTTTATTAGGTTCTTTGTGGAACCATTCATGAAAAGGTTCTTCATGGCCCCAATATAGTTAACAACACACAAAGAAATCCAGGAATAGGAATAAATTGTTTATTACGTTTCTCTCTTGTGCCACATAAAATCATATGTACAGGCAACGATGGATCTGCAAACACGGTTTTAACATTAACTGGATGATAAAAATACTATGAATTTTCATAAACAATGAAAATGAACTACAGTTTAACATAAATTTCTGTATATGTGTTGTGTGTGTGTCTGTATGTGAGTGTATGCTTTGTGTGTAGGGGTGTAATGATATGCGAATTTGCGGTTGAACAGTGATCATCCCTGTCCCCTTGTAGTGGAGACTTTGGAGTGAGCAGGGCACACGTCTATCATTATACAGTCGTTTGGAATGCACTTGCTAAAGTGAGTGATGTAATTTCCTCATTATCTTAAGCTGGGATGGTCCTGTGACAGCGCAGCACAGTCAGCAGATGTCCCCTGATTCCCTGTTTTACTAAATAAATATCCTGTTTTTGTTAGCATAAAAATATGCATTTTATATATTAAAAATTCAATATGCTAATATATAAAAACTAATATGTATAAAAACTTTTTAAAAATCAAATAGGCAATTTTTTATGCAGATATCCATCAGCCAATCTGCTGACGGAGAACATGTTGCGTTGACACGCAACATCCCAGCTGAAGATGAGGAAATTACATCCGTCCCTTTACCAAGTGCATTCCAAATGACTGCATAATGATACACATGTGCCCTGCTCACTCCAAAGTCCCCACTAAGTGGACAGGAATGATCACCGTTGAACCGCGATTTGCGTATTGTTACACCACTAATTGTGTGTATTTATGTGAATGTTTGTGTCTGTGTGTTCAGGTATACTTGAATACTAGGAAAGGTAACTTCTGTACGTGTGCATTCGCACATTCCTGTCTCTCAGTGTGAGACATATAGTGTAGAGATTACAGAGAATTGTAGACCCTTTTTACACAGACAGGGACAGGTATTCTTTTGGAAAACAAAAGCCTCCAAAAATGTTAAGGTCTTTTTCAAACATTTTGGATAGGCCACATTGAATAATTGATAAAGTGAGTAGAGAAGGCTGAGCGCCAGAGAAATATCAATGCCGCCATCATCTTCAACCATGACCTCTCCATCCATCTGTATGATAACAGAGCCACTCGTCAGTGGGTTCCCATCTTCACAGTCTTTCAGGACAATGGTTGGTGTTGGGTATAGAGGATCCTGTGGCAACAAACATTTTTAGGGTTTGTAGTAAATAAATGCAGATTTAAAATAAATAATAAAACGGTTTCTCAGTTCATGACCCTTTTATGACCCCTCTCTGTTTAAGGCAAGGTTAAAAAAAACAATTGAGTCAGAGTGGAAGAACTTTACTGGTCTGTATAAATCCATCTCCTAATCCCAGCTGAACACCTCTGGTGTGACTTTAAATGCAGACCTTGTGCCAAAAACTCATCATAAACAGCAATATGCAGATATTTATGCAGATCAGTCAAGTTCTTCCACACTGACTCAATCAGTCATTTCATTTTGAGACTTATACACCAAGGCATTGTCATGTTAGAATAGAAAATGGTAATTTACAAACTGATGCTGTAAAATTAGAAGAACACAAGGGAAAAAAAAAAACAATTTCAGATGTTGCCAATGAACCTAAACAATGCATATTGGAACGCAACAATACAGCGTAATGAACAATAACTTACAAGAAGTTGCTTGAGTTTACTAAACTGAAACTTTGAATGGCGATGCTTACTGTTCCAAGTGTCATTTGATGGCCTTTTTTTAAGCAGAAATGTGCGTAAAGGGTTAGTTCACCCAAAAATGAAAATTTAGCATTTTTTTTTTTTTACTTACCTCATGTCATTCCAAACCTGTAAGACCTCTGTTCATCTCCGGAACACAATTTAAGATATTTTAGAATTAGTCCCAGAGCTTTCTGACCCTCCACTGAAATTGTATGTACTGTATGCTGTCCATGTCCAGGAGGGTAATAAAAACATCATTAAAGTAGTCCATGTGACATCAGTTGGGTTAGTTAGAATTTGCTGAAGCAACATATATACATTTTGGTCCGAACATAACAAAAATTGCGACTTCATTCAGCATTGTCTTCTCTTCCGGGTCTGTTGTGAATCCGCATTCACGACAATGCAGTGAAGCTGCTGACGTGTTATCTGGTGCACCCGAGCTTTCTTCACAGTCTGTGGGAGACGCACACTGTAAACAAAACAATCTTCGCAAATATGTCTGAGGATTTCGACACAGAAGACGACTTGCATTTTTTGCCCAGCCATATTTATTGAACCCGAATACACTGCGTGTCCCTCAGTCCGTAAACGAAGCTCATACATTTTCAATGGAGGGTCAGAAAGCTCTCGGAGTAAATGAACGGAGGTCTTACGGGTTTGGAACGATACGAGGTAAGTGAAAAAAAGGCTAAATTTTAATTTTTGGGTGAACTAACCCTTTACCGTGTCTTTTCTGCTCACATAGAATGTTATCATTGTTTGACAAAAATGTTACATTTTCAGTGTTAATAATGTGAAATGTTTTTAGTGCATCAAATCAGTATATTAAACAGACTTCTGAATTATCATGTGACACTGAAGACACTGGAGTAATGATCACAAAAATAAATGCAATTTTTAAATGTATTAAACTAGCAACGCATTTCAAACTAATTATTTTTCACAATATTTTTATTGTATTTTTGATTAAACAATGTTTCCAATCTTCAAACAGATACTATAACCCAGAATGTTTCTTGTACAATATTCATTTGTGTTCCAACCATGTTTGGTATGCTGAGACAGTATATTTCATGTATTTTATTTTATTCCATGACTGAAAAAAATAATTTGACTCAGCAAATCACTTTTTTTGGTGCCAAGGCGTAAAGACTCTCATTAGAGTCCCCTTGCCATTATGATGTGATGTTAACACCTAACATTTATAAGGGGTGACTGTGATTTTTGTACAAATTATTTCTGTTCAAGTTACCTGATCAATGACATAGAGTGATGATTCCTTTTCTTTGAAAAGTGATGGCATTAGAAGAATGGCTACATTAACCATCTGGCCTAAAAACAAATTCATAAAATTTCATATTTGGCAATAAAACCAAAAGTATTCATTGTTTCTGTCAGAGCAACACAACAAATTAAATAATTGCACAATTACAACATTATTACTGAAACAAATTCTGCTGATAAGTACACACCATTTCGCTCTACTTCAGTATCGCATGCATCCAGCTTCAGCTTCAGCATTTGCTTCATTGTGGTGTTTGGAGCCTTCTCCAGAATTTGGGGAGAGAGTTTTCTTAAATTTGTAATAACACACTTGTCCACGTCAACATTGGTGGTGTTGCTCATTTCCTCTAGAAGCTGAAAAAAAAAAAAAAAAAAAAGAAAAACAGAAAAGTTACAAATGTACAAAGATACAAATCATAAGCTTATTGTAATTTCTGTGTGTTCCCACTTATTAACTAGAATGTGGTGGCCTGCCACTGTTGCATAATGGACAATATTGTACAAATGATTTAACCATCTCAACTTAAAACTTAAAAAAGGTATTTCATGTTTTGCAATATCGAATTGAAAATTGTGTTAAACTAAAATATGGCTTTGTACTCTTATGAAAATTACAAAAGATTGATTTAAATAAGTATATAGTCTGTTTGTGCTGCATTTCAAAACAAAGCTCAGACAATCAACCTATGATCCAGTATTTTCAGTGTCTCAGTTATTGTCCAGAAAAATAACTTTTGCAAGTGTATAAAAAAAGTATTGCATTACATATTAATTGTATTTTATTTCACAGCGCATCTGTGTTTCAATATATGACCATTACTGTCATAGGAATAATAATAGTAATGACAACAATTACTTTGTACAATTTAAAGCTTGAAAGTTGCATTTTGCAAACATAAAGTTTTCTTATGGTACATCCCTCTAGGATCACTGCAGTCTCTCAAAATGCTGTTGGGAAACACTGAATTTGTAATCTTTCTGATTCTTTCTTTCTTTTTAAACCATAGCATGATGTTTTATTATTGGGCAAAATATTAGATTTTTTTTTAAAGAAATGGTTTACCCAGAAATGAAAATTTCTTGATTAGGTCATCCAAGTTGTATGTGATATTCATTCTTTTTGACTACAATTGTTTACTCTGGTCCACCCATGTCAAGTGTGATCTTTCCAAGTGTGCATACATTACATGAGAGGTTGTAAACTAAGGAAATAATGTACATACATCTCTAGGCAAGTAAATGAAAAAAATTCCTTTTGGTTGAAGTACTCCTTAAGCTAGAAATTTCAACACTTATGTTGAAAAATTACCTTGAAAAAATTAAAAGTGTGTGTCTGCCAAAAACAAACAAACAAACCCAACATCACTACTTACAAAGACTGGTCGACGAAGGCAGGGGAACTGACAAAGAACCTCTTTGGTTGAATGGTGAGAGATGTACTCAGCCCTGTATTTTTTTTGTTTTGTTTTTTTTTGTTCTTTTGAGCCTCTGCCTTATGTGGTCCAGATTTGGTCTCAGCTTTCTTGACTCTGTCTGCATGTATTTAACATGTTGAGCAATGCTGTGCTCATCTTCTCCATCATCAACATTGTCGGAATCCTTGCAGAAAAATAAGATGATACATCAGTACAGTGGCTTCTGAATAGATTAGTTCGAATGTGCACAGCATTACAAAGTAGAGCTTCGCAATATTAATCATTTCATAGTGTTCTCTAAAGTCCACTTATAATATTACATCAAAAAATGATATTGTTTTTGATCTATGAGAACTAGGCGTGTCCCCGACTAAGGATTTACAGAATTGTCACGACTTGCCTATAGTCGACTGATAGTCGAATCATGTGTTTGTGCGTGTATGTTGAGGGAACGACACCAGGGAGTCAATAAGTGTGTAAAATAACTTTTTCTTTTTTCACAGAAGCACAAAGAAAATAAAGAGTCCAAAACTGCCTGTAAAGTGATTGACAAAAATGAATATGTCGTTCGATTAAACATAAATGAAAGTCCGGCGCTGGACTGTTTTCTTAATCCCGCACCTGTCCGCTCCTGCTGAATTTCTGCATTTTCCACTCCCGCCCGTGCCCGCTATGTTTATGTCCACTCCCGCCCGCTCCCTTTTTCTCAGAGCTTGTGAAAAATGCTGACAAATAAATATTCGTTCAAGTAAACATCCAGAATAACAGGCTTTAAACATGACTGAGTTTAAATAAGATGATGCAAAACCAAAGCACCACACGTGCCAAAAACATTGGGTATTTTTTTATTATTGTTATAAAACATTAAATCCGTTACAACAAAACCACAAATAGCGGCACCTCCGTTTAAACATAGCTACTGATACACAGGCACCAAACACCTAGATATCAGTGGCACCAGACGATTTACTTTAAACTTTAACGTATCAAATTAAACACATAGAACTTAGAATTTAAACATAACTTTAAACAAATTAAATACAAAACTAAAAAAATAAAAAAATAAATAGAATCCCTTACAATATCCAACAGGATTTAGCCTACGTTCACAATAGCTTAACAGGCTATTGCAAAAAAGAAAATAGACTAAATAATGCCAAAATAAATAATAACGCCTAGTTTCGCGAACAAGTGAGTGCTGGAGAATGAAAGTGAAAGGATGAAAACGAGTAAGTAAATGAACGCGTCATAAAACAGAGGACTAGTCTAATGTTACGTGATCTTACCCAAGCATTCTATGTCACTATTATCAACATGAGCGCTTAAAATGAAAGTTAACTGATATTCAAAATGATAAGCAAGCGCAGCTTTACATTTCATATATCTGCAATTATCTCTTATTTTTTTAGGTTTCTCCTTTTGAATTACGAATATATATATAAAAAAGCTGCTGATATAGACAGCTAATTCTTTTCAAGCGGGGGCAGAACGCACATGCTAGTTTACAGTTGACCTTAATCTTTGCGGTGTGTTCAAGCACAGTTCTTTGAAGTTGGCTTGGTGTGTACCGGCCTTTACAAGCCAAATCTCACCATTCCCCGAGTGTCCTCCCGCCCACAGCAAAGGTAAAACCGCTCGCTCCCACAAGAAAATCGGTAGGTCTAGCCTAGACATTGTGCACCCCCATATAACCAACATGGCATGATCCTCATTTCGTAACACATCTGCGGAGATTCGACTGTGAGATTGGTAGTCGAATTAGTCTCTTCCGATCGAATCGTCGAAGATTCGGAGTCAGCCCTTTGTTTTAATACATTGGTTGCATCCAAGACAATGAAGTAAACATCCAGCTGTAACACAATTTTGCACATTTTCCCACCAACTGTTTTTAAAATATGTGATGCTGACAACGGTGTTACATAGTTGAATCACTTCAGAAATAATACATTTTTCTAACATATAGGCATATTACATATATGGTTTTGTGATACAATAAACAAATCTTTCACGAGGTCTTATCTCCACACTACGGACAAGTGTCCGACCTGACGGCCGCCTCTTTACTCCTCCCCCGACTGCAAGCGGCTGCTCTCGCCAGCCGGTGGCAGGCATAGACATCATATAGGTAGACGCCCTATTGGCCGCTGGGCGATGAGATTTGCGGCCGCCATCTTAGACCGGTCGTACTCCTAGTTTCGTTGCATAGCAACAGTTAAGATGCCAGAGCACTGTGCAGCATTTTCTTGTTGTAATCGGCGGACCATCACAAGTAGGGCTCGGGGGATTACTTTTCACAATTAAGATTTAACATTACTATCGTACTATTGGTTGTATTTTAAATCCAGAGAATTGAGAAGGAGCAAGGATCTTTGATAGTAACTTGCTGTATTGAAATCGTAGCTAGCTAACGTTAGCTAGGCTATGTATTTCCCTCCCTCAACTCAAGTGTTTTTCACATAACTTACTATTCAGATCAGAAAGAAGTTCGAAAGCACTTGTTAGATGCACGAAACTTACTTTTAGCGTTAGGTAACGTTACTGAGATATCTTATCCCGTGCGAATTGGACATTAATATTACAGACGTCTGTGTATAAATTACATTATCACTCCATCTACCCATGTAAAGTTAATCCCGCCCGAATAAGGTTTTAGATTACAGTTGACACAAGAATGCTATGTAGAAATAAAACAATTATTATTGGTATAACATTGGCCAGCGAACTTAGTATTTTGTTGTTAGCTTCACTATTTACTGAATCAAGTAAGTTTTCAGTTGTCCTATTTCAGAATAGGAGTTTTGTTGAAGAAAGGTTCTAAGAAATGTGAAGAAAGAAAATAAGCTTGACCTCCTTTGTGAAATGTTTTTGTGTAGACTCTCCCAAATCTTCAGTTTTCATTGTCAGAGTATGTCACAAATCATTATAAATTGTTTCTTCAACTTATTAAAATATCTTATTTTACTGCAACTATCTGTTTCTGCTTCTTTATCATATTTATTGTTAGAATAAAAAGTGTTTATCGCCGAAATTCGAGCTAGGATGAAACGATACAGCACAAGAGACAGGATCCTGGACCAATGAATGAGCCACACAGCAGCAGTGCAATTCACTCAAAGGCAGTTTATTTAGAGCAAGTGATGTATTATATATACTTATTTAGGGAAGTGAAATATTGTACTGTCAGCAGAAATATGGAAAGGTACAGACAGTCTCATGACCTTTACATTACATCATTGTCTAGATTCCAAATATGAGAGATAACATGAAAACTTATATTAAAAAGACACATTACAAGGGACACAGGATGTTATAGAATCTTACATTTATAGTGTGTGATTTATACCGTATATCCTACATCACATATTTTGATTTTGGACGTCAGATCACGTTATATCTTATATCAGAATATTATATAACTGTTAAGCCTACTATGAATATTAAAATACGCTGAACCATGTGTCCTATATCATAGCTACATGAATGACCTTTGCAGCAAAAAAACCCGCGTCAAAATCAGTTAGGTATTCAGTGAGATATGATTAATTAAATGCGCTGACAGCTCATTGCACCTGGCAAACAAATTACACTGAGTGGAGCTGGCGACCGGTCCAAGATGGCGGCTCCACGGCTCGGCCGTGCCAATAGGCAGTAGCGTTCGATAGGGCGTCTACCTATATGATGTCTATGGTGGCAGGCTAGTGTAGTGCATCTCGAACGCACCTATTGGTTACTTTAGTCATGTGTGTGGTTGGTTTTTGTCATGTGACCCTGTCTGTTTGCTATAGGTGCGTTCGACTTGAACCATGGCTACAGACGGCAGTCAACAAGATCAGCCGGTTGCAGTCAGGGACATCGTAGGTCAAGTCGGATACTTTCTGTTCTCGGTAGTGATGCTCATACGGTTTGCATGCTCTGTATCACAGATTAATTAAATAAAATGCAAAAACACAGATGTTTCAGAAATGTTTTCATGAGCAATAGAAACACCTTTTATGTACTGCTTAACACAGCAACATAGTTCAGCATAAGTGTATATAATACTATTTAAATACTAATAAAGTGGGGGTATATATGCTTTTATCCATGTTTTATGATACACTTGACTACAGATGTGCGACTACAGTAAAAAAGCTTATACTGTTCTAAAAACAGATGTGTTACAATTGTGGGAATTTAAAAGGTTAGAATAAACACGAAACATGTGAATGCTGTCATGCAGTGAATCTGACCAATCGTGAAACAGCTGTTACGTCATCCAAGTCCATGCAGCCGCTCTTGAAAAATTGCCTACTTTGATGCCACTCGTGACAGTCACGTGCCGTCGGCACTGTCCCAAGTCGGACAAAGTTTCTAACCAGCATGCACTGCTTCAAGACAGAATTTGATCAAGCTGCGCATCGCTGCATTAAGTCAAAACGCACCTAAAAAGTTGCCTCATGTAGCCATTGTCTCTTGTGGTGTATTAATGTTGTAACCCGCTGTTGGTGATTGTCTGTTCAAGTCAAGTCTGTTACTTTGTCAAGTCTGTTTCATAGTCAAGTCACAACAACTCAAGTCGGTTTTGAGTCTTTGTTCATTGTTTGGATATTCATGTTATTTCAATAAACTGTACTTGGGTTCATCCTTCACCTCGCCTTCAGTGGAATAATCATTACGTAAAGCAACTTTACAGTATCAAATAGGAAGTTAATGTGTCAATAATGCAAAAAGAAACAGCAAACAAATTTTCAGTTAAAGGGAATTAATCATTGAATTTAGTGATGTTATCAGCCAGCTCAGTAAAATTTTTGTCCCACAAAATACTATTTAAAGGGTCATGACATGAGAAACCAAATTTCCTTTGATCTTTTGATACAGAAGTGGTTTTTGTATGCTCAATACATCCAGCAAGTTTCATAACTTAAAATTTCCTTATCATCAATACAAAAGAACATAGATCCTATGGGACAAGGTGACATCACCTAGCCACAGTCGTTTGCATAAACTCCGCCTCCTGAGCAACACACTGTTAGACATTTCTGTAATTTCTACAGTTATTTACTATATATCACCTAGTATAATACTGCAAATTTGCTTTACAGTAAATAACTGTAGTACCATTTGCATTATGGGAATATTCTGTGACGTCAGAGCACACATACAGAGACTCACTGTATTTTTTAAAATTGCTGTATACTACTGTATTTGCTGTAACCGCCTCTTTGGTACATTCTACTGAGGTTGCTTTATTTTCCTCAATTCTTACATTTGGATTGACATTGTATAACGTTTGTTGCCAACCGCCATTAAATCCTAGAAGAAGAAGTAGAAGAAGAAGGATTGACATTTTCCGTAACTTGCAGCGTAACAGTTTGGGACTGACTACACTGGACGCGTAACATCGCTTGTAATGACTGGGAATTCATTTGCCATTCATTTCAGAAACCGCGTGAGCGCTTGGAGTACATATGTACGTCAGAAATATATCACTTTACTGTCCGTATCCACTGGAGATAGTATATGGGTTTTATATTGTCTTTTGCCGAGCCGCACCACCACGCCTCGCCACGCGAGTCCGAGGAAGGCAGGGAAGAAGCGCGCCGGCGCATCGGATTTACCCGGGGATAAAACCGCAAGAGTGGAAGAGTTCCGGAGAACATAAGCGCTGTGTGTCGACGCATCTTACGAGAGAATAAAACCAGCAATCAAGGTAATAATATATTTACGTTTGTCTGTGTGTTTATGGCAGATTTTGCACATCAGTTTAAACTTTTACCCGTAACATTTACTTGTCACATGGCGATAACTTTACCATGGCAAACTGCGCGGTCGTTTCAAACGACTTTGTCAGCTTATTGAATTAAGTTACCGATTTAAATTTGTTTTTAACAAGCAACGCTTGTCTTATATTAACATTGGGTTAGCTAATGTAAAGTTTTTGTTCAAATGTTAGTAGTTAATGTTGGCCAGCAACCTAATGAGAAAGTAAAATCGTATTTTAGTTAGGTTTACCCAAGTTTTATGGCTAGCTGCCTTTTTAGCTTTACAATTAGTTTGTAATAGTTTTTAAATAAAATTTTAGATTTACTGCATTTTTTGTATTTGTGTTTTAAAGGCAACTCCAGTGAAGCATTAAGAAAGACGAGCATGCCAGCCACCCTGAGACTGACAATTCATGGTAAGAGAACAACTATGGTTTTGAGAGGTTTCTGTATTCTATGGGGTTTGCCTTTTAAAAGTGTGCCATTTCTACTTCTTGTTTTTCAGAGAAGACATTTCTGTCAAAGTGGATGATGAGCAAAGCTGGTGGCCATGTTTTGGAACAGTACTTGGGTTTTGCAGATGGCTATTCTTTGACTGTCTTTTTTACCTAATGTGTTTCTGTTGCCTAAAGATTCTTTGCGAGGATAAATCAAGATGATACAACAAGATGCACTGTTCCAGCATTAGAAGTACTACATTGGAAGTATTGGACTGTATTTTTAAGTGTTATACATTCAATGTTTTAAATAAAGAATTTGACATTTTGGAATTATTTTGTCTGTTTTAATTTAATACAGTATTATAGAGTAAAAATATAATGAATAAAATAAAAATAAATAAAATCTAATGGAATATATATTAAAATTAATTAATTACAGTAGTATACTGATAAATTTGATTGTTTTACAGTAAATCACTCTAAAACAGTACAGTTTGCAACTGTAAATCAAATGCAGTTTGTTACTGTAATTTTTAATTACAGTAACTTACTGGCAACAGTGTTGCCAGTAATTTACTGTAAAAAACCCTTGATATGTCTAACAGTGCACATTGACATAGGCTCCACCCACTGGCATTTACACGCTAATGGCTAACATTTTAATATGTTGAATGAAAATATCGTGTTGTATCAAAAGCAAATAGAAATTACAATCACTGCCGCTATCTCATCTACACTGGATACAGTATATCAGTGTTCCCAAGTCTGCGGGTTTCCCAATGTATTTTTTGTCTGCGGGTTGAAGTGACCCCAATAACGTAATATCCTAATATTTAGCCCCTGGAATGTTCATTTTACCACGGTAACCTGTCCAAAGATTTTTTATTTGAGCCTCCCAGAATGCGATTTTTAATAGGGGACCCCCCTCGAAATGCGATTTTTAGGCTAGTTTTGAGTATCAGTTGGACAGGTTTTATTGTGAAAACCTGGAAACCCATGCAGTGTACAAGATGCACATTTGCTTTCTGACACAGTCCACATACATGAGTTTGGCTTCAATAGGATGTTTAAGAACATTTATTTAGACAAGTTTGTTTTAAACAGCTCGATCACATCTTTGTACAAATATCAGAAGAATTCCAACATAAGGAACAAGTGGATAGTTTAATTTTAATGGCATTACGGATTGTGTCAGAGAATTGGAGTTTGATAATTTCATATTGCTTTGTCTGGAAATTACATTTTACTATGTATTCAAAACACATAGCGAGTGGACATTGATACAGTTTCCTATGCAATGATGTTAGCCAATCATAACAGTGGTGGATTACTGACTCAAGTCTTAAAGGACCCACCCTCAAAGCATCTTGTTTTTGAGAGAGGTTCAGAATTAAGGGTTGAATATAATCTTTTTTTTGTGTGCAAAAAACTTTATTAACATTATAAGTAAACCTCAAGAAACATTCAAATAATAAAAAATTCATGTCATGACCACTTTTAATGACATGTATAACAACATAGACATATTCAACACCTCGCTTAGTCAGTCTGTTGTCCCAACATGCTTCAAAGTTACCAACATCATTCCTCCTTCAATGACTACAGGCAGGTAGTTGCTTTGAATGGCTAGTCATGCACCACATCTAGTCTGTCATCCCCCTTCCAGTTTGCATATCAGTCCAGCCGCTTGACCGATGACACTATCACTGACCACATTGACCTGCACCAGTCACTTTGTACACTATTGGACTGCAAACTACCTCTTCTCATTTTAAACAGTCTGATAAGCTCTTTTGCACTACACTCATTACATCTGCACTCTTTGTTTCACTGGTTTTGTACTTTGTATAACTGTTTAGTTGTATTTTTTATATTATATTTCATTTGTATTTTGCATTCCACCTTTATTGTTTAGTGTTAGCTGTGTTTTCAGTCTGAGAGTAATGCAATTTCAGTTCTCTGTATGTGCTGTATATGTGGCAGAATTGACAATAAACAGACTTTGATAAAAATGTAATTATTAACCCAATTTACGACTTTTTCACGTGCAAGATTTTGAAAAAGTTTATTTGTGCACTTATGATATCATTAGCCTTGACTTATTTTACAGTACCACGAGACTGAAATGACATTTCATGTCTGATGTGATCTGTGTTTACTTTTTACCTTTGTTAATTATTACTAACTTTTTTTCAGAGAGTGCAAACTATTTTACTTTTATATATTTGGCAGATGCTTTAAATCCAAAGCAATTTATATAATGTCATTTAAATATACTATACAGTGTCTTCCTTTAAAAGTCAAGTAGCCAAAGGAAATTCCTTCAAATATTTTTTTTTAAATAAGGAAATTGCATCTTGAGTTTATTGTCAGCATCAGCAGTATAGAGGTGTGTACATATTTGATTTAAATGCATTGGTGAAATGAGCTTATAATTATTATTTTTTTTGTTTCATATGCAGAGCAGTCTGTTTAAAAGTACACTATATTTAATCCTACTGTTTGTATGTGTACAACTATTTGGCATTGTTATTTAACTTTTAGTTTGCTGTCGATGTGTGTGTATAAAATTCAATACTTAAAGTGAAAACATATAAAACATAAACACAAAACAATAAGTACACACACACACACACACACACACTAAATAAGAACAGTTGTTATCTTTGCTGTATTAATTAAGGCAGCTCCAACCTAACAACATCTATAAAATAACACAACCATAATTATTTTGACAAATAATTTGCCAAATCTAATGATTGCTTTTTTGAGTCCTTGATTTTTCTTTGACCCTGACGTGAAGTCAAACATTATTAAAAAGGAATTGACAGGGGCCAGCATCAAGTGTCCATTCCAAAAGTTGAAAAAAAAAAAAATAGAAACTTTTACAGACGCACAAAATTGCTAATTTACCTTTTGCAGGGACACTGATTAACAGGCAATCTGACCAAATATATAACGCTGAATCTGCCATTTCTGTCCCACAAGCAAACCAAACAGGAGAGATTGATTACCGGTGGATTTGAACTTGAAAAATAGTGTGTACTGATGTCTTTCCACAGTTGAAACAAGATACCTTCAGATGTTCATTCATGTTTATTTTGTGCTTTTAAGTAGAAAATAGGAAGAGATAATCTGTTCATACGATGCTTTGGCTTTGTGGGACCTTGGTCGAGCAGATCATCAAACTGCAGAGATCACCACATTCCAGTCGAATCTAAAAGAGTCATATCCCCTGCCATGTGCCTATTGTAAAACTGACCAGGAGACCCGATGATGCTAGACCGGCTCCCCCTTTTCCTGGTCACTATCTCTTAGGGAATTTAAATAGCTAAAACCCTAATTCAATCGACTGAAGACAAGAACTCCCCTTTCATCTAGGCTCATTCAGGCAACCAGAGCATGCAGTGTATCTCTTACCAGGTACACATGAATTGACAATCAAATATACAAACAGAAAGGTTTATAATGACAAGAACCAGCCGGTAAGGTTCAAAGGGGCTTCACAGCATGACCTCCGGACACTCTGGTCACCCAGACCCCTCCTTTCTGCATTCTACTAAACTGTGGACGGCTATTCAGAATACACAAACTCTTAAAACAGAATATTTCTACCACAATTAGAGTAATAGTACCGATGAATAGTATGTTCCTTACCTTTCGATATGTGTGGTGTGTTTTGTGTAATCGAGTGTATGTGTATGAGTGAATATATTCCCCTTTTATGTGTTTGCATTATATTTCCTTTTAGTTGATAAGGCTACAAAATGTATTGACAGTATGCAAGATATCTGATGTTTGGTGTTGACCAAACATCATTTGGTGTTTATTTCCAATATGTTTATATGAATGAAGAGTTACTATTGGTTACAATACTTACATTATAATGATTTATTGAAGTTATTGACAACTCACAGATACACCATGTGTGGAACTCAGGTTAATTTATGCAAGGAGGAACCACCTGAAGCACGGCTCCGCCCCACAACCTGATCTGATTGGAGCAAACCTGAATGGGGACAGGCCAAGATGGCTGGTTTAAAACCCTATGTTCCTAACAATGCCTTTCGCTGTGCGCCTTTCGCTGTGTGCCTTTCGCCGTGCGCCGCCATTCCACCGTGCTGACCATCACGCGATCGCGCCATCCAGAACTCTACAAGAAACAGACTCCGCTCCGCTAACCTGCCGAATTCTTCAAAGACTTTGCGTCTCGCAACTCTGACTGCAGAAGAAACTTCCCGCGCATCACATTGCGTAACCCGACAACCAATCGGAGCCATCCGGCCAAGCAGCTCACTCATCACTGACGTGTTTCCCAAAGACATCATCTACGAAAGACATCAGCCACCAGTCAGGACACCCGGCAAACTCACGGAGGAAACCCCCGTTCAAACAGGACGCAAGTAAACAAAATCTCCTTTGCTCGCTGAATTGGTGCACAAAATCCTTATTAGCAGCTAAAAGCCGAATCTCTGCTTTTGTGGTTCTACCAGGGTGCAATCTAAGAACTATAGTAGCAATTGCTAGTAATGTTGTTTTGGGATTCCGTTTAAGCTCCGTTAACCCCATAACCCTCTAGAACAGTATGAATGTGTGTGTGTGCGCGTGTGTATGTTTATGTGTTAGTAGTTTAGTTTGTGTGTCTTAGAGTAATTTGAATAAATTCCTGTTTAATTAATAAAGAAACATTGTCTTGTGTTGTGTATTTTAAGGTCAAATATGCCAAGATCCTGGTTACCTTGCTCTTAAGAGTTAACAAAATAACTGTTTATAGTACTGTCGGGCCCAAGAAGTGCTATAAACCTCAGAATTGGTAAGATGTACTAATTTAACCCTTTCGCTGGACGAACAGTTAATGTTAAAGTAAATTATTGATTCTGAACCAAGTTAATTTAATCAAGCTGAATCGAATCGTAAGATATGATTCCCATTTGATTTCCTAATAATAATCTGAGCTAATATCTTACAGCTTGTTGGACGCTGCAACTATGTAACTCAATTGCCCCAGAGTTACATATATCACACACAAGGGAAGATACAAGTTCCATTTGAAGATCTTGTAACGGTGTATAATATACTTTATGGATTGGTTTACAGTTTAGTAGATAGTTTTAAGTAAAGCAGAAACATTTTGCCATTTTATCCATCTACATAAACAGCTGTAGTCCTGCTGTAGTCCCAGTTCTCTGACCAAGATTTTCACATTTCTTAATGTTTTCTCCTCATGAATTCAAACCACTGAGCCATGCAGACAAAAAGTTGTCAGTTCATTTTTAACATACCAGAATGTTGTAAGTTATGGGAAGGTAGGACTGCCAGACTGAATATACTGTCTGGTAAGACTATCAGTTTTTTTATTTGTTTCCATAATCATACGTGTGGCCACGGTGTGTAAACACTATAAAGTATTTAGTGGTAAATTTTTAACAAAAGTATACTTTTCTGTCATGTGCACAATTAAAAATTGGCATGCAGGCTGTTAAACTGGTCTACAGTAAAAGCGTTAGATTAGACCCAGAACACACACACACACACACACACACACACACACACACACACACACACACACACACACACACACACAAACACACACACACACACACACACACACACACACACACACACACAACGAATGACACACATATCAAACCACTGAACCATGCAGAAAAAAGTTGTAGATATCAGTTCATTTTAAAATTACACAGCTTGCCTTCACATACCAGAATGTTGTTAGTTATGGAAAGGTAGGAGATACAGCTCTTTGATACTGTGTACGATATTATGTAACAATTTCTTCCACTGAGGCGAGTTGAATATGAACCCAAGTGCAGCTCTATTTACAATCCAATGGTGAAATCCAAACAAACAATCCAAACGATAATCCAAGCAATGACTCAACATAAAAGACTTGACTAAGAAACAGAAACTCACCAACAGTGGGTTACAACAACAGATGCACAACAAGAGACAATTTCTAGATGAAGGCTACTTATAGGGAACAATGAGGGCAACATGACACAAATCAACCAATGAGAAACAAGGAACATGACCATAGCAACCAATGAACAAACAAAACAGAGAATCACATGGCAAAACAGAACATGACAAATAGGCTGTGTTTAAAATGACATACTATCATACTACTCTTACTATTTCTGCAGTATCCAGTATGTATACTGTGCATAGTATGCACATTTTCTGTATGCATGGAATACCAGGATGACCTACTGTATTTGCCAGAATCTGCTAAATACTCAAGTACACTGAAATCAGTATAGAAGCTGTGTTCTGAATGGCATACTACCATGCAACTCCTAATATACTTCAGTATGCTATGTGTATACTGTGAATAGTATATGAATTTTCTGTATGCATGAAATGCCAGGATTACCTGCTACATTTGCTGAAATTTGATGTATGCATCTGAAGATACTGTTTCTCAGAATGCAATTTGCACTATGTGATGTTTCATCTTCAAATGAGTGAACTGGAGGCCAGGAATAGGGATTATAAATGCTAAATTTGTATATATGCATATACAGTATACACATACACATACATGTAAATTACAAACTATTGCTGTTTATCTAAAAAAATGTTAGTAGGACCTAAATTGTACTTTAATCCCAATGGCACTTTTTCCTATCAAATCAAATGACATCACTTTTATCTCTATAGCGCTTTACAGTACTGATTGCTTCAAAGATATTAAATAGTAATAATAATATTGCAGTAATATATTATATAAATATTCCAAATTGATAATAGAGTGTTAATAGGTATGCTTAGCTGTAGGTGTAGGCCAGTATATACACTATATTTACACAACTGTTGCTAACTTAGTAGAAAAAGTGATCAATTAGTTACACTAAGTGTAACTGCCAAAAATATAATCTAAAAATATAATTAAATATAATAATATAACAGCTCAGTGTTAATTCAGTTCTGTACAATTTGTAAAGTTGACGGAGCTGCCTGAGCCCACCGCAGACGGAGAGCCAGAGCCTGCTGCGATCGTTGAGCCATCACCACCGGAGCTGACAGAGCAGACGATCGTCCCGGAGCCAGAGCCTACAACGTCTGACCAGGTGCGAGAGCCGGCAACAGAGCTTTGGACGGTGGAAGTTTCAGTGGAGTGTGAGGGGGCTATGGAAAGCCCCGCCCACTACACCACCGATGAGGGTGAGCAAGCTCAGGACTCTGGGGACTCTATGGACTGTTCCGAATTTGTTATGGACAAGAATCAAGTTTTCCCACCCACCCTCCCTCCCTTGCCTCTTGTGGTTGTTCCTGTCTCAGCCACACCACCGCTGTCTCCTGACAGTCCCTCAGCTCACCCTCATCCCACCATCTGTGCGGTGGATTCGCCGCGGGTCTGCCAGCTTCCATCGGCATTGTGGCTGGAGGATCTTTCATCTCCGCCTCCTGGACTCCGCCTCGACCCTCCGACCCAGCGGCTACACCATGGCACCTAGCTCCCTCATCTCCACCGTCGCCCGTCGATCCACCAGCTCCACCGGGCTCCCTCGTCCCTACGGCTCCGCCCCGGTCAGTCGTCACCCTGCCATTGCCTCTGGACTCAACTCCTCCGGCTCGGCTGGACTCCTCCTTCCCTCCAGCTCAGCCTTGGTCCTCGATCGCTCCGGCTATGCTGCGGCTCTCTGGATCTCCGCCTCCGCCTCGGTCGCAGGTGCCACCTGTTCCGCCTTGGCCCTCCAGATCCTCGGCGTCGCCCTGGATCATCGGCTCTCCGTCTCCGCCTCGGGCTCCACGTCCACCTGCTCCGCCACCGTCGGTCGGCCCCATGGAGTCGTCAGCCCTTCCTCCACCATGGCTCCTCCCTCCGTCGGCTCCACCGTGGGCTACCGTCACGGCTGGGATCTGGGTTCCTCCTGCTTCAGCTCCCTCCTGTCATCTCCCTGGCTCCTCCCTCCTGCTGACCCACCCTGGACACTCCTATCATCTCCCTGGCTCCTCCCTCCGGCTGATCCACCCTGGACACTCCTGTCGTCTCCCTGGCTCCTCCCTCCTGCTGACCCACCCTGGACACTCCTATCATCTCCCTGGCTCCTCCCTCCGGCTGATCCACCCTGGACACTCCTGTCGTCTCCCTGGCTCCTCCCTCCATCATCTTCTCCCTGGACTCCCTTTGTTCTCCTTCTCCCGGATGTCCGTCCCCCTCCTGAGCCCCCACCCAAACCCCCCCATGTTTTTGTTTTCGGCGCGAGGTCGCGCCTTCCGGGAGGGGGGGAGTTATGTCAGGTTTTGGGACTCTTTTTGTTGTGTTTTGGTTTGGTTTAGTCCTGTTTGTCTTTGGTTCCTTCCTCTTCCTGTTTGCCCTTATTTGGTTTTGTTCCTGTCTCCACCCCTAATTAAGTCATTATTAGTTAAGTGCCTTCACCTGTCTGTGTCTTGTTAACCACCCTATTTAAGTTGGATTCTGTTCATTGTTTGGTGGTCCGTTCTCGTCGTTGTGTGCGTGTCTCCTTGCCCGTCTCCTGTTGGATTTATTTGTGGATTTAATTATTAAAAGACTTGTTTTGTATCTGAGCTCGACCTCGTACTCCTCGTTTGTCCTCCCAAACACGACACGTGACAGTTACAGGCATCTGGAAGACCGAATTTACTGTCTGGTAAGACTATCAGTTTTTTTATTTGTTTTCCATCATCATAGGTGCCGTGTGTAAACACTATAAAGTATATAGTGGTAAATTATTAACAAAAGTATACTTCTCTGTCACGTGCACTCTTAAAAATTGGCATGCAGGCTGTTAAACAGGTCTCCAGTAAAAGATGATTTATTATTTTTTAAGTAACATTAACACCATGACAGTAATATAAGCCAATGTCTATTGTTGGCAAAGCTGTCCTATCGTTACCCATCAGCACAGAGAATTGACAGAATCCTATCAGTTATAAACAGCCATACATTAATGATATATGTTTTAACGAGAATTAACAAGAGTGTAGCCGAGGTAATGTTACATTACGAATTTAAACTTATTTTCATCTTGTTCTGCTACGCATGGGCTAACCCATAGAAGGCCCCAAGTGGGTTTAGTGTGGGCAAGCCCACAGTGGGTTTGCCTGTGCAAAACCATCATGGCAGCCCAAAAAAAATACATTTTAAAACATTAAAATATAAAATAGTTGTTTATAATAATAAAAAAATATGTCAAAAATTACTGTTTTTGCTGTACTTTGGATCAAATAAATGCAGGCTTGGTGAGCAAAAGAGACTTGTTCAAAAACTTTTGACTGGTATATTCCAATAGAATGCAATGTAAGGGAGTAATGAAATATGGTCAACTCAATATACTATATATTAATAATACTATACTATACTATACTATACTAATATATTAATTTACAGTAGGTCCACTTAACATGTATACATTTATTTAAAGTGCCCCTATTATGCCATTCGTTTTATGAGTCTCATAACAGGATAACATGTATGCAAGGTCAAAAAACACTTTATTTTTTCTCAAAAAATAGACTTAATTTTTTTATTATTTCTAAATGATTCGTAAACGACTTGTTGAGATAAAAATATCTCAACTTTCTAAAATTATGTAAGCGCACTAAAGGTCATATGACAAGAACAAACAAATCTGCTTCATTCTTTCCTGTAACAACATTGAATGCTCAGCCAAGATGGATCTTTGCTGAAACCTCCATGTCTTCCTGGAGAGCGCAAGCCACAGAGCATATTCACGCCAGAGCTGGCTCTGATTCAAGCTACAAACAACTACGTATTTTGAATTAATTATTTAATTAACTATAGTATTAATTATACTTGCAGGTAGAGGTTCAGAGGAGCAAGTAGGTCCAAATAAACTGGGCACTGATCCATCTGTTAAAAGCAAGCATTTGGTGAATCCTGCATTGAACTCCCCGAGATTAGAAAAGCAGTCATCAGTAAAGTGACGGGCACACAACATGATTTGAATTGTACTGCTAAGGTGTGTTGAAAAAATGTTAACCACTGATTCTTTGTAGCTTCAACTCTCTGGAAGTGAAAATAAAACAAATATACTCACACAGTATAATACAGCATCTTCTCAGCACAATGTGAACCACACAGAAATATTACTGTTTGTGGACGGACATTATGCAAATGTGTTACTTTGTGACGTCCGACCGCAACAGAATATTCCGTAACGGAATTCCTGGTGACTCATTTCCATGATCGCGAGCCGACTCTTTTTTTTGGTAGACAATAACTTTATTTATTGTACACTGTCAGCTTCACAACTTTGCAGGTAGTTTATGTTCACATACAGCTACATGACAAACAGCAGGAAAGGTAATATTTGTAAAGGCATAATAGGGGCACTTTAACATCTTTTGTTGGGTAACATTAATGACAGATAAGTATTTAATTAGGAATGCTGTCCCTTTAAGATGGAAGGCATGTATGTAATATTGACACATTCAGTTTTCCCGTTTACATTCACTTACGCCATAACCAACTGTATTTCCGGGAGATTCTCAACGCGACAAACATTTGGATATCATTTGGATATGCTGCAGTCAGCTCACAGTTAACACAATTACCAACAGACAGTCATGGTATCAAATGCCATCAATAAAATTGTGTTTGGTATGTGTGAGTTCAAAAATTCCTGCTTTAAACTTTTCTATAAATCAAATCATTGTAAAATGTATTATATTCTTGTTATAGGAATCTCATCCAAATTATGCTCTGCAAGACAGGGAAAATTTGAACCATGTGACTAATAAAATAATATGTTGATTTATGTATTGGGAGAAGAAACATAGCAACACCCCAAGTTAAGACAACTTCTAATTGGTCAAGACACCATTTGGGATGTGTCCAAGAGCCCAGTTTATAAAATTTAGCTATTAGTTGGGGCTTTCAGTTACTCTCGTCAGTCACAACCATGCTCATTTGCTTCTTTTGCCATTAAGTTTTGTGTTCTTTGAGCAATCCATGACATGCAGGCCAGTGGATGCTTAAACTATGAAGCTTGTCATGTTCTGAGTTTTGTCACAATGCCGTGTCTCTGAGTTCGACCTCAAGTCTGTGCCCGTCTCCACAACTCCACTCCATCCTTCAGCCAATGCCCAAGACATTACATCGAAGGACCATGGAATTTTCAATCAATCCGCAACCTTGGGAAACCCCCTTTCTGCAAGGACTCAACAAAAGGAATTCCCTCAACACAAAGGCAACGCTAGTAAAACATCCAGATTCTAGCTGAACTGGTGCATTTAATATAAAGCTTAATAGCCTCATTGAGAAACTCAGTGAGGGGGTTAATTAGATGATTGATGGTTGTTCAGGTCTAAGCAATTGCAAATAATGCTATAAACTTGGGATTTCATATTTTCACTCTTCTAAACTCATCTCCTCACTCTCTCTTTCTGCATCCTGTGTGAATGTGTGTGTTTATGTGTTGGATTAGTATGTTTTAGATTTATCCAATAAAGTCTTATTTTTAATAGAAAATAGAATTATCTTGTGTTTCGTGCTTACAAGTTAATGTCTTAAACTGCCGATCTTGTTACTGTGCTAATAAAAAGTGTTTTCACAATATTCTGGATAGTAATATTGCAGAGTTGCTGTTATATGGCTCGTTCCACTGTGCACCAACTTGAACAGCCATAGAACAGAGATTCTGTTCACTTGCTGAATCACAATTAATTCCCTTTGAGCTAAATTGACCTGTTTCACTTACATACAAAACAGAGACCTTCTACTGGAACATATCAAAACAAAACTATTTCAATCTAAATGCTTACTATATACCTTAATAAGCTCATCTGACCAGTACACCTAAACTGAATGATACATACACACCTTTATTTATACTGCTAATGCAATGCTGACAACAAACTCAAGATGGAAAATGGCAAAATTCCTAATTTCATAAATATCTTAAGGAATTTAATTTGGCTGCTTCAATTTTAAAGAAAGTTTTGAGCTTTCTTTTCAATATATTTTTCAAGCTTGTCTGTGTTCTCTGCAACAATGTGCATTGTTAAAGACACTGTAAAACAAAGTAAAATTAAATTGTAATATAAATTGCTTAAAACATGCTAAATTCATTTCAATTCCGTGGCACTGTAAAACTTTCACACTATTCAGTGGCGAAGGAGCAAGGAGATGTAAAAATGTTCTAAAGCCTTTAATTAAGGAGGGGCACAGGGGCAGGGTTGCCAGGTTTTCACAACAAAATCCATCCAATTGCTACTCAAATCTAGTCATAAACTAGCCCATTATGACTTTACCAGGGGAATCCTGACAAAAAAGAGTTTCCCCTGGAAAAGTCATATTTCAGGGGCTAAATATGACTTTATTGGGTTCGCTTTAACCTGCAGACATCAAAAACAACCCATGGCAACAGTGTTAAAGTAGACTTGGAAACAATGCACATGGTCAATCCAGAACAGGAAAACAAAATGAAGACGATTAGACATTCACAGCCTGTGGTACTTAAATGCTAGATAATAAACAAACACAGGTCCGATGAATTAGAGATGAGATGAACTAATTAGACTAAACAAGGACAAAAACAAGACCATATAAATGCACAAGCAGGAGTCATGGGGAGCACATGTGGAGGGAAACACAGCAAAACAGTCCGTGAGCATGACAAAAACAAGTTGATTTTATTGTAAGTGCATAAATCAACTTCCCGAAAATCTAGTTGCATTCTTGCACATGTAAGTCATAAATTGGGTTAATATTTAATTTTTATGTTTTTATGCATGTCATTATCTTCTATGTTCTTGCATGTGAGGATGAGAAAAAAAATTACCTTTTAAGTAATGTTAAAACACACATTCCAAAAATAAAGCCATAACACCAAAAAAGTATTTATTTATTTAGCAGAATTTGATTATTTTCAAAAACAAAACAAAACAAACAAAAAAAAAAAAAATATATATATATATATATATATGTATATATATATGTGATTAATAAAAAATATTGTGTGACAGAGCTGAATATCTACTGGACCTTGAACATCCCTTTAATTGAGGTTAACATGTTGATCTACCCTTTTATTTATAAACCAGGACACTATAAAAAGAACATGAGAGACTGTGAGAAATAAAGTTAGAGCTAGAAGCAAAGATCAGTGAAGATGAAGACTTTGGTTTGTATACTGCTGCTGCTGGAAACCTTTGTATTTGTCGCACAGCAGAAGGTAGATGGAGGACTCAGTGAGAATGAGATCAGTCAACAGCTCAGCTCAGAGGACAGAAGACAGAATCCACCTCCGACAGACACCATGAGAGCTGAAACTTCAACTGACTGTCAACAAAACTGCCAACTGTGCTTCCCTGACATCCATGCAGCACTGAGAGAACTGACTGCCATTGTTACAGAGCAGAAAGCAAACATCAGAGCTTTAGAGATGCAACTAAAGGACGAGCTGAACAAGAAAAATGACGGTACCTTACAAAAACATTCCCTTAGTGATCCTCAAAGTAAAACAACAATGGAATTTATTGCATACTTGTAAATCTTAGTGTAAAACTTAATGCATGCTGTGTAAATTGTTATCTATTACAAGTAGTGTAAATGTCATTTAACAGAATCTTTATTCCTTAACAGAAATTTCAAATCTTACTCAGAGTCAAGTGGAGCAGTTGAGAAAGGAAAATAGAGGTGAAGCGATGTGTGAATGATGTTAAATTCTGTGTAGAAATTCAGTGTATAAATTGTCAATGTGTAATACAGAACTATATCACAATATTGCTTATGGTTTCTATTAACAGACAGACAGATAGCTTTTTCAGCTGCACTGAAGCAATCTGGTGGTGGAAATATTGGTCCTTTCACCACTGACATCATACTGACCTACAGGAATGTCTTCACAAACATAGGGAACGCCTACAACCCAATTACAGGTAATTATCAGATAAATTAAACATAAAACTAATTTTATAGTAATGAGAACTTTTCTGCTCCATTTTAACCTCTCTACAGTTGTGTAATTTATGAGAATTACATCTTTCAAAACTATTACACAGCGTGTTTGGTAATAAAGCAAACATGCCGGAAACGACCAAATATTTTCTGTAACTATTGTTATTTGCTTTAGGTATTTTCACAGCTCCACTGAAAGGAGTGTATATGTTCAGAGTCTCTGTCTATGGTGCTGGTAGTCCATCAACTCCATCAGCTGTCTCCATTGTTAAGAATGGCGAGGAGGTGGTTATAGCATATGGTCATCAGGCTGGATTTGTTGTTAACTCCTCGAATGGAGTTGTGTTGCTCCTGGAGTTTGGAGATGTTGTCTATGTGAGACTTTGGTCTACCAAGTGGATATTTGATAACCAGCATAACCACAGCACTTTCAGTGGTTACCTACTGTTTCCCTTATAGAAGATGAGCTTTGCAGGATGTGATTTGAAAATGAATAATAACTAATTTATGAACCTGTATAAATGAGGAATAATGTGTGTATGAAATTTGCAATAGATTAGAATAGATTGTATAAGAGTCAGGATAATAACTTATTAACTTATCAGTTTTAAACTGTCTATTAATGTAACTTTTCATGAACAGTTTCAGCACTGGAGGGACCCACAAATGTCGGATATAAACCTTAAAGTAATAAACCTGAAAATGTTGATACCTTTTTAATTGTAGCTTGTTACTGATCATTGATGTGTATCTCTTTATCCTATATAAATAAGGAAATAAAGGGAAATAAATTTGTCATTTTCTTTTTCTCATATTTTTATGAATAATGACAGACAATCCAGCACTGGGATAGACAGGGTATTTATGCTCTAGACAGAAAACACGTGGAAAACACTAACTCGAAACAAGACCACATAAGGTAAACACGGAAACAAGGCTGGGGTGAAAACATGACAAATATAACATACAGAAACCTGACAGTAAAAACTAGTGATATTAATTATTGATCTCTCTTGTTTTACAATGTAAAAGTAGACTTACAAAGTTGTTTTTATCCTATTTCTTTCATTTAGGTAGTGCACCCTCCTGCACTAGTTTCTATGCTACTATTTTGAAAAATGAAAGAGTTGTGCATCCCCCCAAGCCATCAGGCTACCATGCTTAGGAGGGATAGTCTGGCATCTGCAAATGAGTGGACTCCACCCACCATTTCCTCAAGCCAATCAGATAACAACCTCACTTTGCTGACCAATCATAGCACGTTCTCTCTATAACCAATCACATTTCGCTTTACAATCAGGGCAGTTTCGTTTCATCCTGAAATTATTTCGTTCATCAGCATTGGCTCAAATAGGAAATGTAAGGGCTATAAAAAACAACACTTTCACTGCTATGGGAACAATGCTATACTGGATACAAACGCGTTATGGAAGCGTTATGTCATTCAAGATTGAAAGAAAAGCATCAATATTAAATAAATAACTCAACATAATCAGGATTCAGTCATAAACAGGATTCAATATAATCCTGTTAAGTACAATAACTAAAACTGCCATCACAGTTTAAAATGTACCATGTTCATGACTATTGTTTTGATATAGCTAAAAAAACATCACTGTATTATGCCTCGGTCTTCAAGTTATTTCTAGAGTCATAAAATGTAAAAAATATTTTTAGTCATCAACTGTTTTTGTCCTGTTGTTTTAAGTTCACCTATTTTAACTCTAGAACAGCCACGGCTACCCATAGCTGCCTAATAGCTTTTAAAATATCCAGATATCCCAGTCATTGACTTTTAATTAAATTGTGTTTTTTACAAAAAATATTATTAAATTAATTAGTAAAAAATAATTATTCATTTTTGTTTTGATTTTTTATTATTATTTGCTACTGTGTTGCTATTTATTCTAGTCTGCCTGTTTTCCTGAAAAAAAAAATCGCAACTGATGTAATGAATAAATTTTTTATAATCACCCCAAGTTTATTGGTCTTCTCTTATTCAAATTATAAATTATATAACTAAACAAATTAATAATTAATTAGCTGAAACTGTGCCCTTAAAATATGTAAGCACTGGTCAGGTGGTAATGCAGATTGTATAACCTGGATGGAAATACAGAAAACTCTGACTTCCCCATTCCGTGATGTTGATGTTTTATCTCAGAAATCTTTACATCCTATGGTGGTTGGGGAAGTTAACCCTATATTGGAACACTCACAACAGGTCTGGAAAAAAGTACATAAGATATTTAATTTGTCCCATTCAGGGGTGTGAAGTAACAAATTCCAAATACTCACGTTACAGTAATTAAGTAGTTTTTATCAGTAATTGTACTTTTCTGTACACTTCCCAATGCGCACAAATTAGACTACATAACATATCTAGGCTTTTAACAGTATGTAGGGTATAATAGGTTGTGTAGTTGTCTACAGCTCTGTATCATGCTTCAAAAAGTCGGTCTCTATTTACACTTTGAATATTAAGAGAGTAGCCTACTTTGATTATGGCTGCATTTATTGTTTGCACTTAATATGACTAAGAAAGAACTGTGTTGCTTATTTTTTGGCTATTTATACTGTTTTTATTTATATGTTTAATTTGTGAAAAGAACTTCAGTAAGGAGGTTAAACGTTCTAGAAGCTCATAGTTCATGTTCCCCCATTTTGTGTGTCCCCCACTTCTCAAACCAAATTTACACCCTTGCATTAACTAATGTTAACCAGTGACACCTTATTATAAAGTGTTACCTCTTAACACTAGAAATACCGGAATTCTATAACTACTAGAAAGGCTGTAGTGGTCGTTCTGACCGCTCATACAGCATGCCATTTTTGTAATGTCATAATTACGTTCTGAGCTTCTGTTGAGGTTTAGAACTAGCTTTGAATGTCTGTCGCAGTGGTTTAGTGGCGTCTGTAGAAGTATGAATATTTAAATTATTCACTGGTTTAAGAAACTCATAAAAAAATGTAAAAACCTGCTTCTTTTCATTTTAAGGTATTGTTTTCGTTGTAATATACTGATTAGTAATCAGTATATTAGTAATCAATCAAATTAGTAATCAATAATAATTATTATTTTACCACTCACCTCCCCTGACATGCTCTTGTGTACACAGCATTTCAAAGAAAGCCGCTCATTACACTTTCACAGCATAAAAGGAGTGATTTACCACACTCTCGTCGCGAAGTCTTGATTAGTTTAGCACTGTCATTTCCGAGCGTTATTCCTGTGTTTGATTTTCCCGTTGCCGATCTCCTTAGTTTCTGGTTCCCGTGATTGTTCTCTGCCCGCCTATCGACCCCTTGCCTGCCCTAGGATTATTCTGTTTGCTCGCTGCCAGCCCCGACCCCTAACACTCGGTTTGACGCTTCTCTGTTTGTTCTACGTTGTCCATGTTTGTTCCAGTCTGACCCTGCTTGTATCATTACGATTTCTGCTAATAAAGCTTGCACTTGGATCCACCTGTCTACGTCCCATTCGTCACAGAAAAATATTTAGATCTATCTTTTTTCATACATTTTGACTTTTGGAATTTACAGTGCTCTGCATTTATTGGAAATGTTTGTTTCAAACGTAACAAATATGCAGCCATCACTAGAATCAAAATCCATGAATAGATGGATCTGTTATGTAGGCAATAAAAATCAGGACACAAAAAGTTTGATTGAATGTAAAAATTTATTAGTTCATCGACAACAACAGAACCTGCTATTGTAACTATTTACATTTACAAATTCGAAGTAGATCAATATTATGTTATATTATGTAAAATAGAAATAAATGATAGGATATAATAACTAATAAACATATTAACAATATGCATTTCAATGCATAGTAAAATATAGACATGTATGAAACACACTGGCCTAAAGCAAAATGGCCAAAGTAGTTAAAAAAAAAAAAACATTAAATTAAATTGCTAAACTGCTGGAAAATTGACTGATTTATAAAGCAATATTTGTTTCAGAATGAACAAAACTATCATACTATCATGCTGTACAATTATAATGAAAATATCATACTGTAAAATTATAAGGAAAATATCATGCTGTAAAATCATAACGAATGCATTCTACTGTAAGTGGGCTCCACTTGAATAAGACGTGGCATCATCCACTGATGCTTGTGGATCACTTACTCAGGTAATCTGTACCTTCCATGTGCAGCTCCCACAAACCACCTTGTGACATTTGTGTCCTTTGTTTTGTTTTTCATGCAGTTTCTCTGCACTTAGCACTGCCTTCTTCTCTCCATCTGCTGCTGCTCCTGCCTGGGTCCTGGCTTTCGCATCAGCTGTGTGGCTTTTGTTCTCATGTGGCCAGAGCGAAGTTCGTTTGCTAGTCGCATTATGAAGTTCCTCCGTGAAATTCTCTCATTTGTGCATTCCTTGAACAGGATGGAAGCATTTAGCGCAGCCAGGTCAAGGATATTGGAAAACACAGCCACTGGCCATCTACATGTGGGTGCTTTTACTGAGTATTTCTTCACCATTTGATCTAGCACATCTACTACGACCTTGGTTCTATTGTAGTATGTGACTGTCTCAGGCTTAGCCTTCAGGCTACTTGTGATGCCAATATCTGTGTGGACAGTGCTGAGAATGCAGACATTTTTCCTTGGTTTGCATTGATAGACTTTGAGTGTTGCATTGTTATTTTTCAGCACCACTGTGGTGAACAGCAGTCTTTGCTCTTTTACACATGGGGAGAGCTCTCATCTGCTCTTATTCACTGTGACGGTTTTGGACTGGTTTTCTTGGCCTGTAGTGCCTTGGCAAGTTCGAGGGAAGTAAAAAAGTTGTCAGTGGTGACGTTTCTTCCCTTTCCCAGGTAGGGCTCAACCATTTTCAACACCACACTGTCTCCGAGTTGCTGACCCGGCCTCCGCGTCTCGTCTTTGCCCAGATATGGCACACCGTTTACCATATATTTGGTATTGACATCAGCAGCGAGCCAGAACTTTATACCGAATTTATCAGGTTTGCTTGCTGTATACTGGATGAAGCTACACCTTGCTTTTGTTGGAATGGGCTGCTCATCGACGGTTATGTCGGCACCGGGCTTGTAGCAAGCAATGCTGTTCTGGATGAATTTCTCCCAAACTTCGGCCACTAGTGCAAACTTGTTTACTTGCACCCGTGTGCATCTGGTCTCCTTTTTATTGAAATGCAGGAATCGCATGATTTCCTGGAATCTGATTCAGGACATGGTCTCCTTGAAAAATGCTCAGCCCCAGTCGGCCGACCAAAAGCTCGCCAAGTCCATGCCTTTTCCACCTTGCGCTCCACGAACATAGACGAGTGCAATAAAAGGCTTTAGCTTATCGACTGTCAAATCCCATGAGCTGCACACTCTGTGTGCCTCAGCAACAGTGCAGTCCCTGATATGCTTTAACATTGTTGCGCTTTGCATGCGCAGTGGGGCCTGCAGCTTCTGTTATGACATTTTGACTTTGTAGCCGTCCTCTGTTTTCATTCTGCTGTATAACAGTCCACACAGTACCGTCTTTCGCCATTTCATCTCTACTGAAGGTGGATTTAGTGCGACATCTTCTTCATCCAGTGGGGGGCTGAGTGTTCTTGTGGTTGGTACAGCAGGGTACGATTCGGGATATTGCACTGTCACCAAAAAAGTATAGCCTAGTTAGTTTGTTTTATTCCTTGAAATGTCAGTCTTATCAGGGCTAAAATTTTCCTATACGCATCAGCGAGCATTACGCTAGCATAATGATAATGATACTACTACTACTACTAATAATAATACAGGCTATTTTATCATAATATCATTATTGATAACAGCCAGTCTACCTAGAATCAGCCTAACAAACCTGAAACAGTAGGAGATGGAATGGCAGAAGATGATGAATTGATGGTTTCCAGTCAGCTTTTTTTTATGGATGGGAGTTACCTCAGAATCACTCTCAGAGTCAGTATCAAACTAACTTTCAAGTGACCAAGAAGCATCACTATCTGAGCCTGCTCCTCCATCAGACTCATCTCAGACATCATCTAGGTTCTGGAGGATCGCTAAAACCTAAAACCTCTGTGGCAGTCAATCTTTTTTATTTCTGAGGTAAATGTAAGTTTTAGCTTACCAATGCCATATGAAAAAAACGTGAAAAAAAGTTGCTAGGCAACAGTCACGTGCATCTTCAGCAGCAGGAAAAAAGTAGCAATCGCTGTAATGTAAGTGGTCAATTTGACCGTTATGGCCATTCAAGGTAGAAATACTCGGAACTCTTTTGTGTTTTGTAATTTTAATAAAATAACAATGTTAGAATAAAATATACACACATTTAGGAAAAGTCAGAGTATTATAGTTATATGGGTTTTATTTCAACAAAGTTATTACATTGCAAAATTTTTAAATGGTCAAAATAACTGCCTTGGTAGTTCTAGTGTTAAGGCTCCTTCAGTAAATGAATGAGACTGTGTCAATAGGAAATCATTGCATAGCATCCATGTGCAGGTAACAACAGAATTCTTAATCAAAGGTGAAACCATTAAATCACACTCATTAGTGCTCCCTAGGATGACTAGGTGATGCAACCCACCTCATCACTAATGTTGAAGTCAAAAGGCCAGAGTTTGTACATGACGCCAAAATTTTCAGAGAGTCATTGTTGTGCCACACGTTTTAACAGGGTATGTTCTGCCTTGACATTTTATTTTTAATTCTACATTTTAACATCTATTATAGGAGACTTCAGTGGTTACTAGCTTGGGGACAGAGGGTACCCTTGTCTGCCCTATATGATGACACCCTACACTGAACCTGATCCTGGACCACATACACAATTCAACCTGACCCACAGCAGAGCACAGGCCAAGGTGGAGATGACCATTGGCATCCTGAAGGAAAGCAGTTCAATTTCAAGTCTGGCCTTATTTTAATTCAGGCTTTTCTTCTCCATTTGAATCTGTATAAGGTTCAACTCCATGTCACATTGTCTAATTTGCCTTTGAAGATAAGATGGACCTTATACAGCTCCTTTGCAGACATCTAGTAAAACAGAAAATTAAATCAACATGATAAAGTATGTAATAGATAAACATTTCAAGTATCTAAATAAGGACAACTGCAGGCAATTTCTTACAATTATAAGATTATGTGTGGAGGTAGATGGACCCTTGTCAGTACGGGAAACCCCAGCCATATTCTGGTAAAGGACAATCACAATGTTTTACTCTCTTATGTTAAAAAAGGTAATACATTAGCATCTTACCTTTGTGGGCCTCCCAACATTTTCACTTTCTGTCATAGCAGAGGTGGTCTCTTCATCTTAATCCTACAGTGTAAATAAGTAAGGATATTTGGTCTAACAAACAAAAACTTTTAGTCCTACAGACAATCACTTTTCATTGGACAATGAAACTGAAACACTTGGTTTTAGACCACAATAAGTACGGTGTTGGGCCTCCTTTTGTGGCAATACAGCATCATTTCGGTTTGGGATTGACAAAGTAAGTAGGTAAGGTATTCCGTGCTGATCCGGGCCAGGCAGCACAGATACGGTTTCATTTTGTCCTATTGGATGCGATTAATTTTTTTCCCCGACACTGTTTGGAACTTTTTTTAAGGCCCTTCTCTGCTAGAGACTTCACTATGGTTTTAAAACCTTTTTAATTTCTCTTTATAACCTCTTTTTTTTTATATTGTACATATCTGTTTACTTGGCTGAACAAGTAGCACACTTCAGCTTTTTTTTTTTTCCCGGCCTGTCAGTAACACAGATAACACATAACAGCGTGTATGTGTAACTATGCTATCATCATTCACAGCCTTTTTATATATATATATATATATATATATATATATATATATATATATTTTTTTTTTTTTTTATTAATTTTTATATTTGATTTATTTAACCATACTATGACCGACAAGACCGGGGGATAGAGAAAACAGGAGAGGAGAAAGAAGGAAGAAAAGAAAAGAGAGAGAAAAAAAAGAGAGGATAGAGAAAAAGAGAGAGAACAAAAACAGATAATCTGCTTCCATACCTGCTGACAAAGAGAGAAAACAACAAAAGACACAACAGCAGAAAAACTACAACAACATCCAATGTCCGTATGAATCACAGTAAATACTAAATGTTAAATGGTATTGCGCAGCACACATAACTAATATTACAAAATATGTTTGAAGCAACAGCATTTTAGGACAGTGAGTGTCTGTGAGCACCTGTTTTTACACCAATGTGAATGCTTGTGTGTACACCTGTGTGCACACCTGTGTGTGTGAACGCGCTTGTATTCATAAGGTTCCTCCATGTAAATGCTTGATAGTGTGAGTGGGGAACTACCGCCCCGCCCCGCAAGGCATTAAGCAGGCACGGAGGAGACCCGGGCCCCCAAACATCCGGAGGCCCCCCAGGGCACGGGAATCCCAGAAGAACCACCGCAGGGATAACCGCGGCCCCCACCCAGAAAAATGCAGAGGAGAGTCCGGAGGAGGTCATCCGGCAGCCACAATGCAGACGCCCCAGGGGGCCACGGCGGCAAGCTCGCAGGCCCCGCCGGCAGTCGGCCACACCAGGGCAGACCGGCCCGGGCCTGGAGAACCAAGGGCCCCCCCACCCCCCAGCAGTATATACTGACAAATACTGACAATGCACCGGCGACCGGGGGCATCCCCCACCGGCAGGGCATGGTGTTGGGGTGGGTCCTTGATGATGGTTGAGGCGGAGTCAAAGGCCTGACCTGACACATGGACATAGACAAACAAGCACACACATACACAAGCATCCCACCCTCATGCACGCAAACAAAAACTCACACACTCACCCCACATGTAGACACACACAAAAAAAAAAAAAAAATGGACACTGTACCCACACTCACACTCCCCATTTGTACTCTGTACTCCTGGGACCAGGCACCACTACCCCCAAAAGGGCAGTCAGCGCCAGACCCCGGAGCTGAATCCCCTTCGCTCCGGTGTGAAGACAGGAAGACCACCCCCGTCCCTGCAGCAGCAGAGAAGACCACCAGCCCAGACCCTGACCGGACGGCCAGCTCCTCCTCACAGCCCCCGGCCCCGGACAGAGAACAGAGAACAGGAGTGTGAGGGGAAAAAAAAAAAAAAAAAAAAAAAAAAAAACAGAGGGAAGGCTGAATGAACAGACCACCCTCTGGACGCCGTTCAGTGTGCCCACCCCCAAGGCCCTATATGTATGTGTCATGTGACAGTAAGTAATGAGAGTGTCTAAGTAATGATGCATGATTGGGATGCGAGAGGCCACGAGGAGACAGAGGAGTCCCAACTCCCCTGCATCCCAGCGACACACCCACACCCCAAAAACCCTACCTGTATGTTGATGTGATGGGGCAGGAGAGGGGAAGCATTAGGGATGGGGAGGAAAACATCGGAGGAGTTTTCATCATTCAGTCAACTCCCAGACTACCGAAGACAATAGACACCCAGGTTAGACCAGTCCTCCGCCCCTATTGGGTCCCTCCCTCCATGCAGAGTGAATACTGACAGATGGTAACGACGTCCCCACCAGCTAAAGACACCCCCGGCCCCACCGATGCATCGGAAGCCCCCGCACCAAGGCCGGGCCCAAGTGCATGCATCCACCCACGCCCCCGGCGGCACACCCACCAGGACCCAAGCCCCCCAGGGCCAGCCGGAATCCCAGCCCGGAGGCAGAGCGCCCCCAGAACCCCGACACAGGCCTCCCCAGCAGCGCCGCGTGCAGTCGCCAGAAAAAACAACACCCGAGAGTCACCAGTACCCCATCCAGGCCAGGACCGCAGCCCCAGCGCCGAATCCCCCAAGAACCCCACCCCCCAGACGCCCCAAGCCAATTGGCCCCCCACGCCAACAACAAAAATCAAAGCCGGACAGAATCAGGACCCCCCACCCGCACTAGGTGATGGAGCTGATCAAAGGAGCCCAGAGAGAATGATCTAATGTGGCAGCAGAAGCTGTGTCAAGATTAATATAGTCCAACAAGCGATCTCTATATTCGTTGATATTAAGATTATTTTTATTTTTCCAGTTCATGAGGACCGTCTTCTTGGCAATGCATAAGGCGGTGAAAGCCATGAGGATTGTGTTACCTTCTGTAGTGATACCATCAAGGTCACCCAACAGGCAGACTGACGGAGAAGCTGGAATTGAACATTTAAGACACTTTGGTGCCCCTCTTAAGACAGAAGCTGGAGGATGTTTGGTCATTTGTCCTGACACATGCTGTTGGAGAGTTATATAATATTTTTAACCAGTTTATGAAAGAATTTCCAAAGCCAAATTTGTGTAAAGCTGCAATAGAAAAATCCAGTTAACCCTATCAAAAGCTTTTTCTGCATCTAGAGACAATATTGTAATTTTAAGGTTTTTATTGCAGGATTAGTTTATCAAGTTAAGTAATCTACTTGTATTTGTTGCGGAGTGCCTCCCTTTTATGAAACCAGTTTGGTCGGGATGAATTATGAGAGGGGTTATCTTCTCTATTCTTTTTGAGAGAGCTTTGCAGATTATTTTAATGTCCACATTAATAAGGGATATTGGACGATAACTTAATTGGTTAATCTAATGATTATTAGAATGAATAATCGACTAATCATCGATTATTTCACCAATATTCTAACATAAATAAAGGTCCCTTCAGCTTTAGAAAAGCATATCATGTAATAACAATTATTATACAGTTGGTAATACTTTACAGTAAGGTTCATTACTTAACATTAGGTAATGAACAAAGAATGAAAAACACTTTTAAAGCATTTATTAATCTTAGTTAATGTTAATATTAACATTTACTAATGCATTTATAAACATCACAAGATGTGTTTTTAACATTTAGTAAATGCACTGTGAACTGACCACAATCAAAAATTAAACAGATGTATTTTTATTATCCAACATTAACAAAGGTTAATACATAAATGTAATAAATGTATTGTTCATTGTTCATTCATGTTAATAATAATAATAATAATAATAATAATAATGATAAATAACTTGATATAACAAATGATACCTTATTGTTGTCACATACACAACACAAACACAGGAGATGGAGTGACAATGGAGAGGTTGATTTATTGATACAGATGATATTAGAGAACGTAAACATATGAATAGATGGCAGGGTAAGCTTATCTGATAGTTCGTTGAGAGAAATGGCGTGAATAGTCCAAACGATGGTGAAGGCCAGCAGAGTCCAACAGTTCCTACAATGAAGAGCATAGAAAGGTCGGGAGCAAACGTCAGGGGTGTGAACGGTAGAACCGACAAGTGTGTACTGAGGGAGAGCGTCTTATAAAGGGGAGGAGTGATTGGGAACAGGTGCAGATGATCAGTACTCGGGTGATTGGGATCTGGTGGGAGGTGCTTCTGAGGGAGGTGGCTGTGGTGAATGCCTGACAATTGTAAAGTGTTACCAAATTATTTGGCACACAAAATGAGATGACAGACAGAAATGATGTCTTATACACATCATTCTGCCTAACATCTCATACAGATACAGATAAGACACAATATATAAAGTAAGAGGCTTTATTTTTTGGATAAACTATTTTATTCATAACATGTCTTAAAATACTTTGTAGGGTTATAACCAAAACAGTCCTGAGCTAAATCAAGCTTTGATCTCTGTTAACCAAGCATTCACCAGTTCATTCATTCAAGTAAATATCATCTGTAATGAAATTATATTTTTTTCCCACTAATAAAAATATTTTCTCATTAGCTAGCTCCACACTGGAGAGCTGCTTTATAACAGGAAGTCAAGTTGTAATTTGTAATTGTAAAACTGAAGGTGAAAGGTTTTCCATGTTAAATACCATAAAGCTGTTTGATTTAAGGCTATCTTTTGCATAATGTACTATATTAATAAACATGGTGTGATCAGACATTACTAGAGCACGTTAACATTACTGAACTGCAGAGCTTGTGCAAATATCCACATCGTTGTAATCAGATGCATTTTTAACTGCTGCTTTCACACTGCTGTCAGAGTTTGTTGTATTTATTTTGTTACTGAGAGGAAAATATGTATTTACATATTCATCCAATCTGTCAAGTGGGAGTCATAGGCGGGTGGATCCAAGTGCAAAACTTTATTAAGCAAACTCATGGTCGACAGGCGTGGTCAAAACAGCAGACGGGTACAACACAGGTAATCCAGTAGAGCAAACGATAGTCCAGGCAGATAGTCGGGGCGGGCAGCGATCAATGGGATAGTCCAGAAACGAGCAAGGGTCAAAAAGGCGGGCGGAGAACAATCACAGGAGCCAGGGAACAAGGGGGGTCAACACGGGAAAAAACAAACACGGAGAACGCTCAGAAATGACAGTTACTGTACAAGACTTCGCAAGGAAATGGTGAATGAACCGGGCTATTTAAGCATTGTGAGCAAGATGGCCGACTGGGGTGAGAGGTGAAAGGAAACAGGAAGTTCATGAGAATGGGGTTATGGGTAATGTAGTGAAATATGGTCCATGGTGAAATGGAGGCTCCCTCTGATGGTGAAGGGAGGGAGCCACAACGGCACAGTTCATGACACAAACGGTGCATAGATTCAGCTGAATTTGCTCTGAAGGGCTGTGTGTTGCATCCGGGAGGGCTGAACTGACCAAAATAAATAGTAAACAATAGGATAAAAATGAAAGATTATTTCCATGTTTTTGCCACAAAATTAGGCTTTATTATTGACATAAAAGCACATATTATATTTCTCCCACTCCCTCTTCCTTACAGATGCACACACATAGTTTGCAGATGTTAATATTAGTAGTTGTGAAAAAAACACTTTCTGGGAGGCAAAGATTAGTCATATTTGAATATAATGTCTTTTATTTGCCATTAGAAGAAACTGAACATCTAACACAAATCAATTTGATCAAAGACTGACCATGTTATCCTTTCCATTCAAGACAGATTCATTTTAGTTTGTATCTGTAATTCATAGAGGGCTGATATGGGGAGGAAAATTATGTTTCTAAATTAATTTTCATTAATTGAAATCTAGCAGCTTGATAGGTTATTTATAATTAAGAGTTACATAATCACATTTTTAGCAGATTATGTACTGCCATTTTAATAGCGATAACCTGGAAAAAATCATGTTTAATTGACACAGAAGAAATTATTTTAACCTCCCAGACAGCAGCTGACTCTGTGCCGGATTCATTTTCAAATGGCAAATCCGTGTTACAGTCACATCCGTTTCAGTGCTGTATCACAGTCCTAGACGGATCTGGCCCGGGTCTGGTTTCAGTGGGCACGGTCTACTATCGCAGAGCGGATCCGGGCCGAGTCTGGTACGGAGCTGGCCCAGATGAGCGGAAAACCAGGTGCGTGCCGGTATTGGTCCGTTGTGCCAAAAGACACCGGCCCAAGCCCGTTTTGCGGATTTGCAGAAGTGTGGGCCGGAATCAGACCAGATGAAATTTGCTGTCAGGGCTTTTAGTTTTTCATTCAGAGTTAAAGTCAATTGTTTTTAACCACCATCAATTTAATACTTAATTCTCTTTGACCAAGTAATCCTGAAATTACATTTAGATACTTTAGATACCTTTGTAATTCAGTCTTTGGACTGATGCTGTACCATAATTGATTTCAAATGTAAAATTATATGACTTTATCGAAAAAGTCACCGCCAGTGAACAAAAGAAGACTTTTATTTTGGTCTGGTGATGTCATGTCATCAGGCGGCGGCGCGCTCCGTACCGCGTCTGTGATTCAGCTGATAAAGGTGTGTGTTTTTTAACCATTTAAAGTGTTTACATCAACAACATATGTTTAAAGAAGTGTATATAAATGCGGCGAGGGTGCATCTCTTTTCTCTCCCTGCCAAGTAGTGACTAGAAACGAAGCTTTTCAAAACTCTGAGTCAAATGAATCAACTGAATTGCAAAATGATTCACTGTTTTGAATTGCTCGAATCGCCGCACACTGACGACTGTTGTTTAAAACAGTGTAAATACAACGAGAACAAGCACAAACACGTGAAATGACAACTAATTCAAACTAGCCTCAAATGTTTTCATTAAAGTGGAATCTAATGATTTGTAGATTATATTTAATTAATACTAAATATAAACCTTAATATAAATATGAACCTTTGTCTAATTTATGCCTTTTTGTGTCTTGTCAAGTACATGAACTCTCTGACTGACTCACAGTGCACAAACTATGAACTATAGAGCTGATTGAGACACAACCAAGAGTTGTTTGCACTCATTTTTCTTTCTTCTAATTCTCATTTTAAACAGGACAAACGGTCCAAACACAGGAAAAACAACTGAGATCCATGTGACACATTTTTAAAGATGCATTTATTAAAATAGAGAGTGAAACCATGAAGACTGAAGAAGTATTCAGAGTCAAACTTGAAGATACTGAGGAACAAACAGGTTGGTTTTCATTCTCAAAGCTGAACTCATTTGATTCTGCTTATAGCAGTAAATGTTCATTACCACAAGCAATAAATAGTCACATGTCAAAAATACTAGAAAACAGAAATACAGAAAAACATTTCTCCTAGTAGATTCACTGTCTGCTGTTTATCTTTGTTCTTCATGTGAAGTTCGTTTGAGCAAACAATACAATCAGTGGAAAGAAACTTTATATTGAACTGCAGCATAATAACATCTAACTGTTCATGTTTTCGAGTGACATAAACAATTGATATTAAAGACCAAGGTAGTTCACTAAACATCTGTTGTGATTTTCCCATCTTCTCATCCTCATTTGTGAATGTATCATCAGAAGTTGATCTATGATGAGTGTTTCTTCTCCTGAACTCATGTAGCAGCACATGTGTGGGATCTTCTTCACATTAAAACACACAACAGAAATGTGAGGAACAAACTCAACTGAACTTTAGTAACAGGTGGATTTTTACACACAGGAAATTTTCCTGAGTAAAATTTACTCAAATTGAAGAAAATTTTACTCTATGCCAGATAACATTTGGTCCCTCTCTAAAAAGAGTAAAAGTTACTCTTTTGATAGAGTTGATTTTTCCAGAGTTAATTTTGCTCAATTTGGTGTTAATATTTTACTCTCTCCTGTTATATTTGACTCTATTTAGTGTTTTTTGAAATTAACTCTTGTACTATTTTACTCAGTTCAGAGGTAAATGAAATTGACTCTGCTACTTTTTAACTCTGTTCAGAGGAAAGTCAATTTTACTCTGCCAAAATGTACATCTCCTCCAGAGTTTTTTTTTATCATTAATTAAAGAATAACTAACTCTATCCAGAGTTAATCTTTTAAAATACACAATTCATCCTTAAAAGCCCTAAAACTATAAGTGAAAAACTTGCTTTTCAATCTGAAAAAGTAAACAACAAACTGTAAACTCTTGTCTCACAATTTTATTTTTCAAGCTTTTATTTAAACAATATTATTACACTTCTGATCATGATCATTTGGTGGTTTCAGCATCTATATCACAGACAGTGTTTTGCAGAAAGCTATACACAATGATCAATTCCTGATAGTATGAAGTTCCTTAGACAAAGTGAGCTTTGAAAAGCTCACCAACACTGGCCTTACAGGGTATAGCATGTGGGACAAGACTGGACCCTACTTCTCATCAGCCCAACAACAAGTAGATATAGATGGAGACCCTCTCCAGTGCTGTCCAAGTGCTCTTGGATACTGGTCCAGTCTGTGAAAGAATGAAAACACATTAGTGTGAATGTGACTTAGCAGTTAAAATAAATATACAGCATGAATAAAGATACAAGTTTATGTTTTACATTCTTTCAACAGATTATTACTAAATATGCCAAGTAGAAAAAAAATAGTACAGTATTAGTACAGAATGAATAGAACAACAATTTAGAGGACAGGTGATCATTAAAGGGATATTTCTCCCAAAAATGAATATTCTGTACTATCATGTTTAAGGCCCAAAAATGTAGCAAGAACATTGTTAAAATTTTCCATGTGACATCAGTGGTTCTACCGTAATTTTATGAAGGTACGAGAATACTTTTTGTGTACAATGAAAATCAAAATAACTACTTGGTTCAACAGTTCTTCTCCCCCAGGTCACTGTCCTCCACCATTAATGAGTGTATCACAATGCTTTGTGTGCTTTGTGTGTCCCTCTGCTTGTAAACAAGATGCAGCGCAATGTCAGAATGTGTCTGCTGAATGTGTCAGCAGCATGAGTTGTGTACTCTCGATTATGGCGGAGGATGGCAACTTGAAGGAAAAGAATTGTTGAATAATTGTCATTTTATTTTTCTTTGTGCACAAAAAGTATTCTCGTAGCATTGTAAATTATGGTGGAAACACTGATGTCACATGGACTATTTTTAACTAAGTTTCTGTGCCTTGATTGTGGTAGGAATCTTGCTGTCTATGGAGGGTCAGAAAGCTCTCAGATTTCTTTAAAAATATCTTAATTTGTGTTTTGAAAAATGTTTTACAGGTTTGAAACAACATGAGGGTGAGTAATTAATGGCAGTATTTAAATTATTTCTCAAAAAGGTTCAAGGTCACACAGTAATACAACATTATGAACTAGTGTCATTTGATCTGATTCATCAGTAGCTTCACCTTGAATTTCAAGATGATCACGTGCTTCCCTAGCTGAGATCTTTTCCGGTTTTATGCGGCGTTGACATGGTTGACAATGAAAGACATGATGTGGTCCCAACCTGGATGCATGGAAAACAAAATAAACATTTCATAGCCTTTTAGGTTTTTAGTTTTAAGGTAGAACATACCCTCCTGCTCATTTTAACTTGACTTAACTTCATTGGAAGATGTGCCAATACAAATAAATTAACCAATAGAGTACTTTAATTTATGCTGCACACAGATTCAGTATTAACATTCATGACCAAGTCTTGATGACTACAGATGTGTGGATGAATTGAGCTGAAACATCTACAAGTATTGAAATAAAGTCATACAGTTAAACTTTAGCAACAACATGATTTTTTTTTTTTAATCAGTTTAAAGTCCCAAATGAAAACTAATTCTACATTTACATTTAGGCATTTGGCAGACGCTTTTGTCCAAAGCGACATACAGTTGGGAGAACATAGAGCGATTCTTCTTAAGGAAGAATTCTAAATGCATTTCTAACCTAGTACAACTCCTGTACTAGGTCCTTGTGGAAGGATCAGGGTAGAAATGTTGGAAAATAAATCAAAAACATTGAGAGGTAATAGCTACTTACATAACCAAACTTGCTCCTGGAGTCAACCAAGTATGGGAAGAGGGAAATGATTCCCTTCGCACATTCTTCGTTTAAACTTCAGGAAGGGCTTGTTCTGCACACACTAACAAACCAATTACAACCCAAAACAATAACATCATAAACATCAAATTACTGTATGAAGAACCTACCCATGTTCATTTGTCAAATGAGCTACAGAGATTTTCACCATGTCACGTCTTCGGTTATCTGACTTTTAGTGCATGGATGTCTGTTTATGACCTTTTCGCCTCCAGGGCTGTTCTTTTACCATCTGGAGGGAGGAATGATGTAACATTGAGCAGAGATGACAATTAATTGACAAGTGTAGTTCAAATATATTTGAATTACATCTACATAGAATGATTTAAATATTAGAAGCAAGACTGAATTCTTACTTGGGCAAGAAGATCCTCAACTTGATTTTTTCAGGAAAACTTCTAATCAACATTGCTGGGTTTTTGACAACTGAAGGAAGACAAACCACTGGCAAATTAAAAAAGGCCAACTTTCCAAAGGAAGTAAGATAGTTATTTTTATTCCACATAAGACCACAATCATACAGTTATATTACTATTTAAAAAACTCAGAGGGAAAAGCATTAATGATATTAACAATGTTAATGATATTAATAATTTCTCTTACCACATTCCAAAAACATTTGAAATGTAAAAGGTTTTGAAGAAAAAAAATATTTCTTTGAACTTCACTCTGGCAATGTTGTTGGTTTACATCCTGAAGAAACCAAAAAGACAAAGTTAAACACAAGGCAATAACACTCACAGTCAGATTTAATAATAGGAAAATATTATATAATATTTATTACGTGATTATTTAAATGTCTAAATATGACAGACATGCTATTGAAATGTGATGGATGTCATTTTTAAAATATGGAAATGAGTGGAAATAAGTTAATTCAGCCTTATATTTCCATGAGGTAAACATAAAGTTGCTTGGTTTATATCTTAAATGTACATAGCCTAATTGCAGGTTAATATTAACACTGTATTGCTCTATGGCCCATTTCAAATATCTATCCATGTCTATCTGTCCATCTCCCTCTTTCTTCTCTTATTTAGGTGAAGCACTGATGAAATATTGTTCTTGTAAATACTTCCCAGCATTGTAGTAATTAAAGTGTACATATTACAAATTCATGCAAATTACAGCGAAGCACAAATGTTATCGTTCGTGTTCTGCAGTGGTCAAAAAGGAGTGATCAAAAAGATCAATTTTGTGCTGAAACAGACATTCTTCAATAAAAATCGCCGACTAAGCCCTGTAAATGTTGAAAATACCTTACGCTCACATGAGAAACAGTTAAATTACAGTCCGAATAGGGCTAATTCACATCAAAATGACCTTCAACAAACCAATTAAGACTAACGTTAACTTTAACTCTTTTCCGAGTCAAGTACATGTGGAGCACAACTCGAGCCGCTCGTCATAATAGTTTAATGGACAGCATTGATAGGCAGGTAACGTAAGCTAGTTTTACCGGTGTTAATTAACTTTCTAAATCTCATATTATAACATTATATGTTAACGAAGTTATTTGCTTTCAAGATAGCGTCGCCTAACTTAGCTCTCAAGCTAACATGAGAAGCGATCACTGTAATATTCAAAAACGCGACAAAATGATCTGACTCTGAGCTCAAAGCAGAGGCGAATATTATGAAATAAATACTAAGACTTTGAAACTTTACTTACTTTACCATCCAGCAGAAGCGTGCCGTCATCTTAACCCAAAGCAGTAGCAGTCGATGGCTGTGATTAACAGTAATGGCGGATCATCAACGAAGTGATGAGAACAGTTAGGGGAGGAGTCACAATTTACTCTGGAACAAGTTACTCTGAAATTTTGCTCTCACTCTAGTGGCACATTTTACTCTATCCACTCAAAATAGAGCAAAAACAACTATTTTTGAGGAAAAAAACATTAACTCTGGAAAAATGACTCTGCCATTTTTCCTGTGCAGAGACTGAGATGAGCTCATATACAGTGCTGTTTGTTATTTATAACTCAGGGATGTCAAACTCATTTAAGATTGGAAGTCAGATGTGCCATATCAGCTTTACACAATCAATTACGTTAATATTAACCGCAGTGTTAATTTTGTCAGGTATTATTCAAGAGCTGCTTCAGGACTAGAGAATCAACTTCTCTCTGTACATCTTTATAGGGACCAGGTCTTCATTTCTGTGGAAAGAATTGTGGGGAAAAGGTTAGGGAAAGTGGTTGCCTTCAAATTATGAGTCATACACATTTTCTAAATGATTCAAAAATGATAAAGCTTGCTATATTTGTGTTCAGTATTATTAAGAATACTGGATATTTTGGTGTAGGTATTTTGTCTCAAAATTATAACTTACAAAATCAAATGTATGTGTATTTTTTTAATTCCCTGTGAAGGATATATTTCTTCCATTTAAGTGTTTCTAATAAACTGCTTGATGCATCTTAAATTTAGAAACTAAACATCATTCACTCCTAACAATGATAGATGAGGAATAACACCTGAGTTTGTTGATGAACTTGAAAATATACAGCTTTAATCAGTGAACCATATTTCATT
>CM065128.1:9684526-9834189 GCA_033026305.1 Cirrhinus molitorella
TACAGATTGGCTGTAAACAATGCAAGGGTGTCGTTTTCAGATTCATCCACTTTGGGACCCAGTTTGTTTTTTTTTTTTGTTTTTTTTTACATATACAGCTAAACACATCTCCATGAGGACATGCTCATACAGCAGCAGTGGCTGGGAAATTAATCCTTTTTACATGAAATAAGCCTGTTCCTGATCAGGTTTAAGTTTATAGACCTGTTGCTGTGCAACTCCAGGATGAGTTTTGAAGAACCAACCAATTCAAGATCAGGCCAAATCATCAACAATCGAATCCAGCTAACTGAGTGACTCACAATTAAGTTGTGTGTGTTTATACACTAATAACATTGTGCATTTATCTTGGTAACTGTAGTTTCTGTAAGCCCAAAATGCCACTCTATTTTCACTTCATACTTTATTGTATTAAAAAACTAATTTGGGTCTGCTTTAATTTACACTATTTGTTCATCAGTATTTGTCATAGTCTTACAATCTATGTTAAGTTGTCAAGTAATGTGGGACAGTACTTTTGTGTGGGTCATTCATTTTAATGAATATATATAGGTCACAGCTTAATAACCGTAACAAAATGTGAGTCCCAAGGTCAAACCAGTTGAGAAATACTGCCGTAGCTGTGGGAATGAAAAACAAACCTGTTTGTTCCTCAGTATCTTCATGTTTGACTCTGAAAGTTTCTTCAATCTTCATGTCTTCACTCTCCTCTTTAATAAATGCCATCTTTAAAATAGTGTGGCACATGGATCTCAGTTGAATCGGCAGGTTTTTTTCCCTGTGAGTTTGGATTCTTTGTCCTGGTTAATAAAAGAAAATAATTAACAGAAAGAAAAATAAATAAAACTAAATCTCTTTGTGTCTCAATCAGATCCCTAGTTCAGTAGTCATCACACTGGAGTCAGTCAAAGTGAGAATTAATGGCCTTAAATTACCTGATAAGAAAATAATAATCCAATTAAGGTCACTTATAAGGTTCCATTGACACTGCATTGACACTGTTTTCAGCAGCGCCTCCTCGTCAGCGCGCGCCGGGCTCGCGATTCAAAACAGTGAATCATTTTGCGATGCATTTGATTCAGTTGACTCGGAGTTCCGAAAAGCTGCGTTTCTTCATCATTACTTGCCACTTACTGAATTCGTGTTTAGGATTAACTGATTCACTGCATAGGAAGCGATATGAGATGCAATGCTTCTGTTACTAATGCGTAAATGCGCTTTATTATACAAAATAACATTCATTAATAATTAATGAACCTTACATGGCTTGTAAACACTATAAAGTATACTGAACAAATTGTATAAATTTAAACACCGTAAAATATTAAAAGCACAAACCTTTCTCTAGCTGAAACACAAGAGTGCGGCGCACATCTATGACGTCACATCACCAGATCAAAATAAAAGTCCTGTTCACATGCTGCTGCGTCTACAGTCACATAGTACAAGGATATTTACATAAAGAAAATCCAGACAAATAATAAAACATATGTTAAAGGTTTTCAGAGTTTTATTCTTGGTAAAAATTAATGTTGAAATATATGCTGTTTAACTGTGTACTGATAATAACTAAAAGTGAAGTAGTGTAAGGCTTATCTGATATATAAGAAAATAAAGCATCTTCGGAATTTTAACCCTGAATAAACAAGCTGATAAATAAATGTACAAAAACAAATTAATAGTATTTATACTTTTGCTTTCTTATTTATGTAATATATTTTTCTACATACATTTATTTATAAATTCATTTCCTTCCATTTTATTATACAACATAAAGTGGTCAAGATCTTAGGGGTATTCCAGAAAGAAGGTTATGTGAAATACCTGGGTATGTTCTAAGGGTGAGTAACCAGATGAACCTAGCATTCATTTCCAAATACAGGCAACTTTCAGGGTACATAAGTAGCAATTTAATACAAAGTGTAAACAGGGACTAAAGCATTCTCAATACTTGAACGTAATAAGAAAGTAGAAAATGCTTACTCCCAGTAGTGTAATATATTAAATTTTCCTCTTGCGGAATATGCAAAATGTTAATGTTTAACAAAATAAGAGGGATTTATTTAGTACTGTCCTGAAAAAACTATTATTTCACATCACACGTTTATATATACTCCACAAGACAAAATAAGAACTGAATTCAAAAAAAAAAAGTAAAGTTTACATACCCTTGTATCTTAATACTGTGTGTCATTTCCTGGATGATCCACGACTGTTTTTATGTTTTGTGATAGTTGTTCACGAGTCCTTTGCTTGTCCTGAGCAATTCAGCTGCCTGCTCTTCTTCAGAAAAATCCGCCAGCTCCTGCACATTCTTTGGTTTTCCAGCATCTACTGTATTTGTGAACCCTTTCCAAAAGTGAATGTATGATTTTGAGATCCGTCTTTTCACACTGAGGAAAATTGAGGGATTCATACACAACTGTATGGGCATGTCACACACAAGGGAAAAACTAGAACAATGATAGCCTATGGGTGTGACGGTCCGTGTACATTTTGATAGTTTGATTTCCGATTTGAATTGGAATAAGCAGAAACGAAAAAACGGTCGTTTTTCAGTTTTTTTTTAATGGGAAGAAAACAAATAAACGACTTCAAAATTCGTTTTCCAAATGTGGGCGGTCATTACACGCCCCTTTCAGCCGATTGGTCAATCAAATCTGAGTCCTGACGTCATCCCCAGTTCGTTCAACAAAATAAAAGTCATCTGCTGCTATAGCAGTATTAATATATGGTATTCTGTGCAATCTAACGTATATTTCACAGAAATATTTACTTCAGAAATGCTAATCACCAGGCTGTTTAATGCCGTTTGTAGTTTAATATGCATAGCGAAACTGCTCTACTCATTCACAGAGATGAGCTATATCAGTATTAATATAGGGTCTAACGCGTATTTCACAGAAATATTAATTTCAGAAATGTTCATCAGCAGGCTATTTGTAGTTTAATATGCATGGTGAAACTGCGCTACCCATACACAGAGATGAGCTTATGAGAAGCAGAGTGTCACGTGTGTCATGCAGGGAGGACAAACGAGGAGTAGGAGATCACGATCTGGCATTTAACAAGTATTTTAATGAACAAAATCCACAGAAATAACCCACAAAGGAGACAGGCAAGGAGACACGCACACAACGACGAGAACGGACAATCAAACAATGAACAGAATCAAACTTAAATAGGGTGGTAACGAGACACAGACAGGTGATCGTGATAAACTAATAATGACATAATGAGGGGTGGAGACAGGAACATGACCAAATAAGGACAGGACTAAACCAAATACAGACTGGACTAAACCAAAATACAGACAGGACTAAACCAACAAGAAAACACTACAAAAGAGTCCCGAAACCTGACACAGAGATAAAAAAAAAAAAAAAAACTATATTTCAAAGTCACAATAAGTAGTGTAAGCAGTTTTTAAAAATGAGCAATAAATCTCTCTTTATTTTTTATATAGCCTAACATTGCCTGGACTGAAAAATGTTAATAACATGTTGGGGGAAAATTAAATAAAAAAATTGGGTGAAGACGTAAAGATCAAACAATAAAGATCATAATTACAGCTACAGGTGCTGAAAGTCAGCAACAAATATAGCCTATATCGTTTGTTGTTGTTATTAAATGTGCTATATAACAGTGGATAACAGTGTTGTTGTTGTTGTTGTTGTGTGTGTGGTATATATATCGCCCAGCCCTAGTTCATAATACAAATTAATACAATTAATACGATGTTAATACAAAAGGTTTCTTTGTGTGTGGTTAAACCAATATTTCATACATGGTTTCTATTATGTGTTAATGTAAAAATTTAATTGAGCTTAGTTGAGCTGGTTAAGTGTTGATGCAATAAAATTTCTCATTGATTATTTCTTGTTTTTGTTTGATTTATAGCAGGGGTATATGGGCCCTATCACAGCAGCATATCAGAATTTATGTCTGAGCCTGTATTTCTCTCTCTTTCTCTCCTAATTAATAGAATTCAACTGAGCTTTATTGCCATGTCTGTGAAGTAACACAATTAATAAATAGTATAGAAATATAGATTTGATTGATTGATTACTTCAATCAATTCAAGGCTCTTATGTTGGCATTCAAGGCAACCACTGGCCCTCCAGAAACTTTCTTTCTACAAATGAACATTGTCTTGTGGTTCCATCACAAAGAGGGTAGAAATCACTTACACAGACTTTTACTTTCACTCTGCCTGGCTGGTGGAATGAACTACCCATCTCAATCAGAATATCCAAGTCAATCAACTAATTAAATGTAAGATAGATAGAAGTAGCAGAATAAAATACAATCTATAATGCTAGAGTATACATGTATAACACCAAAAATAGAATACATAATCCATAAACACATTCAGAGAGCAGTGTTAAGGGGGAAGAGGATTCATGCTTTGTCCCTCATTTGATGGCAGGAGGACACATTCCTCATTCTATACCAAAATATATGGGAGTTTGTCAATGTGGCTAATATTTTAAAATTGTGGTATAAGTTGTGTTATTTGACTGAAGTAAGTGTCCATGATATTAGCTGCAATCAGTGAGGAAGTGCAGCTTGTCCTCATCGGCTCCAGTGGAGCAGTGTGAACACTCACAGCTCTCTCAGCACATCTCCACAATAGTGATCTCTCAGACAGTTCTTTGCCAGGAGTTTTTGTTGACTTTAATGCTGCTCAGGTATGAAGCCAATTCATAAGCAGACTTAATTTTTTTAAAAAACATGTTAATTTGTATATTTGTGCTGCTTTATTCTTCCAATCAATGTATTCTTGCTGTGTACTTTTTGGGGGAATTGAATTTTTTTGATTTTGTAACTGGTTTTCAGGGGTGTCAGTTTCTGTGTGTTTCTGCGCATCTGACAGGTGGAACCAAAACTTTGCTGCTTTCTTCTGGATATTCCAGAGGGAATCTGCCCAGTTCTGCCCTGCAGCCCAGACTGCGAGCGTTTCTGTGAATTTCCAGAATATGTTTGCAGAACTCCAAATGGACAATTTCAACTCTCTCTCTAATTTAGTTAAATTTATGTTACATTAATTTATACATTTGTTTAACACTTTTTTGGTTTATACAACCAACCATCACAACCAAGCTGCCAGCTGAACACTGAACATTTTTTATCAATATCATTCTGAAATGAATACAACTAAAAGAAAATCTATAGGCATAAAACAGTCCATTTCACAGTATTAACTTAAACATGTAATCTAGTTAAATGTATTTCAGTATCCACTCCTTTGTGCAGAGAGAAAGCTGACATCAAATTTGGTTCACAACTTCACAGTTGCTATAATTTCTAACATGATGTTGCCAAAAGTAATACATCATTCAGAATTTAGAAGGGTCACCTTTTAATTTGTGTACATTCAAAATATCCTTAGAACACTGCAAAATAAGAAAAACAAGGATGTGTTTCTGTCGTCTTAATCTTAGCACTAGTTGGCCATTTTTTGCATGTGTGTTTCAAGATAAAGATGAAGGTTTCGGTTCATCATTCAGGAGTGCTCCTGCTCAAGACTGTGTTTACATGCAGTAGGCCTTCAAACAGGTTAAAATAACTAAACAAATCAACAAAATATCATAGTATCACAAAAGATCATAATATTTTAGAATAAAGCCTAATTAATAAAATAATGCTATATTGAATGTACTGTGACATATTAAAAAAATAATAATAGGCCTGTTATCTTTCACATTTAACATGAAAAACAACACGTATGACTTGTTAACGACTTTTGAAACTCAACTTTATTTCATCAAACATTCGTTTTGTATAAAACTGAGATTTCATTCAATAGGTTAGGTATTCAGATAGAATATTTATTTTGTGTTGCAATAGGAAAATATTGAATTCAGATGAATATAGTTAACCCTCTACAAATTTAAACACTTAGCCACTTAGTTTGTAGTGTTTTATTGTACCCATGAAGTTGGCAGAAGGTGCCTATACTTTCCATAAATTGAACAAGAATAAGTCAATATTAACTTTAATGGTCATGCGTTGCATGAAGGCTACTAGCAAAGAATGGCAAAATATGGAAAATTTAGGAGCAAAAAATAGCCTTGGCCACAGGCAACTACAAATCCCAGGTGCTGCTCCAAGGCTACTTGCCAACCCCCTACGAAAATGAACCTGGTTTTACTACAGTAATTGGTGACTAAGTCAAATTAATTTGAATCAAATATTATTTACTACTTATTTATGGAAATTTGTGGTAACAACAAAAACAATTTTGTGTTAAGAAGCTTCACCGCGAAAAGCCACCGCGGGGCAAAGGATCTCCTTTCGAGCGCAGATTAAAGTGGTCATGGTGACCGAGTGACAGTTGTCCCTTTGCGCCACCTAGTGGATATCCTATTTTATAATGATTTTGTAAGACTGCAAATTCTACTATATAGCCTACTGCAAGGAATGTCATGCGTCTGATAAATGATTGAATTTAAATGTATACATTATACAAAAAACTCTTTAAATAAAGAAAACAATTAGTGCAGTAGCCTATTCTTACTTCTCTATCTATATAGCCTATCTTATATAGCCTATAGATCGGTGGTAGTAGCCCAAAGGATGTCATGTGCTTGGCTACAAACGTAGAGGCATATACATTTTGGACAGACAATATATTGTCATGTCATTCAGAAAATAAGCACATTTGTTATTATTGATCATTCTTAAAGATTTAAATAAATGTCCAGCTGCACAAGTCTACAAAGGTGGGTGTAAGAATTTCTTGTTTGTGTATGTAAAACTTTACTACAAGTATAATAAGGTTTACAACAGACTCTAAAGGTTTGTTTTGTTTTTCGAAAAAACAAACAATATCCTTAATGCACATATAAGAACACAGATCATTCCAAAACGCATAGGACTTTTATTTTGTTGAACGAACTGGGGATGATGTCAGGACTCAGATTTGATTGACCAATCGGCTGAAAGGGCCGCCCACATTTGGAAAACGAATTTTGAAGTCGTTTATTCGTTTTCTTCCCGTTAATAAAAAAAAAAAAGAATCAAAGAATAAAAGAAAATCGAGCCAAAATCTCGTTTTTTCGTTTTTTTAGCAAACGAAAAAACAGAAAAACTAGCGTTTTTTCGTTTCTGCTTATTCCATTTCAAATCGGAAAACAAATGTACAGGGACCCCAAAGAATCAGGGTATCTTCCGTCCATTCCATATCCATTTTCAAACGAAAAAACGGAAAACGAAAAAACGGATCAAAAAAAATAAAATAAGGATTTTAAAAATAAGGAAAGTACAAATTTTTCTTTATTTTGTTTTTCATTCTTACTTATTAAAACTAAATTAGCAAAAATAAAATAAAGACAATCGTAAAAAACTACCTTTTCAACGAAGAAAAACTTTTCTCGTCAGCATTTACAATGGTCAACAGCAGGGGCAGCAAAGACACGGCAACAGATTAGAAGGTACATGACCTCCGTGAAGTTGGCCCCCCACCCAACACAAAACGTCGGCAAAATAGTTTCATTCGTTTGTGCTCCGTTTGTGCTGCAAATTTTTTTGTTTGTGCTGCTTAGTTTTTTTTAGATATTAAAAAAAGTATGTATAGGACATTCAGCGGTCACGCAGCCCCCCACATGCTCCAAATTTATCCAAAATGGACTCATTCGTTTGTGCTTCGTTTGTGCTGGTTTGTGCCGGTGAAAGTTTCGTTTGTGCTGTTTCTGTTATTAAAATATTACACATTGAATTCTGGGCGATGACGTCACCACGCTTCAAATTCATCCCAAATAGTCTCATTCGTTTGTGCTTCGTTTGTGCCGTTAAAAGTTTCATTTGTGCTGCTTACTTGTTTAAATATATTAAAATAATATTTAATTAGCCTACTAGTTCTGATCTAGCTTTAGACATCGCTAAGTAAATCATTTAGCTCAAAAAAATCTACAATATGAAGCTAACGTAGTGTTTCCATACCTATTTTTATGCACATTATGGAATATTGCATAAAAAACGCAAGATGAGTATAAATTCTAAAAATGCGCGTAAAAATGTATGCACTCAACTAAAAATTCTTATACAGTAGGAAAACGTGCGCATAAACTACAATGGGAACACCTTAATGCGCATTAAAAAAAATACATGTGACTGCGATGGGACAGCATAACTGGACTAACTAACGAACCAATCTCTTTGCACAGCATCTGAAATGCTAGTTTTGTCATTCTAAAATGCTTGAGCAAAGTCTCAAAGTGCTTCTTTATAATTAGCTCCCAGATTTGCGTTCTCAAACAGCAGACTCTGAAAATAAGAAAACATGACCGCGTTTCATCTGCCCGCTCTGAACCTTTTACAGTTCCGAATAATGCCTTATTTTTATCTATATGAACAAAAATGACATAGTATTTTAAGTTATTTCTATTACTACAGGTCCTTCTCAAAAAATTAGCATATTGTGATAAAGTTCATTATTTTCTGTAATGTACTGATAAACATTAGACTTTCATATATTTTAGATTCATTACACACAACTGAAGTAGTTCAAGCCTTTTTTTGTTTTAATATTGATGATTTTGGCATACAGCTCATGAAAACCCAAAATTCCTATCTCAAAAAATTAGCATATCATGAAAAGGTTCTCTAAACGAGCTATTAACCTAATCATCTGAATCAACTAATTAACTCTAAACACCTGCAAAAGATTCCTGAGGCTTTTAAAAACTCCCAGCCTGGTTCATTACTCAAAACCGCAATCATGGGTAAGACTGCCGACCTGACTGCTGTCCAGAAGGCCATCATTGACACCCTCAAGCAAGAGGGTAAGACACAGAAAGAAATTTCTTAACGAATATGCTGTTCCGAGAGTGCTGTATCAAGGCACCTCAGTGGGAAGTCTGTGGGAAGGAAAAAGTGTGGCAGAAAACACTGCACAACGAGAGGGGGACCTGCGGAAGCAGTGGACTGAGTCTGGAGTAGAAACATCCAGAGCCACTGTGTACAGGCGTGTGCAGGAAATGGGCTACAGGTGCCGCATTCCCCAGGTCAAGCCACTTTTGAACCAGAAACAGCGGCAGAAGCGCCTGACCTGGGCTACAGAGAAGCAGCACTGGACTGTTGCTCAGTGGTCCAAAGTACTTTTTTCGGATGAAAGCAAATTTTGCATGTCATTCGGAAATCAAGGTGCCAGAGTCTGGAGGAAGACTGGGGAGAGGGAAATGCCAAAATGCCTGAAGTCCAGTGTCAAGTACCCACAGTCAGTGATGGTCTGGGGTGCCATGTCAGCTGCTGGTGTTGGTCCACTGTGTTTTATCAAGGGCAGGGTCAATGCAGCTAGCTGTCAGGAGATTTTGGAGCACTTCATGCTTCCATCTGCTGAAAAGCTTTATGGAGATGAAGATTTCATTTTTCAGCACGACCTGGCACCTGCTCACAGTGCCAAAACCACTGGTAAATGGTTTACTGACCATGGTATTACTGTGCTCAATTGGCCTGCCAACTCTCCTGACCTGAACCCCATAGAGAATCTGTGGGATATTGTGAAGAGAAAGTTGAGAGACGCAAGACCCAACACTCTGGATGAGCTTAAGGCCGCTATCGAAGCATCCTGGGCCTCCATAACACCTCAGCAGTGCCACAGGCTGATTGCCTCCATGCCACGACGTATTGAAGCAGTCATTTCTGCAAAAGGATTCCCGACCAAGTATTGAGTGCATAACTGAACATAATTATTTGAAGGTTGACTTTTTTTGTATTAAAAACACTTTTCTTTTATTGGTCGGATGCAATATGCTAATTTTTTGACATAGGAATTTTGGGTTTTCATGAGCTGTATGCCAAAATCATCAATATTAAAACAAAAAAAAGGCTTGAACTACTTCAGTTGTGTGTAATGAATCTAAAATATATGAAAGTCTAATGTTTATCAGTACATTACAGAAAATAATGAACTTTATCACAATATGCTAATTTTTTGAGAAGGACCTGTATGCTGAGATATTGATAGATTTAATATTCTTTTATTTGCAATTGATTTAAGTTTGGTTTGGCCTTGTTTAACCAGACCCTGAGACAATGGAGGCACGGTTGTATCAATTCTAGATAAATTAAGCAGCATGTTATAACATTGGCTATGTTTACATGCAACCAAATAATCAGGTTTCATCCGGATTGACGGCTCAATTGCATGTCCTTCTAAGACTTTCAAAAAAAGCAGCATCAAAGAAGAGCAGCACAGAAGGCTGAACTTCTCTCAAAAAACATATACTGTATATAAATGTGAAGACATGAATGTATAGATTTGTTTCTGGTGTACAAACACAACCTCTATTGGCATCTCTGTTAGCAGAAAGTCTCATCATCCCCTTCATCCTGTGAAGATGAAGATTTGGTTGAACACACTTTATAATAGTGCTTGTCATCATTTCTGGTGTATTGAGTAGAGTACTTACAACTGCCTGTGTTTCTGTTGAGACAGGAGGTTCCAAAATGCAGATATTGCCATCAGAATCTGTTGAGACCAAAGAAAAATAATTCAGTGTGTGTGTGTATATATATATATATATATATATATATACACACACACACACACACACACACACACACACACACACACACACATACACACACACACACACACACACACACACATTGTGTTTCTGTGTTTTATATGTACATTCATAGGCGTAATGGTTTTTATACTGTACAAGCCATATTTGCTATCGCCCTAAACCTACCCTACACCTAAACCTAGCCCTCACAGGAGACTGTGCATACTTTTACTTTCTCAAAAAAACTAACTAACCGTTCGTCCAGCGAAAGGGTTAAATTAGTACATTTTACCAATTCTGAGGTTTATATTACTTTGTGGCCACGACATAATATAAACAGTTATTTCGTTAACTCTTAAGAGCAAGGTAGCCAAGATCTGGGCATAGATTTAACTTTAAAATACACAACACAAGACAATGCTTCTTTATAAATGAAACAGGAATTTATTTGAGTTACTCTAAGACACACAAACTAAACTACTAACACCTAAACAAATACTCACACACACACACACACACACACACACACACACACACACAAACCCGATTCCACAAAAGCTGGGACACTGTACAAATTGTGAATAAAAAAGGAATGCAATAATTTACAAATCTCATTAACTTATATTTTATTCACAATAGAACATAGCTAACAAATCAAATGTTGAAAGTGAGACATTTTGAAATGTCATGCCAAATATTGGCTCATTTTGGATTTCCTGAGATCCACACATTCCAAAAAAGTTGGGACAGGTAGCAATAAGAGGCCAGAAAAGTTAAATGTACATATAAAGAACAGCTGGAGGAGCAATTTGCAACTTATTAGGTCAATTGGCAACATGATTGGGTATAAAAAGAGCCTCTCACAGTGGCAGTGTCTCTCAGAAGTCAAGATGGGCAGAGGATCACCAATTCCCCCAATGCTGCGGTGAAAAATACTGGAGCAATATCAGAAAGGAGTTTCTCAGAGAAAAATTGCAAAGAGTTTGAAGTTATCATCATCATCTACAGTGCATAATATCATCCAAAGTTTCAGAGAATCTGGAACAATCTCTGTGAGTAAAGGTCAAGGCCGGAAAACCATACTGGATGCCCGTGATCTTTGGCCCTTAGACAACACTGCATCACATGAATGCATGTGAATGCTACTGTAATGGATATCCCAACATGGGCTCAGGAATACTTCCAGAAAACACTGTCAGTGAACACAATCCATCGTGCCATTCACCGTTGCTGGCTAAAACTCTATAGGCCAAAAAAGAAGCCATATCTAAACATGATCCAGAAGCGCAGGCGTTTTCTGAAATAAAAACTTGAAGTTCTTTTTGGAAAACTGGGACGCCATGTCATCTGGACTAAAGAGGACAAGGACAACCCAAGTTGTTATCAGCGCTCAGTTCAGAAGCCTGCATCTCTGATGGTATGGGGTTGCATGAGTGTGTGTTACACATCTGGAAAGGCACCATCAATGCTGGAAGGTATATCCAAGTTCTAGAACAACATATGCTCCCATCCAGACATCGTCTCCTTTCAGGGAAGAACTTGCATTTTCCAACATGACAATGCCAGACCACATACTGCATCAATTACAACATCATGGCTGCGTATAAGAAGGATCCGGGTACTGAAATGGCCAGCCTGCAGTCCAGATCTTTCACCCATAGAAAACATTTGGCGCATCATAAAGAGGAAGATGCGACAAAGAAGACCTAAGACAGTTGAGCAACTAGAAGTATTGTATTAGACAAGAATGGGACAACATTCCTATTCCTCAACTTGAGCTTGTCTCCTCAGTCCCCAGATGATTACAGACTGTTATAAAAAGAAGAGGGGATTCCACACAGTGGTAAACATGACCTTGTCCCAACTTTTTTGAGAATGTGTTGATGCCATGAAATTTAAAATCAACTTATTATTCTCTTAAAATGATACATTTTCCCAGTTTAAACATCTGATATGTCATCTATGTTGTATTCTGAATAAAATATTAAAATTTGAAACTTCCACATCATTGCATTCTGTTTTTATTCACAGTTTGTACAGTGTCCCAAGTTTTTTTGGAATTTGTACATACTCAAAAAATTAGAGATTGCAGAGAGATTTAACTTTAGTTTATTAATTGTAACTAAAATATTATATCAGTGTATTCCTCCTATTCCATCTCAGTTTCTCCCAAGAACAAAAACTCAACAGTAAATCAAATTTCAGCTTTATTTTGCTCAGTTCAATGATTGGAAATTGATTTATGCATACAAAATAAATGTGTGCAGCCCTGCACCCTTGTACCCAACTAAACATTATATTTTTGTGGATGTAACTCTCCAAAACCTTACTAACTAGAGACTTTCTGAGCATTCCAGTGACACCACCTATACAGAGCTTTTTGTTTTTGCTTTCAAATCATCAGGGAAAATTTAATTTTAAACTTGTAACACATGCCTTCAGACTTTCTTGATGCTGCATATAAAATTGAGGGACCTCAAAGATTTCAGTTTCAGAGTTGTTTGATTGAAGTACATATAAAAATAAAGACTGGGGAATATACCAACATATAGCCAGCAAACACATACAAACACAGAGCAGAGTACATCAAACAGTTAATGACAGCAAATCTTCTATCAATTTTCCACACACATATGAAAGTCTTTATTTTTATGTTCGTTCATTTGTAGTTTACTAAGTGTGCCAATTACAATCACAATCAACTTTGCAAAATCCTTAATTGTATATTTGTAATAATTGTATGAAACATTGTTAACCAACTAAAAACTTGTGCAACAATAATCCCATTTTCCATCAGTAGTTCTGCACCACAGGTATTTTTCATCATAGTAGCCACAGGGGTGATCAGACTTGCAGATTTTGCCATTCACAGCTGAGAAGCGGTTATTAGAAATACAGCACTTATTTTTCTTGCCATCATCTGTATAGCACCATGGCTGGCTTTCACCATATTTGGCACAAGCATGGTCACTGCGACAGTACTTCCCATTTTTGGCCATACTGTGCCACAGCGGAGGGCTGCAGTAATCCCAGTCATCTTTAATGTAACCATGGTCGGTCTTACACCAGTAGTAGTCGTAGCCGTATGTTGCACATGGGTGATTATCCAAACACCTCTCTCCTTTAACTGTGATGAGTGAGTACTGGGGTGAGCATGTTATCTGTCTTTGGCCTGAGTAACACATGTAGGAATCAAGTGTGTCCTGGTACAGGCAGGGAGAGGAGCAGCAGGGCTTGTTTGCACCTCCCGTGTTGCATTCACAGCTGTAACTACATTTACAGTCGCTTAAGCAAGGCAATCCATCAGCTGCAGTCTGCTTTTCTGGGACCAGCAGGCATTCAACAGCATCTGTTGCCTCAGGTATGTCCCTTTTTCTTAAGTCACCATCACCAGCAACTGTAGACTTACTGGCTTTTATTATGAGACAAGCACTTTTTGAAAAAATCTTCAGCTCTTCGGTCATTAAGGAGTACACTCTTGAGCTGTCAAAAGCTAATTTTGCTATCAGCTCAGTCACCTTGACTTTCTTGTAAGGTATACTGTCACTGCTGATGGCCCTTTTCAGTGTGTTATATGTGTTCTCCACAACTGTGTTCATCACAGCATTAACTGGTAGGTTCATTAATTTCTGAAACACATCCTCAACTTCATCCAATTCATTGTCACCAAAACAATCATCAGCAAAAATATTAATTGACTGAGTATAAGTTTTTGAAAATTCTCTATAGAGTTCTCTTAACTGTTTGTTTAGGTTTGAGATGCGCATCAAGATTATGCCACCTTCCGGCTGATTTCTTCCCATATAGCCGAAGGAGAAAGACTTTGTGTCATCCTTGCGGTGTTTATAACAGACAGCTGTCCAGATGTGAGAGGGCACCGTCACCCTTTCAGAGTCTTTGGACATTTCCTTTTTTGGTATCCGTACATTCACATCAGGTACCGTACCTGTGACAATGTAGGCTGTGGCTAAACTATAATCACTGGCAAGCTTTATTTTTAAAAAACTCCTGAGAGTGCTCTCCCAACTCTTCCAGTGGACACGGTTAAAACATGCATCCATAGGTGCCGCATTGGTCAGTGTAAATGTTGCTGTACGGCCTTCATTGCATTGGAAGCTGTTGGGGTTCAGGTGTCCACGGTCATATCCGGTGTCACTGTAGTCACTGCTGATTGCTTGATTTCGTTTAATAATGTTTACATCAGAGTCTTTCTCCAGGACCATATATTCATTTCGGGATTCAGGGTTTGAAATCTACAGAAGAAATGATATAAAATATGGTTACTTTGATGTTTGGCTGCATGTAAGAAACATATGTATTTTACCTAAATTTCATAGGGGAAAAGATTATAATAAAATTATCATAGAACCTCTGTGTTCGGCAAAATATGATTTGCGGGAACATTTTTACGTTACAAATTACAGACATGGCCAATTTGCATGGGATTAGGATCACAGACAACCTCTGCAATTATTATAAATGACTAGAGGTCATAACAATCCATAAAGTGCCATCCATGTAATACATTTTTTTATACTATTTGCACTGACAAAACAGAGAGAGAGAGACCAATAATTAAATGAAAACAACTCTATAGTTTTTTTTTTTAATGAAAGCTCATAGTCACCTGTGGCTCAATGTGCCAGTTGTCTGTCCTTCCAGCAGAGTTTGAGCACGCAGAATCAAATGTGTAAGCGCTATAGAGAGGAATCCTTTGAGAAACTGTGTACAGTGTTGCATAATAAGCGCCATCGTACTGCAACTTCTGACAGATTTTCTTGGTGTTCTGATCCATTCCTCTTGGTTCTGTAGCTTCGTAGAAAAACTTACCACACTCATTAAAGCTTGTGACCACTTTTGCCTGAGCACTGAATGCTCTCAGCACAATACAGGTGAGCAGGCCCAGAACAAACATGGTTCGATGCTAGTCTTGTGTTACAGAGCAGAGACACCAGAAGCACAGCTGCCTTATGTAGTGTGGTCAGAGTCAGAGATATTTTTGTGGGTGTGACTGAAATAACAGATCAGAAGAAAATAGGAATATGATGGGACCTTCACTTCATCATGCTTAGGAGACCAATTTTAGAACATGAACAGAAACAATGATTTACAGTGAAACAGGACTTTCAGATGCTGTTCCGCAATATAAATACAGTGTTTTCACTTCAGTTTTCTAATACATGTTTCACTTCTGCATCTGGTGTCAGAAGCATGTTTCTTGAAAGTCAGAGTATATCTGTTTTGTTTTGCTACATGATTGTTCAGTGCAGGCTTGTCTTACTGGTAAAAAGTAAGCTGTTTTGTGGCAAAAATATTATTCACTGCATGAGAGACAGATTCACACCTAGCGTCTTTTAAAAGGTTTATTTCTTGCAAGAAAAGTTAGGCAGTCATACAGAAATGTAAGTCTCATCCTCACAGTAGGTCTAAATAAAATATACACTACATCCCAGCTAACCATAATACGTGATTGTTATGTGACTGCAACGTTATTTCACGACCAAACCTTCATTGTGACAACGTCAGTAATTACGTTGTGACAACGGGAAAAGTGAAATTCCCGGATACGTTGCTACAACGTAACTTTGTGACGTTGCCAGTAAGTAACTGCAACGTCGTGGATCAATAGTTGTGTGATGGTAATCAGTTGGTAATTTTCCATAATAATTTATTTTCTATGGGCGGACATGCAGTAGTTCATTTATGTCCTCATATGCCCAGACTAACTTAAAGGCTGTTCAAACAGATATGAATGACAAATACAGACTCGAAATTAATTTGGTTTATTTATTTATAACAGCAAAATACACTCGGATTATTAATAAAAACACAGGATATACAGTGAAATATTTAAATAATATTTCAATAATTCAAGACGTTCCATGCTCAGCATCATTATAAACAGATATGCTATGCTAGACTAACATTTGCTAAAAGACGTTTCAGATAATTAAGGAAAGACACCATAATTACAGAAGTATAAATATTATCAAAATTACCTAAAATATACTGTGGGTAATGTTACTTAACCATTCTGACGCAGTTGTTGAACTTTTTTGGGTATAATTACGAGAAACAGAGAGAAATGTCGGACGCGTCCTCTCTTCAGCAGCTGAAGTGCCCGCGGTTGCCATGGTAACTCTCAACCGCCACCAGTACTAAACATAACAACAATAAAACAGGTTTTTAGTGTCTTTCTAGAGTTAGAAAACGATGTTTTATACGTTTATAAACCCATTTGTTTGTTATAAATTGTAAGACTCACCTCAGAAAAATGAATTATTCTGTCAGACACAGTTGAAGCAATGTTAATGTTAGCTAAAAAGTGCCTCAGACAAACGCGCTGTCCTTATTCAGTGTCTGCGGCAAATGAGATGGTGTAGCCTGGCCTGTGTCATTATTTCAGCGTTATCTTAATAACCCGTTAAGAAAAGTTTCACCGCTCAGAAAAATGTATTTTCCTTTCTTGTAGCTTGCAAACACTCTGTGCGCGTGAGTCAGCTGTGGAGGCGTGCGCGCTCTGTCACGTGACTCACGTCACTGCTTTTTTTTAAACAATTTTATTAAACCTTCAAAATAACAAACAGGCATCTTTCCATTGCTAAACACATTAACAATAAATCCAAGCAGCATATATAGTAAACAAAATAATACTAAAATAAAAAATAAAAAAAATACAAAACGCAAATTATAACAAGTTTTGAGGCACTCTTAGTTTTTAAATGTTTTATGGATTGAAACAAAATTATAAATTAAATTTTAAATGCCATAAAACAAGGAGAAACTCTGACAAATCTACATTTGTGTATTTATAAAACAATCAACATATTATTGCACAGAAATTCAATCTCATTGTTTTGCAATATATATTTAGCAATCGTCCATATTCTGACTTGGCGAAAAGAACATTTTATCTTAAGGGAACTTTCAGTCTTGTGTCTGACGTTTAATCAAACTTTTTAGATAGCAAATTCCGCTAATCAGAGCACATACAGAACGTGTAAATGATGGTCATACAATTATGGGCATGCAACGTTGCAGTTACATTGGCAGTAAGTCATGAAATTACCAGTATATTACCAATAGCCCAGCCAACATTGATATGTGGGCCCCATATGGGTTATACTCGGGCAGCATGGGATCTATGTGGGCATGGGCTGAAAATGGGCAATTTGTGTGGGTCCCATGTACAGGTCCTTCTCAAAAAATTAGCATATTGTGATAAAGTTCATTATTTTCTGTAATGTACTGATAAACATTAGACTTTCATATATTTTAGATTCATTACACACAACTCGAAGTAGTTCAAGCCTTTTATTGTTTTAATATTGATGATTTTGGCATACAGCTCATGAAAACCCAAAATTCCTATCTCAAAAAATTAGCATATCATGAAAAGGTTCTCTAAACGAGCTATTAACCTAATCATCTGAATCAACTAATTAACTCTAAACACCTGCAAAAGATTCCTGAGGCTTTTAAAAACTCCCAGCCTGGTTCATTACTCAAAACCGCAATCATGGGTAAGACTGCCGACCTGACTGCTGTCCAGAAGGCCATCATTGACACCCTCAAGCAAGAGGTCTGTGGGAAGGAAAAAGTGTGGCAGAAAACGCTGCACAACGAGAAGAGGTGACCGGACCCTGAGGAAGATTGTGGAGAAGGACCGATTCCAGACCTTGGGGGACCTGCGGAAGCAGTGGACTGAGTCTGGAGTAGAAACATCCAGAGCCACCGTGTACAGGCGTGTGCAGGAAATGGGCTACAGGTGCCGCGTTCCCCAGGTCAAGCCACTTTTGAACCAGAAACAGCGGCAGAAGCGCCTGACCTGGGCTACAGAGAAGCAGCACTGGACTGTTGCTCAGTGGTCCAAAGTACTTTTTTCGGATGAAAGCAAATTTTGCATGTCATTCGGAAATCAAGGTGCCAGAGTCTGGAGGAAGACTGGGGAGAGGGAAATGCCAAAATGCCTGAAGTCCAGTGTCAAGTACCCACAGTCAGTGATGGTCTGGGGTGCCATGTCAGCTGCTGGTGTTGGTCCACTGTGTTTTATCAAGGGCAGGGTCAATGCAGCTAGCTATCAGGAGATTTTGGAGCACTTCATGCTTCCATCTGCTGAAAAGCTTTATGGAGATGAAGATTTCATTTTTCAGCACGACCTGGCACCTGCTCACAGTGCCAAAACCACTGGTAAATGGTTTACTGACCATGGTATTACTGTGCTCAATTGGCCTGCCAACTCTCCTGACCTGAACCCCATAGAGAATCTGTGGGATATTGTGAAGAGAAAGTTGAGAGACGCAAGACCCAACACTCTGGATGAGCTTAAGGCCGCTATCGAAGCATCCTGGGCCTCCATAACACCTCAGCAGTGCCACAGGCTGATTGCCTCCATGCCACGCCGCATTGAAGCAGTCATTTCTGCAAAAGGATTCCCGACCAAGTATTGAGTGCATAACTGAACATAATTATTTGAAGGTTGACTTTTTTTGTATTAAAAACACTTTTCTTTTATTGGTCGGATGAAATATGCTAATTTTTTGAGATAGGAATTTTGGGTTTTCATGAGCTGTATGCCAAAATCATCAATATTAAAACTATAAAAGGCTTGAACTACTTCGAGTTGTGTGTAATGAATCTAAAATATATGAAAGTCTAATGTTTATCAGTACATTACAGAAAATAATGAACTTTATCACAATATGTTAATTTTTTGAGAAGGACCTGTATGTTTCACAATGTGGGTCCCATATAGGTTTGAACATATGGGACCTTCATGGGATCTATGTGGGCAAAATTATTTTACATTTAAAATACATCCTTATACCTTTAAATATTTGGTCAGTAGTCATTTTTAACAAAGAATATAGGTTTTGTGTATCTGATCAACAACTTTTTAAATGAAAAAAAAAATATCATTTTGTTTGAATTATCAATATTACATTGTTAGCCTGCTTCTGCATTTATCATAATTTATTTGTTTTCTTTTACTGTACACATTTGAGCAGGGATGATCACAAATTCCAGAATTAAATGGGTCTCATGAGAGCACTCAACATCTCATCACTGAACTTCGCTTGACAGAGTAGTCCTGCATTCAACGTTTCGTTTCTTCACATAATTTCATATCATAATATCATAGCTCTTTGTTGAAAATAAGCGGATATTTAAAATATAAAATATTTAAAAAGCTCAAATTAGAGGAATTCTAGTCCCGGCGCAAGGATACTGTTTCTTCCAAGCAGTGGAGTGGCGGCGCCGGCGCAGCGGGAGACGGAAGTCTTTGTTCGTTTCAGCAATTCAAGGACGTGGACGTGGAGCAAAAATATACAGGTAAATGCGGATTTAATAAACATGTCTCTGTGTTATGTTCTCTCGAACATTGGAAACTTTGTTTTTACAGTTTAAATGACCTTTAAACTAAAGTAGCTTTTAAACTAATATCTGTTTTTTTGGCCGTAACAGTTAATAACGTAAAATGCTGCACATGTTTAAAACCGAGGACATTTTTGTTGACTCTGACGTGTAATGTTGTTTTTGCCTGCCATTTATCCAGTCGTATTGGCAGTTATTGTTTGTTTTTTGCTTTCCTGTTGTATTTTGTGGCTGTCTAACCGCCATTTTTCCACCTGAGAGAAAAATGAATTTCTTTGTCAGCCGACAGCCGATATAGCACAAATTTAATTTAGAATGAAAATTGTAATTCTGAATTGGCTTTCTGACATAAGTTCTGAAATACGGGCTTTCAGGCTGTGTATCAGTACATTTATTACGGCTGTTTTGATTAAACTGAAACAAATGAATAAGTGTCGATGATTATGTTGCTAGCCTTAAGACCAATAACACACTTTAATGTTGATTTAATTAATGTAGTGGCCAATCAGCGTTTAGATTAGTCATCACGCCGGAGTTTTGAATTTGGCGCTCACTGACTGAATTCTGCAATCCTCATATACAAAAATGCATATAGCATGTAAGTAAGAGATATTTTTTACAGTTTGCACAGCTTCAATGATTATAACGGGATGTTTTGCGAAGGTGCAAACCTCCACTAAAATTAATTTATCTTAAAATAATTTTGTGTTTTTCTTTGCTGTCTTTATGTAATTTCTTCCCGGATTAATTAACCATTTGTTTGTCATAATAATGAAATAACCTGTATAACTAACTCATAGACACTTCTTAGCTTTTTTTGTGTCAGTGTAGCCAGAATCTGACATGTCAGAATTATTTGTAGTATTAATTAATGTGACATTGTGAAATTGTAAATATTGTGTAAATATTGTTAATAAATGCTGTTGAATATACAGCATGAACCCAACATATTTTAACTGATGTTCCATAATCATTAATAATGAAACATCTGTAAATGTGTTAATATATATAAAGCACAAACCAGTAAAAATGAATAAATACAACTGTCAACCATATAAGAAAACATGTAATGTTAATTAATATTACATATGCTTTTACAGGTGGGCTGAGGAAGAATATCATGATTAATGAAGTGAAGCAGAGAGAAGCAGAAAAGGCTCCAAGTGGTTTACTAGGACTACAGATGAGTGGATTGAGATTAGAGAACAGGAGGAGAAAGACTGTCTGCAGGAGTGTTAACAGTTGTGTTGTTTTATTTTGTGTGTGTCTAAAATGTGTAGTTTTTGAGACAGTATATATTCAGGTTCAGTTCAGGTGAGTTTGTTGTTTTTGTGTTTCTTTATTGTGACAGTGTGTCACTTTTAGTAGAGCATTGATGATTCTTAAAGGGATAGTTCACCCAAATATGAATATTCTGTCATCATTTACAGTCCATCATTTACTTGTTCCAAACCTGTAGGACTGTCATTCATCTCTAGAACACAAATGAATATATTTTTAATGAAATTGAGAGATTTCTTACTGTCCACTATCACCTGGACTGACACTTTTAAATGTTCTAAAAGAGTCATAAAAATAAATTGTTTTAATCTAAATCTAATCTAAACCTGTTTAATATAAGTCTCCTGAAGAGACAGACACACTTTATGTGAACAGATGTAATTAGTTTTTTTGCACATATAAACACTTATAAGCAGACAATGAGTACAGCATTAATTTTTAATAAATTTAAGGTTATGCCTGCTTTCTTGACAAATGAGAACCAATAAAGTTTGTTCTTGTGCATGATCAATGTTTATATGTGAATAAAAGCTGAATCTAAATCTCTTCATAATGTAATGTGATCACATCTCTTCAGAATAGTTGAATTAAACCCTTGATTCATGTAGATGACAATGTCTTTATGAATGTTCTGAAGCATCAGAGTTTTGGACAAGTAACTTTAAAAAGACCAACAGAAATTACTCAGATTTAAATAAAATTGTCGTCATTTGTTTTTCTGAAAATTATGGAAATTGGAGTGACATGAGGCTGAGAAAATAAGACAGAATTTTCATTTTTGGGTGAATTAAGCCTTTAACTGTTAACTGTCAATTTTTGTTATGTTAGATTAGTTACTTAAGACCAGTTGGTGATAGTATGTCTCTGGTTTAATAAAATGTTAATGTTGATGTTCAACATTTTACAAAAATCTGAAAAGTATAAAAAAAAATGTGTCATAAAATGAAAATAAAGCAGCATATTGGACCTGTACAACATTTTAATGTGTATATATATCATTTTTTTTTTATTTGCACACTTTCATGTTTTGTGATTTTGTAGATGAATGAACTTTGGGGCCAGTCCAGCATCCATACTAAACCATAGTACAGGGGTAGGGAATGTTGATCCTCGAGAGCCATGTCCCTGCAGATTTTAGCTCCAACCCTAATCAAACACACCTGAACAAGCTAATCAAGGTCTTCAGGATACAGGTTGGCATGTTTTTCTTCAGGGTTGAAACTAAAATCTGCAGGCACGTGGCTCTCGAGGATCAACGTTCCCTACCCCTGCCCTAGTATATCCACATGTGCTTCATAAAGTGGGACCAATATGGGTCTTATGTGTGTTGCCCAGTGGGGCCCCACATTAGCCCCAGTTAGCCCCATATGAGCTATATCAGATGGGGCCCACATGGAACCCATGGACAAACCCAAGTAGAACCCATTTGGACCCCATGATAAAATATTGGCTGGGTTCTAAGTGGGACCAATATGGGTCTTGTGTGAGTTGCCCATTTGGGCCCCACGTTAGCCCCAGTCGGGCCCCATATGAGAATCAAATGGGCTAATTTAGATGAGACCCACATGGAACCCATGGACAAACCCATGTAAGACCCATATTTACAGCCCATATGGGGCCCACATCGGCCCCACGATCGAATGTTGGCTGGGAGAGTACGTATCTGGGACATCCTTACAACGTTAGGAGGACGTACTGCAGACCTTGTGAGTTGGTAATTTGATGGTAATAAAATTACGTGCATGCGACGTTGCAGTTGCGTTGCCGGTAAGTCACGAAGTTACCAATATATTACCAATAGAGTACGCATCTGGGACGTCCTTGGTAATATTACGACGTTAGGAGGACGTACTGAAGACGTTGTGAGTTAATAATTTGATGGTAATAAAATTACGGGCATGTGACGTCGTAATTACGTTGTCAATTGGTAAGTCATGAAATTACCAAAAATTACCAATACATTACGTAACTGTTACGTCGAGTGTTAGCTGGGTTCTCGGGTTCGTAGGATTACAGATCTCCACTGTGAATAAATCACCATCCGAATCCATGAGGTGATATGTAAATTTATTTTTACAGACATCCATATGAGAAACAATAACCGTCTGAATAGGGCTTAAGACGCATTTTGAAATTGTCATGGTGAACACATACTACAGCTGCATTAAAACTTTGCTATGATAAATTGCTTTACAATCAGGCCAGCATTAAAGGCCCATATTCAAGTAAAAGCAATATCTTTAAGTACTCATTTGTCAAAGATAACCAAAAAAACATCACAGCGCCTCTTGTGTTTAAACACGATACCTTCCCACTGAGCAAAGTTACGTCCAAAAGACGTCTTTTTGACGTCTTTGTCGGACGTTGAAATGACGTCTCCTGAGTAGCCAGAATGAAAGTTTTTATGACGTCTTTTTTTGACGTCTTTTCGACGTCTTTTTTTGACGTCTTTTCGACGTCTTATTTTGACCTTTTTTTGAGGTCGAAAAACGTCTGTTCAGGAGCTAAAATGAAAGTTTTTATAACGTCTTTTTATTACGTCTTTTGAACGGCTAATATTGCTAAACTGGACAAATAAATTGGACACATGCGCATTCAGTTAAAACGTATTTATTAATATTGTTTATTGTGTGTGTGTCCCTCCCCCTCCCCCGCTTCTTGCTGGTGCATGTTTGAGGTGCTCCGAAGCATGTTTTTTGATCATTTCTTCCGTTGCCTCCTTGCTCCATTTCATCACTGCAGCTGTAAGTTGAAAGACAGAAATCATAAGTATGCAAAAAAAAAAACTTATAATCATTTACCAAGTACTATATATGTGAATGTATATTTAATATATTAAGCATGATGTGGCTTGCGCACTCATTACGCAGATTATATAAATTATATTCTTATACTATATTTTTCTTTCCTTGTTTTCTTTCGCGCAAAGCGAAAGTAAAGATTTTACACAGGTTTGCTGTTCTAACAGGACAATTTTTATTTGAAATCAATAAGTAAGCAATAAGGTACGAGAGGCCTAACAACGCCCTTCAGCCGTGATTTATTAACGATACAGCACGGCCTTTTAACTTTTATAAAACGGTTACCACACAATGCAATATTAAAAATATGTATTAATGTTTTCATTAAGTAAAATCATTAAGCCTTCCGCTGTAAAAAAAAAAAAAGTCTCTAACTGCAACCGAATGTTCTTATATGCGTCATTTCATGGAACTCAAAAACAGGCAAGGAACAGTTCTCATGGACTGTATTCGTTATTAATATCCTATGCGTTGTATCATCATCATCATTATTATAACAATATCAGTGGTGGCTGGAGAATAGTCTTCATACCCGACGTGGAAAAAACGACGTGACTCTCCACAATCTCTAATGAAGTCGGTCGATTTTCCTCTGTATTAGAGCCGTTTTGAACTTAATAGGTCTACTTTAGGGATGTAACGGTATGAAATTTTCTTATCACGATTATAGTGACAAAAATGATCACGGTTATCAATATTATCACGGTATTGTTAAAATATGCTGGAAATGTTTAAAAAGTACTAACACATAAATTGTTTCTCAAAGTTTTATATTTCAAATCAACAAACAACATATAAAATGACTTCTGTTTTTACAAACGCTAAAACAATAACATTACCTAATAACATGTTCGAAATGTTCAAATAAAGCTTTGAAAAGGTTTTATAAAATGGTAAACCTCACATTTCAGCCTTTAAATAAAGAAAATGGTTAAGTCAAATCAATAAATGTTATATGTATTTTATCTAAATAATTCTAGATGTATTATGTGAATTGTTTAAATTTATAGAATCCTTGTTTTTAGTCTTTTTTAGTTAAGATGACAGCAGTGCATGAAAATTCGGTCCGTTTTAGCTAGACAAAAACTGCAAACAGGCTGAACATAATTGTAAGTCAATGGAAATCCACTTTCTGCCACTAGGCGGCACTTGTGGAACAGCAAAGTTACAGCTGTTTCCGTAAACTCCGTGGACAAAGCAGCATTGCGATTAAGAACACTACTTTATTAGGTATTACATGGAATGAAGATCAAAACACAATGCCATCGAATCTTTTCTGAAGACAGTCAGAACCATCAGAGGTACATTCATATAATTCATTCATTTCTATATTCATTTGTATATTCCCTCAGCACCCTTTTAAAACCTCCCATCTTTCCGTCATGCTTCTATTCAAAACGAAACTGTTACTCTGCGTGCTCTGCGCACATGAGACTGTTATTTAAACTTTGCTTTACGCTGTACAATATATATTTATCATAAGTTGTTCAAATCGTGGTAATCAAATACGGTTTTAATGATAATTAAAAGATGAAACGGTAATACTAACCGTGGAGAATTTTATCATGATTTATCGTCAAACCGGTTATCGTTACATCCCTAGTCTACTTTAATTTATTCGTTTACCTTTGACTTTTTCCACTCGCTCGCCTTCCCTGACGTGCTCTCGCTTATGAACAGGCAGCATCTTAGATGCGGGAGACAGAGCGGGCGCCGGCGCATCAGACGCAATCATCTACTTCAAAGACAGTCATGATTTTGGCTAATGACCCTGCATAGAAATACATCTTTACTGATTATGGGGTTATTTTATAGAGTTTTTTCCTCGATTTGTTTTATTTCGTTAAGTAATACTTTAAAGCTTTCTATTTATAGGCTATATTTATCATGTTTGTGAGGCATGTGTGCGCTGAAAAAATTGCAAATGATCGCGCTGGCGAATCCGTGCATCATTCGTTCAATCGTTTTTCAAATTGAAACCAAAATTGAAAAAACAAGAAACGACTTGTTTTTCCATTATTTATTCCCTGAACCAAAATGAAAAAAAATTAATAACGACTCATTTTCCGATTTTCAAATTTTGCGCTCAGATCAAAAAAGAAAAAACGAATAAGGGGATTTGACTAATTTTATTTTTGTTATTTTAATTTACCCAAATTGGCATGACTCGAAAGTTTATGGATGTAACAGCCATGGAAAGATTTGTGCTGTTCAGAGGAAACAGGCGCATAACTTTTAGGGAAGATGACATGACTGTTGATAAAATCAGTATGATTTTCAGGTAACTTAACGTACTGTAGTTTGAAAGACATAGCCAGAAGAGAGACTCTGGGTGTGCATCAGGAAAAACTGGGTGTGCCACATTTATTGTCGGATTAATACGCAAAAATAAATAAGTAAATAACATAAAGACAAAAAACATAAGTAAAAAATATTTTCGTGGAGGGGCATCCCGCCCGCGATACACTCCTCAGCGCTGGTTACAGGTTCTAAGCTTTAGAATGATACCTATGTTGTGTTATTACATTCAGGGGTTGTTACGTAATTTTTTATGATATTTGTTTCGTGCATAAGGTGTCCTGCTGTGTTTAAATGAATAAACTTTATATATTTTTTCATATAGACGTGTATTTGGGTATGATCACAATAAACAAAACACATTACGCGTGTGTAATATATAAATACATAAATAAATAATAAAATCACAAAACCTTTTTAATGCTAAGTCCTTCTTAAGTTATACCTTAAGCCAGAGGTGCCCAAGGTTGCGTTTTCCGATAACATTGTCTCTTAGCGCTCTACGGAGTCTCTAAAGGTAGGCCTTAGCAAAATGTGTGCCTTTCTAGTTGTGTTGCTTAAGATATACCTTCTTACGTGCGTCGTTACCAGGTGCTGTCCATGCCGGTGGTGCTGACTTGGTTGATATTGACTGCTCAAAAATAGATTAGGATTTAATCAGGGTCTTCTTCAGTGTGTTATGTGAGAAAGTGGTGTTATTTATAAAATATGTGTTGATTTAAAATAAAAACACGGCACTCTGTCCTGTTAGAATGCAGCAAACTTGCGTGAAACTTTTACTTACGCTTTTGTGCACGTCAGGAAAGAAACAACATGTCCTCTAACTTTGTTTTTCAGTTTTCAAGTCGTTTTCACAATCCTCAAAATACGTCTCCATAGAGCGTATGCAACAATTGTTCTCCTATCAACAACACACGTTCTGATAGCATGTTTTTTTTGTGTGTGAATGTTCACTATAAATCATGATTTTGCTCTATTTCTGTAAGGGGTAGGTTTAGGGTTGGGTTAGGTGTGGTCATTCATACGAACTGCACACAGATTCAGTTGCAAAAACTTATTGTAAAATCTTATACGGAGTGTATATTTACACTAAGTGCAAATAGCCCATCTTGTTGGCAGTGGCTAGTTACAGTAACTTTGCCCACTAACGTGAAATGACGATAATCAACAGTGCTAAAGACAAATATCACTTAATAGATTCAGTGGTGTTGAGGGTAATGCCGGTTCATAGCACTTTTCGGCACGGACGACCCGGGTTCAATTCCACCTTTTGACGAGTTTTGTTTCCCACCATTTTCAAATCACATATCATATCGAAAAAGCATTTGTTTTCAATAAAAATGAAAGAAATAATCGAAAAATTAAAAATAAAGTATCGGTTAGGGTTAGGGTAGGTGTAGGGAGGGCTTATTGTCCCAATAAGGCAGCATCCATTTAATAAATTGAATTAAAACAATAATTTACACTCAGTGAGTAATTACTGCATACTCTGTATTTAATGTACTACAATACTGAGGTGCAGATAATTGCATCTATTTGCATAAGTATTATAAATAGCAGAAAATCCTTAAAGTGTAAATAGAACATATTGCTATTTGCACTTAGTGTAAAGCTATAGCTATTTGCACTTAGTGTAAATAGCATATATCATTGAGAAAATATGCTATTTTCACTTAGTGTATATAGCATCTAATTGCTATATGCACTTAGAGTAAATAGTATCTCTCACTAAGAAAATATGCTATTTTCACATTTGTTAGTTTAAGTGCAAGAAGAGGCAACAAAGCTCAAACGCTTTGAGATGCGTCTGTCAACATGCGTCCTGTGCGCCGCGCTTTCACATCTATTTGTGTTTGCACGTTTAAACTGTCGATTTGTATTTGTTTGTTTAGGTGCTCGGTGTGGTGTTTGCGCGCTGTTCGTAAGACGCGCGGCTCTCATTGCGCATCGAAAACGGTGCATGAGTACTCGTTTTTTCCGCATCTTGTGTTTATATGCGTTTAACTATTTTGAATGTTGAACCTGGCAAGTCTTAAAACACGTGTAAATGATAAGCTTTTTAGGCTGACCTCAGACAGACAATTGAGATCGCCGGGGACTTTGGCTTTAAAAAAGATCAGGTATTGTAAAACATGCCTTCCTAAGGCTGCTACCTCACAGGGCAACACTACTAACCTGATTCACCACAAAATTAATTATTGCCATACGCAATTCAATTATGTTTGCATTATTTCTCTATTGCATCATATTGATATTCGTACTGCCATTTAATGACACTGTGTAATGTGTTTTAACTGTTTAATTTATCAGAGTTATATATTCAGCAAATAAACACACACACACACACACACACACACACACACACACACACACAGTTAGGCTTTAATTTGTGCAAGTAACATGAGTCAATCTGTTGAAACGAGGAATCACTCCTGTCAAGTGTTGAATGAACGACTGTCACGTCCCACCAAGGTTATTATAGTTTTGCATTTTTAAATTAGTTTTTATTATAATTTCGTTTTAAAATTTGCAATAAATTTTAGTTTAGTTTTAGTTAGTTTCATTAATGGTTTTGTTAGTTTTAGTTTAGTTTTTATTTTTTTGAAAACATTTCTATTTCGTTTTTATATATTTAGTTTCAGTTTTAGTAATTATAGTTTAGCATAATTAACAGAACACTTCCAGAGCACACACAAAAATATATTTCAGCAACATTTATTGTTTGCACAGTTGGCATTTATCTATGTGCTTAACTCTGAATAACAAAAATAACATAAGGGTTTGAGATACAAATAGGGCTGTGACGGTCGCAATGACAACCGCGGTAGTCAGTTGCCACCGCCGGTAATGTACGTGACGTCACACAAACTCTAACAAGCAAAGTACAGTGATTCTGCAACATTCATTTTGCAGTGCCGGCGTTTCGTGTCCCCGCCGGCAGCAGTAGCCGCAGCAGCGAGCGCAAGTGCCTTCGCAGCTGCTGGAAGAGATCTGCAAACACACGCAACCCAGACAGCACAAGTACGTCTGGCCGACGTCGGCCCGTGAACGGAACGTCGGCCTCATGGAATTTAACATCTAATAAGCGTCGGCCAAGCGTTGGCGGGTATATTCAGTCGGTGCTCTATTTTCTCAGCTCATCAAACGTCGGCCCTGAGTCGGATCACTACCTCAGGCCGATGCAGCGCTTATTTGTTTGCACGTTTGCCCAGTTATTCATCTCTTAACAACACACCAGAGAGAAGACACTCTTCCCGGCGACATCTGTGGTTTTCAGGTAAGTTTTCACTTGATGTAAACAACATATTTTGTTAATTCTTACACTTAAAAGTTACTCGGCACTCGATGTAAGTTACTGTAGCGCTGGTGAGAAAACTTTGGCTCATTTACAACTAACGTTACCTTAATTATCTAACAGTTGGTAGTATTTAAAATTTCTGTTAACGTTAATGTGTTTCCAGCAATTTGAGGAAGAGCTATCCCACTGAGCAAAGTTACGTCCAAAAGACGTCTTTTTGACGTCTTTGTCGGACGTTGAAATGACGTCTCCTGAGTAGCCAGAATGAAAGTTTTTATGACGTCTTTTTTTGACGTCTTTCGACGTCTTTTCGACGTCTTATTTTGACCTTTTTTGAGGTCGAAAAACGTCTGTTCAGGAGCTAAAATGAAAGTTTTTATGACGTCTTTTTATTACGTCTTTTGAACGGCTAATATTGCTAAACTGGACAAATAAATTGGACACATGCGCATTCAGTTAAAACGTATTTATTAATATTGTTTATTGTGTGTGTGTCCCTCCCCCTCCCCCGCTTCTTGCTGGTGCATGTTTGAGGTGCTCCGAAGCATGTTTTTTGATCATTTCTTCCGTTGCCTCCTTGCTCCATTTCATCACTGCAGCTGTAAGTTGAAAGACAGAAATCATAAGTATGCAAAAAAAAAACTTATAATCATTTACCAAGTACTATATATGTGAATGTATATTTAATATATTAAGCATGATGTGGCTTGCGCACTCATTACGCAGATTATATAAATTATATTCTTATACTATATTTTTCTTTCCTTGTTTTCTTTCGCGCAAAGCAAAAGTAAAGATTTTACACAGGTTTGCTGTTCTAACAGGACAATTTTTATTTGAAATCAATAAGTAAGCAATAAGGTACGAGAGGCCTAACAACGCCCTTCAGCCGTGATTTATTAACGATACAGCACGGCCTTTTAACTTTTATAAAACGGTTACCACACAATGCAATATTAAAAATATGTATTAATGTTTTCATTAAGTAAAATCATTAAGCCTTCCGCTGTAAAAAAAAAAAAAAAAAAAAAAAAAAAAAGTCTCTAACTGCAACCGAATGTTCTTATATGCGTCATTTCATGGAACTCAAAAACAGGCAAGGAACAGTTCTCATGGACTGTATTCGTTATTAATATCCTATGCGTTGTATCATCATCATCATTATTATAACAATATCAGTGGTGGCTGGAGAATAGTCTTCATACCCGACGTGGAAAAAAACGACGTGACTCTCCACAATCTCTAATGAAGTCGGTCGATTTTCCTCTGTATTAGAGCCGTTTTGAACTTAATAGGTCTACTTTAATTTATTCGTTTACTGGCTCCTTTGACTTTTTCCACTCGCTCGCCTTCCCTGACGTGCTCTCGCTTATGAACAGGCAGCATCTTAGATGCGGGAGACAGAGCGGGCGCCGGCGCATCAGACGCAATCATCTACTTCAAAGACAGTCATGATTTTGGCTAATGACCCTGCATAGAAATACATCTTTACTGATTATGGGGTTATTTTATAGAGTTTTTTCCTCGATTTGTTTTATTTCGTTAAGTAATACTTTAAAGCTTTCTATTTATAGGCTATATTTATCATGTTTGTGAGGCATGTGTGCGCTGAAAAAATTGCAAATGATCGCGCTGGCGAATCCGTGTTCGTTCAATCGTTTTTTCAAATTGAAACCAAAAATGAAAAAACAAGAAACGACTTGTTTTTCCATTATTTATTCCCTGAAACAAAATGAAAAAAATTAATAACGACTCATTTTCCGATTTGCGCTCAGATCAAAAAAGAAAAAACGAATAAGGGGATTTGACTAATTTTATTTTTGTTATTTTAATTTACCCAAATTGGCATGACTCGAAAGTTTATGGATGTAACAGCCATGCACTGTAAAAAACAACCTATAGAATCTACCCAATAAATTAGAGTAAAAGAGGTAAGAATTTGCACTCACTTTGTTTGGGTAGATTCTATCCTATATATTTGAGTAAAGATTACCTAATTTTAACAGCTAGGACGAACTAGAAGAAATCAACATTTTTAAGCAACCGTTATAGTGGTCAGTGTCTGCATTAGTTGGGATCTTGACCCTTATATCTTTAATATTAGATTTTGTTTGGCTGCTGTATCTATGTATTTTTTACAGTGTATTTGCACTTAGTGTAAAGCTATAGCTATTTGCACTTAGTGTAAATAGCATATATCATTGAGAAAATATGCTATTTTCACTTAGTGTATATAGCATCTAATTGCTATATGCACTTAGAGTAAATAGTATCTCTCACTAAGAAAATATGCTATTTTCACATTTGTTAGTTTAAGTGCAAGAAGAGGCAACAAAGCTCAAAGGCTTTGAGATGCGTCTGTCAACATGCGTCCTGTGCGTTTTAGTTTAGTTTTTATTTTGTGAAAACATTTCTATTTCGTTTTTATATATTTAGTTTCAGTTTTAGTAATTATAGTTTAGCATAGTTAACAGAACACTTCCAGAGCACACACAAAAATATATTTCAGCAACATTTATTGTTTGCACAGTTGGCATTTATCTATGTGCTTAACTCTGAATAACAAAAATAACATAAGGGTTTGAGATACAAATAGGGCTGTGACGGTCGCAATGACAACCGCGGTAGTCGGTTGCCACCGCCGGTAATGTACGTGACGTCACACAAACTCTAACAAGCAAAGTACAGTGATTCTGCAACATTCATTTTGCAGTGCCGGCGTTTCGTGTCCCCGCCGGCGGCAGTAGCCGCAGCAGCGAGCGCAAGTGCCTTCGCAGCTGCTGGAAGAGATCTGCAAACACACGCAATAGACTAAGCTGGCAAAGTTCCGGGAAAAGTAATTACTATGAATGTGTCGGAGGGAAATAAGGAGATACTTAAACCAATTGTTTATAAACTAGTGTTTTCTGAGCCAGTGTGACAAAGATTAAGTTGACCATACTGACTCGCCATCTGCTCTCTGGACGCGCCTTTGGAGAGAAATGTATTTCTACGGCTTTTATAAAATATCTCAATAAAGTCAAAACTTTTTGTTTTCGATTTTGATTTTTTTTTTTTTTTTTTTTTTTTTTCGTTTTAAAGTGGTAAAGTAATATTTTCAAGCTTTTTTAGATAGGCTATATTTATCTTGACTGTAAGGTATTTTGTTTGTTTTCTTTATTTTTACAAAAGCACTACATTTTTTTGAAATCCTGAGTGCACGTAGGCCTAAATAAAATTAGACACTTTACAGTTCCGGATGATGTACTATGCTTAACTTTATGAGCAAAGATTATGGCGTAGGCCTATTTAAATTTGTTTGCAATTGATCGCGCAATTCACTGACTGCCGCTGGCCGCTTGGTTGTTACTTTAACAAAAGCTTTAATTTAACAAACAAAAAATGTTCCAAACATATTTCTAAATTATCTTTATGAAGAACCAAAACGAAAAATAACCATGTTATATTAAAAACAAAAATGAGCAACTGTAATGGATGCAACAGTGTAATAAGGGACGAGGGGGAAAAGACACGGACTCCAGTCAGAACCCTGACAGCAAATTTCATCCGGCCTGATTCTGGCCCACACTCCTGCAAATCCGCAAAACGGACTTGGGCCAGTGTCTTTTGGCACAATGGGCCAATACCGGCACGCATCTGGTTTTCCGCTCATCTGGGCCAGCACTGGGCCAGCTCTGTACCAGAGTCGGCCCGGATCCGCTCTGCGATAGTAGACCGTGCCCACTGAAACCAGACACGGGCCGGATCCGCCTAGGACTGTGATACAGCACTGAAACGGATGTGACTGTAACGCGGATTTGCCGGTTGAAAACGAATCTGGCACAGAGTCAGATGCTGTCTGGGAAGAATAAAGAAGAATAATTAAATTAAATTTGAAATAGTCCCAAACTGGGCTCTGTGGTTTCCTGCCGGCAGCAATCATTTATGTCCGTCTTCTTTATCACTTAACTGATGCTTGTTTCGCGCTGTCAGCCTCAGCTGCATCATTCGCCACAGTTGATGCACGATTAAACACCCACGTCAAATTTTCAGCAGTTGGATGAATGCTTATTAATTACGAAAACGATAATTTACTTTTGTCAATTATTATTTTATTTTAGTTCGTTTTTCAATAGTTGTTGCTAGTTTCGTTTAGTTTTAGTTTTTCATTTATTATGATTTTTTATTTTTATTTCAGTTTACGAAAATGTTTTTTAACCAATCGTTTTCGTCTTAGTTTCAGTTTTCGTTTACGATAATAACCTTGCGTCCCACTTGTTAATTTCGAACCGGAAGATGCTCCCACTTTTGACCCAAGGCCTCATGTGGCATAGGAAACTTGTGGATAGTTTGGGGAACACAACTAGAGACACCTTCAGTTAAGGAATATCCTTACAGTTTTCGTAGAGCGCTAAGAGACAACTTTGTCGGGAAATGCAGCCCTGTTTTTTAGGCAATGCTGCTACTTGAACATTTAAAATGAACCCCCTGAAATGTTATTATCTTGTTGATTAACGGGTAAATGAGCGTAGTTGAGAAAACTCAAAATGCATAGTCCAATATCATTTTGCACAAAGAAATAGCAAAGTAGAACATGAATTAAAACATCTGACCTTTTGCACATTTGTCACAGCCTGTGCATACCTTGGATTGCTCTGTAAATGTATGAGGTCACTAGGGCCGTCTTGTCCTTTTTCCCCTTTCCCTTCATATTAAAACGGGCCATGAGACGATTACTGAAGAGCCTGAAAAGATAAGTAAAACAGTTTATTAATAAGCTGAGTTAAGAAAGCTAATTGTAAAAAGTCACACAAGGGTAAATTCAAACAATATTCATCTATGATGTAAACATTTCACAAGTCAGTGTGAGGGATTCAATCCGATTTAAGGAGGCATCCAATGCACGTCTTGCATTGGTTAGTGTGCGCTCCAGCAAAACTAGCATTAAAGAGATTCAAAACAACGATTGTATTTCGTGCTAAAACTGACATAATTTTAAATCTGAGACTTGGTTTCATATTAAAAGTAACGAAACACATAGCTTGAGATTTAGTGGGTATATAAAAAAAATACTAATGTTTTTTAAGCATCTATCCTGCCAAGCAAGATGATGCATGGTACAGGTTTTGTGGCTGTCCTCAAAGAAAATACGACCCAAATTTACGTTTTTATATTCACCATATACAACCCATTTTTACGTTTTAAAATTAAGCGCCCTCTATCGAGCATAAAAATAATGACAATGTCACATTGGATCTGTCCTCATGAAATGGCATTTGTGATTCACACTGTTCTCACAGCAATTGAAACATATTTTACTAGGTGTAATTCATATGAATGAAGACACCTAACCCCATCCTAAACCTACCCCTTACAGAAATTGTGCAAAATTATGATTTATAGTGCATATTCCAAAAAATATATATACTATGAGAATGTGTACATTCTCTGGTATCAAACCAGTCTTTGTATGATTACACCACTTTGTAGTGCAACGCTCTGTTACACAAAATCCTGAAAGTGCATTGGATACCTGTTGCTGATAGGGGAGCAATTGTTGTATACGCTCTATGGAGACTTATTTTGAGGATTTGTGAAAACGACTTACATGGGTGTATAAGTTGAAGGACATGTTGTGTAATTACATTTCCCGATCAATTTACAGCTAATATGTTGAAACATACCTGTCAAGGACTTTGTGGACACAGTCCTTCACATCCTTTCCTCCAATTCGAGCAAGTTGCAGCACCTGTTGAAAGTTCATGCAAAGTTCATGACTAAACATTTTCACTGACATACCCCAGAAGAAAAGTAAATAGTGTTTTTTCTTGCTGTACTAACAAAAAATTGTTCTGCATGAGTAAAGTGATGTAAATGAAAATCCAAAGAACACATTAATGATAAAGTCATTTAGCTATGAATTATCCTTTTTATACCATGGTCACTTGCCATTGTTGGACTTGATACAGTAGAAGTTTGACGGAAATTCATTCAGTTACTGAAGATGTGGTTAAATAGTAACTCTGCTGTCTCTATAGCTGTAGCCACTCCCTTCAGTGGAGTCAGTTTACAGGCTATGGAAAAGCAGTCCACAACAACAAGGATACAGGTATACCCATCTGGTGTTGTTGGATTTTAGAGATGTGTTCCATACATCACCATAATTATAGTTAGAAAGTACCTCAAATTCAAGATATATGGAGCATAAAAAATGCCCCGTTTGAGTTTTTGTCTCATGCTTACATCATATAGTTAAGCAATATCACAAGATCAATAGCCTATACGTGAAATATCACACAAGTGCAAATGTGTTACTGATCTTATACAACAGTAAGAAATGGGGCTTATATTGTGTTATTTTAGACATAATGTTGTCTGGTTTGCTCAATTTTGCCAACAAAAACGTAAAGGCAAAGCAGAACTGTTAGTCTCTGAGCAACACACAGGGCATTTAACTTAATGCATGTTTTGAAGAACTGGGTGAACCATTTGGCATGTTGAATTTAAAGTGGCGCTGCACAGATGTGCATGACAAGTACTGCGAAAGAGATTCAAAGCATAAGGAGGCATCTCTGTATAGCTCTTGCTTGTAATGTGATGTTGCACATTGATTGGTCTGATGGTGATGATCCGCTTTAAGTCGAACAAACTGAGAGCTTGTGTATCAGATTTGAATCAGAACATTTGAATCAATACCCAGCACTAGTTGTATGTAGTCAATTGGGACAATCTATTTAACAAAGTTTGTGTAAGGTGTTGCCAATATATGAAAAGCATTTAAGCCCATTATGCCCCTTTATTCAATGTATAATATATATTTCTGTTGCAAGAATGTATCTATGAACTCTCAGGTTAAAGCACTACACATATCACTTATTTTTAAATTTGCATTATGATGTAAATAAATTCCATTTTGCTTATAAGACACTTTCTCTTGTAAATCCTACCAGGGTATCAAAGGCTTTGGTGTCAGAGAGGCGTTGCTCCTCTCTCTCGAAATCCTCCATGCACTCCAACCTTTTGATGTATGTGGTTGAAAAGGCTGGCTCACTCCTACCAAGGCGTCTGACCTCCATGTGTATTTCAATTAATTTTGTCAAGACTTTTTTCTGAAATTCTGAAAAAGAAACATGCACAATTATTAGAGCTGCACGATTTGGGGTGGAGGGTGGGGGGTTGATCAATGTAACCTTGGTTCCCTGAAATAACAAGAATGAAGAATTTTGTCAGGTGCTGATGTAACGGAGGAATTGTGTGTGAATTGTTGACAAAATGCTTGTTTTTGTTATAAAATGTTTTTCTAGAAAAGAAAAGAAAAAAACAATTCTATGTTGATTGTATGTAATTCTATGTTCTCATCTTGGAAAGAGGGGAGACACCTACAGGCAAGAAGTGTGTACAGTTATGAAGGCAGCCATCTTCTCAGTTCACTCGAGCTGTTGAGAAGGATGGTAGGTGGAAAATGTCTTGTGTTATTGTTCGGCAGTTTTGTGACCGGCTAGCAGCATTTACTGTCTGTTTGGTACTCTCCATATCTTTTCCAGATTTTCTACTACAGTAAACACTAAAACAAATCTGCTCAGCAAAACTGTCTTCACGTGATGTTTAAGATAAAAGAATGCACGAACTAAGAGGGGTTACACTGAATCCTGACAGAATGACAATTGCGCATCTGCTTAAACACTTGACTTTTCAGCCTGCCGAAACAGGCAATGCAAAACATAAAATAAACTGCGCGTCAGTCAGAGAAAATTTATTTTGGTAAGCCGAAGTTGTGGAACACGTGATTGAAGAGTGTCTCCACCGTTTCCATGGCCGTGGGTAGTCCTCTCAGAGGTATTAGTTTGCAGGCATTAGAAAGTCTGTCCACTGCAAACAGAATGCAGGTATAGTTATAGATGCAGGTATAGATACAGGAAGATCTACTAGACAAAATCTACTCCAAGTGTGACCAAGGATGTCTTGGAAATGGTAACGGCCTGAAGCTTTCCAGTGGGAAGCTGGCATAGTGTTTTAGCCATAGCACACCCCTAACATCCTCTCACATACCTTCTGATGTTGTTGGCCATATTGGGCCACCAGATTTGATCTTTCAGCAGTGAGAGGGTTTGACTGGTCCCAGGATGACCAGTTCCCAGGGAGGTATGTGTTGAGTGGATGAGTTGAGTACGTTGACTACGAGGGACACCCCGGCGGAGCAGGATCAGAGACCCTGGCCCACTGAATGGGACTGACAGTGAGGTCAGTAGGTATGAAGGTCTCTGGGTTGTCTGGCAGTTCGTCTGGTGCATAGAGTCGGGATAGAGAGTCTACTTTCGTGTTCTTCGTTCCTGGGCAGTAGGAGATAGTGAAGTTAAATGGGTAAAGAAGAGTGCCCACCTGGCTTGTCTGGGGTTTAAACTTTTAACTTCATAGAGATATTCTAGGTTATGGTGATCTGTGTAAACATTGAATGGGTGAAGAGCTCCCTCTAGCCAGTGTCTCCATTCCTCCAGGGCGAGCTTGATGGCTTGTAGTTCTATTCCTGATGTCATAGTTTTGCTCTGCCGAGGTGAGTTTCTGTGAAAAGAAGGTGCATGGATGGAGTTGAGGTGGATTCCCCTGCTGCTGAGACAAGAAAGCTCCTACTCCTGATGTTGAAGAATGGTTTATTTGGGTCCAGATGAGCTAGGAAAGGAGCTGTGGAGAAAACTTCCTGTAACTTCTTCATGGCAATAGTGGCTTCTGGGTTTCAGGACAGAGACTTGGGCTTGCCTTTCAGGAGGTTGGTGAGTGGAGCTGTGATAGAACTGTAGTTAAAGATGAATCTCTGATAGAAGTTGGAGAAACCAAGAAAAACCTAGAAAACCTAGAACCTAGGTGTTTGTGGAACCGTTGGAGTACCTCCAAGACATGCCTGCAATGTTTGTCCTTATTCTGAGACTGCACCAGGATGTCATCCAGGTACACCAGTACAAATTGGTGTTTGTACTGGTACTTGAAATGGGACCAATGTGATGATGAACAGTTCCTTTTCCAAGAGTTTTACCAGTTATTGACTGGACCTTGAATGTGTCATTGTTGCATCTCTTCTTGATTTGGAGCTGGTTACAGAGATCGACAGAGATGAAGTTGCCGGCTGACCCAGAGTCGGTGAGGGCGTGAACTTGAACACAAGATGTAGGGGTCTTTAGAAAGAGTGAACATTGGAGAATGAATCTGTTGCATTTCTCTGCCAAACCAAAGTAGAGCACCGGATTGACAATGGGACTGGCATTGTGGATCAAACAGATGTAGAAATGCTGGATGTGGAAGAGGAATATTGCATGGAGATCTGTACAGGTGCTGTGGGTGTGATGTCCACCAGCTCCTGGAATGGATCAATGTCTGTTTGATTCATGTTGTTATGGTCTGGTCTTCTGTAGTGGCAAGTCAGACTCGGAACAGGTAGGTTAGAATCAAACAAACAGGATTTATTTAACAGCATTGGAATCAACACAGAACTGGTAAGTGTTGTATAACTTGAGCCTTTGATTGAAGCAATGGGCAATACTGACTTTTGATCTCTTGTTTCCAGGTTCAGTAATGATGAGGATATTCAACAGAGTTCCAGGAGCTGGTGCAGGTGAGTAGACATGGTAATGGACACGTGCACACACACACAGACACACACACACACAGGATCACATGAGGGAGACAAAGAGGATGATGACAAGACTCGGAAAGGGTAAGCATTGGCATAGAGGTAAGAGTCCTTAGGGGTGGAGCCTGGTGTGTCCATGACTGTATTGTTAAACCTGCACTTTGAAACCTGTTTTAAAAACATTTCGAATTTTTAAGTTAGCGATATAAATGTACCCTGAATTTCCACATTCGTGACCCAGACAAAGAGTGAGCAGAGTGATTGCCCATGTGAAACTGTGCTGATGAATTTTGATACAAAATAGCACCACATTCAACCACTGTAAAGCTTGATTAATAAGAACATCTAGTTTGCTTGTACAATTAGCTGTCTTGTTCAGTTCAGATTATAATACTTTTGACAAATACTTGGATACTTTTGATTGAAATACTTGCTTACTTGCAGTGGGCATTGGGAATATATCGGTTGACCACTGAGACCCTGCAACTCCAGAACCTGTGTAAGAAATCAAGTCTGTTTAGGAAATCTTCAACAGATCTTGGCCCCAAAATATAAATATTGTAATTTATATTAAAAAATCTGTATAATTAAAAATTAACGGTGCACAGTTATGACCATCATTGCAATAATGGAGGCTGTCATCCTTGGTGCCAGTGCTGTGTCTGATCCTACCCCTGTTATCATTGTAACGGGGGCTGTTATCCCTGGTGCCAGTGCTGTGTCTAATCCTTCCCCTGTCATCGCTGTAACGGAGACTATCATCCCTTGTGCCAGTGCTGTGTCTAATCCTGCCCCTGTTATCGCTGTAATGGAGACTGTCATCCCTTGTGCAGGTGCTGTGTCTGATCCTACCCCTGTTGTCATTGTAATGGAGGTTGTCATGCCTGGTGCCAGTGCTGTGTCTGATTCTACCCCTGTCATCACTGTTACGGAGGTTGTCATCCCTGGTGCCAGTGCTGTGTCTGATTCTACCCCTGTCATCACTGTTACGGAGGTTGTCATCCCTGGTCCCAGTGCTGTGTCTGGACCTGATGCTGTTTTCCTTGCTGGACCTGACACTGTTGTCACTAGAGCAATCATTGGACCTGTTATTTTATTAAGAATATTTTTTTTGTCACTTCAGCCATAGCACATGCTCACTGACTGAGTGAAAACCCTTACAGCCTGAATTCTGGAAATTACAATGTTTTTTAAATTTGAAAAAAATTAAAAATTTCAAATCACATGAGCGTTTTTTTTCACAATAAAACATAGATAACATAACAAATGTTTAAACTGAGAAATTTGTATTTGTACAATTTCATGTACAAAATTAGTTTCAAATCTGATGCTGAATTTTAACTTGTCTGACCATAGAGCACTTTTCCACTTAGAAACAATTTCTAATGAGCCTTGGCCCACAGGACACAAGTGCTTCTGGACCATATATTCATACAATATTCAAATATGGCTTCCTTTTTGCATGATAGTCTCATTTAGTTAATGAAAATGTAAAATTTCTCAGTTTACACATTTGTTAAATTCTCTATGTTATATTGAGAATAAACTATTGTCTAGTGTGATTTTAAAGTCTTTTAGTTTAAATTTTATCTTGCCAATTCTGGAATTCGGGTTGCATAATACTTCCAATCACCTTTTTATGTCATAACAAACAAAACATTTTGTAGCTGATGTTTTGTCTACATTGCTCAACCCTGCAAAAACATATGAATTAAAATTGTTTGCGTACTTAAAATAAATGTAAGTATCAACTTGGTTAGGATGTAATTAAATTAATAATATCAAATTGTAATAACAAATTTTTAGTTAATGTAGTGTTATCTATTGTATCTCATCTTGACCTAACACTGTGCCTGGACCTGACTGTGTGACCTGACCTGTAGCTGTGTCTGGAACCATTACTGGACCCTGATGTGACACTGTGCCTGGAACTCTCGCTGTGCCATGATGTGTGACTGTGTCCTGAGATGCTGTGCCTGGATCCATCACTTCTGGTTTTATGTTTTTCTGATTGAGATTCTGAAAAATGCACAATTAATGTTTATGAATTAGTTATTAGTTTATTAGTTATGAAACAAAAAAGTGGATAATTTAATGCAATAATACTTACTGGATATAGACATTCCTCTGCCCCGAGACCCACCAACAAACTCAGCCTGACTAGACAAGGCTGGAATTATACAGTAAAAAACATGAAAATAAACCTGTTAATGCTTTCATGTTATGTACTGTGTGTGTGTGTGTGTGTGTGTGTGTGTGTGTCTGTGTGTGTGTGTGTGTGTGTGTGTGTGTGTGTGTGTGTGTGTGTGTGTGTGTGTGTGTGTGTGTGTTTGCGTGTATGCATCTTAAGTCGCTGGGGTATATTTGTAGCAGTAGCCAAAAATACATTGTATGGGTCAAAATTATAATTTTTTTATGCAAAAATCATTAAGGATATTAAGTAAAAATCATATTACATTAAGATATTTTGTAAATTCCATACTGTAAATGTATCAAATCTTAATTTGTGATAAGTAATATGCATTGCTAATAACTTAATTTGGACAAATTTAAAGGCAATTTTCTCAATATTTTAATTTTTTACACCCTCAGATTCCAGATTTTCGAATAAGCTTATCTCAACCAAACATTATCCGATCCTAACAAATCATACATCAATGGAAAGCTTATTTATTCAACATTCGGATGATATATAAATCTCAATTTTGAAAAATGGACACTTATGACTGGTTTTCGTGGTCCATGGTCACTAGTATTTTCACTAACAAAATAAAAAAAAACGGTTTTAAGTCAGTAATTTTTTATCTTTTGCTGCAGTGTGTCAGCAGGAAATATCAGTTTACATTTCCAAACAATCATTTTGCCATTAATTGTAATAATCCAGTGAGATTTCAGTTTGCACAAGGATTCTGACAACAGACAGAGCTTCACACAGAGATAGATCTAATCATCATCCAGTCTGTCTGGAATGACATGAAGAAACAGAACAAACTCAGACAGACTAAATCCAGATGAACTTCTCCAAGATGCTTCAAGAAACCTACCTGCAAAGCTACAGAACTGTTCATCTGGATGTAGTCTGTCTCAGAGGATAAAGCCTGCGGATAACTCTTTTTGGCGCGACCGGGGTTCAATTTCATCTTCTGATAAGCTTTTTCCCCACCATTTTCAAGGCACTTATCATATCGGAAAAAAAAAAACATTTGTTTTCAACAAAAATTAGGTAAATCATCGAAAAATTAAAAATAAAGTATCAGTTAGGGTTAGGGTAAGTGTAGGGAGAGCTTATTATCCCAATAAGGCAGCATCCATTTAATAAATTGAATTTAACAGACTCAATGTGTAATCACTGCATACTCTGTATTTAATGTAGGCTACTACAATACTGAGGTGCAGATAATTGCATCTATTTGCATAACTATTATAAATAGCAGAAAATCCTTAAAGTGCAAATAGAACATATTGCTATTTGCACTTAGTGTAAATAGCATCTCTCACTAAGAAAATATGCTATTTTCACTTAGTGTAAATAGCATTCAATAGCCGCTGCCAATTACTTAAAACCATTTTTTGTTGGTGAAAATACTAGTGGCCTAAAACTTTTGCTCAGTACTGTATATATAGGCCTATATATATATATATATGGAATATCTGGATACTGTATTGTGATTGGCTGGCAGGTATGCATTAAAACCGTTCAATGCACAGTTAGTTCCAAGTCAGTTTAATCACCGTTCTATATTAATACGCTGCTTTAATTGATGCACGCAGAGCACAGAGAGAGAGAAGTCGCAGATTGCGTTGCGCTGCACATGTATAGGCTATACGTTGGCGTTGATTGTAGAGAGAAACGCACAGACGCGCAGCAGACAGGTAACAGGAACTGTCATCTCTCTCTTTGTTTCTCTCTCTCTCTCTGTGTCTTTCTCTCGATCAATCGATAATGAATTGAAATAAATGCTGTATTCATGTATAAATGCTTATTCATTCAAATGATCTATTATTATTTCATCTCTGTATCTGATTTGAATCGGGCAGAATGATCTGATGTGTTGAAAATAAATAACCGTCATTTTTACTCATTCGGTCAAATATTGCGCTGCAAAGAGCAATACTAGTTGTAATTTATCTATAAATTTGCAAATGACCATGGAATAAGCGGGATTATCAATGGCAAACCGTTGATTATCCCGTACATAAACATTATTTTTGCATTTAACAAATTATGTGATCAGTACTCACAAGTTGACTTTTCAGTTGTCTCATTCAACACTGGCTTTAGCTTTGCTGGTGCAATGGGAAAGGGGGGAAGCTTCTTACCTACTAAGATGCAATTTAAATAAAAAATAAGAGAAACCATCTCTAACATAATAAATGTACAGTGAATATAATACAATATATCATGTGATTTTTTTTACCCATCAATCTCTCATCTTCCAACTCATCAGAATCTGTTCAGAGCAAATCAACAATTTTCAAACATAAACTGTTAAAAAACATTTCTATGTTTGAGATTCCTGTATAGTGAGAAACACACCAACGACATAGTCATCAAAAGTTCTTTTTGATCGTTTCCTCTTGCAACCAACCACTTCCTCCTCATCCTCCTCAGCTTGGCTGGTCAGGTTATAGCTTTCGCAGTCACGCATGTTATCTAGAAATGAAATAAGCATTGTAATAACTCATTAATTATGTATTAGTTTGAACCATCCTTTAATCTTACCTGAAGTAATTTTTCTTTTAATTAATGGGAATGTTAGCCAGTCATCCTGGGGGTCTTTTTTCATCCTGAAAGCTCCTTTTGTTTTATTTTTTGGCCATTTAACTGTTTTGTTATTTATGTCTATCCAATTATTGGGAAGTGTGCCTTCCATTTCCTTCCCATTTTCCACCCAGACAGCCCTGGCAAACATGGTCTGAAAAAGACAGTATATACATGATACTTTAAGATGCATGTTACTTTATCAGTTATGTCCATTTCCATATCAAGTTGTAGTACAGGAGAAAGTATATTTGTATCAGTATGTGTGGTCCTTAGGAATCAAAACCTTGATTAATGACATTGTTAAAACCTTCTTATACTAGTTAAGCTATAGGAACACCTGACATTATTAAAACCATAACAGTGTACTCTTCTACAGTTAATTAAAATGGAGATAAGACTAAATTCAACCTTTAACATTTGTGCTCCATGCCATGGCGTAGTGGTATGAGGACATAACCACCCGTTTCTTGTGGAAGGCAGGCCACCTTACGGATGAGATCTGTTTTCTGGAGTAGACCCCTTTTCATCTTGCTCTGTCGTTTTCCAGTGCAGACTATATTTAGAAGTTTTGAGCTGCACGGTTGGTGAAATAGCGCTGTAGTGTGGCGCTGGTTAAGGATTTCGCACACAAAAGTGCCGTCTGCATTTTTTTCTTGAATGAAAGCAAATTTTTCATCTTCCAAGAGAAAACAAGAGTCTTTCTCCTTCAATGAAGCAAGCACAGGCTGTGTGGCATGTTGCATTTTGCTTGGGCTGTTTTTTTCTGCATTCTCAATCTCAGCCAAGCGTCTGGTGGCCTGTTCCAGGGGATTTTTCCCATTCCGCACACATTTTTTTATTTTTTGCAAGTAGTTTTCGAAGGGGAAACAGCTGATCTCATTTAGTGAACAGTTGAAGTGTCTGACATCTTCATGGAGGTGCACTAGACCATGTACATTGTAGACAGGAAAACACTTGCCATACAGGTCAGCACTGCACATGACAAAGTGCTTCATCAGTTCCTGAGCAAACTGAAGATATGCATTCCGGATGGTATCGTCTTGCTCCAGCATTATGGACATCGCCACGGTCAGTGATAGGAAATGGCTGTATTGCTCAGGGGAGACCACATCTTTCAGTACCACCGGTCCTGTGTACAACAGAAACTGCCGTAATTCAGTGGCCTTCCACCTGTCTAGTTCTTGTAAACCCCGAGGTTGCCGTGCAAATTCACTTGGCATTTTTTCTCTTAGTCCATTTAGTTTTTGGGATATCTCCCCCTTTTGCCTTACAGACAAACGACAGTGGTTTGGGCCTTTAGTCTAGAACAACATGAGGCGTCTAACAACTCCCAAGATGACCATGTGCATGTAGTCTAGAACAAAAGAGCTCACGCAAGGGATTGCCGCAGGAATTAAGGGGCTGACACCAGTTTGATGGCTGCTGTACTCTTGCCTACTGAAACCTTCATCTGTTCGAAGACAGCATTCCTGTTCATTGAACACTATTCTTCCCTCGACGTGCTCACCTCTGATTACACATCTTTCGCAACTGTCATATGAATTGTGATTCTTGATGCATTTCAGATACGCTCTTGCTGGGGCATCACAGATCAGAGCTTCAATATGGACATTGTAAGTCTGGTCTTCATAACTTATCCCATTGTCCTGGAGATGCTTGTACTCATTCAAAAAGTCAGAAAGAAACTCTTCCAGGGGGCTGGGCTTCTTTTGTCCACAAAATATAGAGACAATAAATGGATCAAAATGGCTAAACTTTGCAAGTATTGGCCAGAATTGAATGCCGCTACTTTTGAAAAGGGGAATGCCATCAATGTTAACACTGAGGTGTACATCGTTACTCTCTGTCTTTCTTAAAAACTGGCGGATCCCCTTCTCTAATCCATAGTATTTGTACTGCCCACCGCATTTACCAACAGATGTTGTATCCTGTGGTATAGAAAGCAGTGTCCTTGCATCTATAGGCAATGAGTGCCCTTGTTTTCTTAAAATGGACAACAACTCATTTACAGATCTGTGTGTCTCTCTGTTTTTTGTGGCCCACTGTCTCAAGTCATCCTCCAGGTTTGCATTCAATTCTTCATCGATTTGTTTGGCTTCTAAATCTGTAGACTCCTGGTTGTCATCACTATTGGATTCTAAACTGTCTAAACTATTTGTAGTTCCAGGCTCACTGTCACTGTCAAAAGCATGCTGAATGCTCGGTAGACTCTCATCACTGTCTGAATCTTGTAGAAGTTGATCCAGTTCTCTTTTTCTCTTTCGCCATGCTTTTAAGTAAGCCATCTGTAAAACAAATCAGTGTTTTTTTTTGTTGTTGTTTTTTTTTTTGTTAAGTCATATGTACTTAGAAAATCTATTTTAAAGGCTTAGTTCACTTTCAGAACAAAAAATTACAGATAATGTATGCACCACCTTGTCACCTCATGTTCATGTCTTTCTTTATTCAGTCATAAAGAAAATTGTTTGTGATTTGTTGTTTAAATCCAGCTTCAAAGCTTTAAACAATCCCAGCCAATGAAGAAGGTCTTATCTAGTGAAACAATCATTTATTTTCTAAACAAATTTACAATCTATATACTTTGAAGAAAATGAGATGGAAGTTTTTTGACATACCCTAACTGTATTGAGCCGGATCACAGAGGTGAGACAAGACGAACATTTGTGTTTAAAAAGTATATGGATTGTAAATTTGTTTAAAAAAATAAATTATTGTTTCACTAGATAAGACCCTTCTTCATTGGCTGGGATTGTGAAACTGGATTTAAACTACATTTGAAAGTTCAAACTGTGGGGCACAATTCATATGCAATATATCATTAATATTTTCCTCAAAAAACATAATTACTTTACGACTGAAGAAAGAAAGACATGAACATCTTGGATGACAAGGTGGTGAAGGATCCTTAGATCCTCACATGCAATTGTTGTGTTGTATTTTATTTTGTATGTTTTGATTCATTTATATTCAATTATTCATAATTATGTATAATCATTAATTATTGACATATTTCATTATTTGATGATTGATTATTTGATCATTTGATTGTTTTAGCATATATTATTATCATTTAAGTATTTTATCATTTATTCATTTATTATTGTATTTTTATATTTGATATTTCATATTATTGTTCTTTGCTTAATGCATTTTCATTATTGTTCAGTCTCATGATTGTGGGGTTTCATGAATTGTTTTGTCTGTATGAATGAGAACAAGATAAGAGATGTTCATGGAAACCCAAGGTTTTATGGGGTGTTGTCATGAATCATTTTGATATATCATTGCTTGCTGAATTGTGTTCTCCAGATGAAGTCTGGACTTTGAGACATATGCAACTAATTCAATAAACTCTACTAAACCTATTATCAACATCACTTCGTCTCCTGCTTCTGTTCTTTTCTGTTTTTTTGTTTTTTTCACCAGTCATCTTCTTGATTGACAAAAGACTGTTAATAGTCTTTGAGTATCGACAGCTCTGACTGAATGTTCCGTTACTGGAATAACTGAATTTTTCTGACGGGATCTGGCGTCCGGGGCTGGATCCTAATCCTAATTGTCTTGGCGTGGGGCGACCTGATCTAACAGTGGTGAGTACATTATCTGTAAATTTTTGTTCTGAAAATGAACTAATCCTTTAAGCTTGACAAATTTAGTTATATGGACTTATAAAATTTAGTTGGAATAACTTTTGAGAATTGAGTACCAATTATACCTATCAGTGCCTAATTATTATTATTTTTGTTCAAACACTATAAAAAACTTTTTAAATTTAGTGTTCATGCAGCATTAAATGTTTAGTCAATTCAAATAGCCATTTTGTCTCTGTCATGGCTAGATACAAGGCAGACAGGTAAGTTTCAATTCAAGATGATCTTTATTGGAACAAACACAAGAGAAGCTCCCAAACTGAAAGGGAATAATGGTGTTGAGTTCAAAGGAAGCTAATCTGACAGCCTTATCTGAGTTTGTGTTTTCTTATTCTTTCCACAGGTATGAATGTATCCAGACTCCGACAAGCAGGCAGAGGCAGGTAAGTATCCAACGATATGAAGCTTGTAACCTTGAGAACAGCTGACGAGTGACTGTAGTGCATGTGCATATGAAGATGGTGAGGTAAGTGGTTTCAGGTAAGTGTAATTAGTAGTCCGATGATTGAGAGCGTGTGAAAGAGGCTGGTGAGGAGGGTGACATTACATCCCCCTTCTGGAAGGTGCAACCTTGTGCCAAAATGAGCCCCAATGAGTGATGAAGGGTGGCACTGGCCTTGCAGGGCATCATGGTGGCACTCGCCTTTCAGGAAGTCAGGTTGGCACTGGCCATGCAGGAGGGTGCCCTAGAGGAAAGGACACTAGAGAGTTCTCAGGAGGAGCGGGCTTTGAAGGGTGCACAGTAGGCAGAGTAGGCAGAGATACTGAAGGGTGCATGGGAGGCACAGACTCTGGAAGTACAGGAGCCCAGATTAGGGATCTGGGGTTGTTTAAACAGAGAACGGCTCCCCTGGCCATGACGAGGGAACTGGATTTGTTGGAGCTGGGAATGGGTACTGCTGGCCATGATGAGAGAACTAAATTCATTAGAGTGGGGAATGGCTATTGTGGCCATGATGGGGGAACTGACTTTGTTAGAGCAGGAAACGGCTCTCCTGGCCATGACAAGGAAACTGGGTTTGTTGGACGTGAGAATGACACTTTTGGCTGTGAAAAGTGAGTTGAAATCAGGCATGACGTCCTTCCTGGCCGAGGAATCTGACACGGCAGGGGCAGCCGTGGCCTAATGGTTAGAGAGTCGGGCTTGTAATCGAAAGGTTGTGAGTCCCAGGTCCGGCAGGGATTGTCGGTGGGAAGGGTGATTGTTCAGCACTCTCTCCACCCTCAATACAATGGCTGAGGTGAGACCCTTGAGCAAGGCACCGAACCCCCAAATGCTCCCTGGGTGCCGCAGAGGTAGCGATATGGCTGCCTTTCGGCTGGGAATTTGGTGTGATTGGGTGCTTGTAGACTGGTGTACTTGGGTGCTTGGAGGCTGGCATGCTTGGCTGCCATCTTGGCTGGGGACTTAGACTTGCCAGCCATCTTGACCGGGAAGTCAGGCTGGGCAGCCATCTTGGCCAGGAACTCAGACTGAGAAAACATCTTTAGACAAATAAGAAAGAAGGGTAACTGCGTAGTCTGCGTATCTTGCGTGTCGCACCCAGCAGCATGTTGTTATTGGAGCTGGGAGGGATGTATACTGCAGCAAGTATTATGGCTGTATATTCCCGCAGTAGATAGAACGGCCGGCACTTAATAATCATAAACTCCACCAGGGGTGAGCAGTGTTTGCAGACCACAACAGTATCGCGGCACCACGCATCATTGGTGTAAACACAAAGTCCGCCGCCGCGAGTCTTACCTCCCTCGACGAGCACTCTGTCCGCTCGATAGCATGTTAGCTGGTCGAGCTGAATGGCGCAGTCCGGAACGCTGTTGTTGAGCCATGTTTCCGTAAACACAAAAACACAACAGTCTCTTACAGTCCTCTGAGTTGAGCGCAGAAGTCGGAGATCATCCAGTTTATTGTCCAACGAGCGTACGTTAGCCAGAACGATGGTTGGAATAGCTGGCTTGTGTGGGTTAGCCACTAGCCTAGCCCGGATACCTCCACTCTTCCCCCTCTTCTGTTTCCTTCTGTTCTCCGCTGTGGGTGAGGTGCAGTAGTGGGGGTCGGTGATGGAGTAGGCCTCCGGAGAAGACAATGGTCCCGCAGCTCTTGTACGAACGTTGAGTTTGGATTTAAAACTGTGGTCTTTCCGACATTGAGCAGAAACTCACGACTGTAGGTGTGTTTGCAGACAGATGGACGTGACAAATGCGTACAAAAACACTGTGACTCACAAGATAAAAAACACTAAAACAACAATCTGTCGGGAGAGTAACAGGACATCAGTAGATTCAGTGATGGAAATCGGAAGATGTGACAGGGTATTGAACCATGGTGAGATACAAATCTAGCAGTTGAAAAGAGGTAAGCTGTCTTGATCCTAGTCGAACACTAGACGCTGACAAATGAGTGGTGCATGACTTTATGCCTGGTTGCAGGAGTGCTTATTGGATCAGGAAAGTGCAAGGGTCTGTACTGAGCTGGGACTACAGAAGAGTCAACTAAGTTGGTGGTCGTTGGAGTCCTGGCAGAGCAGGAGACTTCATGTCTTCTGTCTTCATGTTCTGTATCTTTGGAATACCGCTGGAGTGTCGGCAGGTCTTTGATCGCCAGCTAGGTTTAGAAGCATTAGTGCATTTTGACAAGGTCATGAGGTGTCATGACTATAGCAGTTCCCCCAGTGGTTGTGATGATTGATCCGAGTGCAGCTTTTATGGAAATACTATGGTGGGGGACTCGGGTCACATGACTTGAGTCGAGTCTGACTCGAGTCGCAAATTTAAGGACTTGTGACTTGCTTGACCAAATACAGAAAATGACTTGACTTTACTTTGACTTGGGATCCATGGACTTGAGACTTAACTTGACTTTAACTTTATGACTTGACTTTATAACAACTGTAATAATTATTTTTTATTAATAAATAATTGCGAGTTTGCAACATATTGTGGGATATGGACCAATCAGACAATGGTTCATTAGATTTAACCAAATCAGTAGTTTATTGAATTAACAAAGAAGCAGACTTCTCCTTCACCCAACAGAACAGTGGGTGACACAAAGTCCCAGATATGCCTGGTTACCATGGGGCCAGGACGCGTCTGGCAGACCAAATGGGCTTTTATGATCTAAAAGAATGTGTGAAGATGCTCTCCCCCACCTTGACTGTCTCTAAAGCAATAAAAGTGACTTATTTGTTCATTCTTAGACAAACCAACTGACACACATGCCCCCGTATATCAGTGTATGTATATTACGACTGTCCATGTCCTTTGCATTTCTTATTTTATAACTGTTTTATGCTTGTGTTATGATAGAATGCTATATGGTGTAGCCACATACAGTATATGCCAAGTTTGGTCTCTTTCAACTCCTAGTTTGATTTCCCAAAAGATGGTTTTTGTTATTTATTGTTAGATGTGCAACATATTAGTGTTTTAAGAATCCTTAGTAGTATTTGCATCAACACCCAATCGAATCACCTATGCAAAATACTTTGGATCCAGACAAAGACCATTAAACTTCCCTCCAAAAATACAGGACACCATTGGCTCTCTGAACTTTTAGAGGTGGGACCACCCTATAAGATAAAAGATTCACACCAGCCACACTTCTTGTGCATTCTTTTTGTGCATTCTTCCAGTGCATTCTTTGGTGTTCTTCAGGACTTGAGCATGATCCGTCGGAGGTTCTTTTCAGAACCTAGAAGATGATGAGAAGAAGATGATGAGCTAAACTCTTCTGGAACTTCTAAGTCTGTGCCAGGCCATGCGGCCTTGTTCTTTCCATTCTCCAAGAATCATCAGATTTCAGCTGGGTCTCTCTCTCTCTCAGCCCTTTTGTTCTTCTTCACGTCACTGGGAGGAAACTCCCAATCACCACAGAGTCAGGACATCTTGGAGGACACTCTTCAAACCGGAAGGAAGTGATCGCAAATCCAAAACCGTGAAACCATCAAGACCTTCATACGGGACTGCATTTGGACACGGGTCCACAACCAAGGCAATGCAAGTATCGTACATTTAACTAAACAAACAGAGGTTTAGTATAAGCTATAGACCCATTGAAAAATGGCACAGATGGTTTCACAGGTTAACGGACTCTTTCCATAGCTTCATTTTCCTTGTTTTCTCTAATGCCTTCTCACTTGCCCTTCCCCCTGTATGAATGACTGTATGTTTGTTTGTTTAGATTAGTTATGTGTTAGTTCTTAGTTAATAAAATTCTTGTGCACAGATTACATGAGTTTCTGACTCTGCCTTGCAAAATATTAATGTCCCTTTACGATTTCTGATTCGAGCTACATGCTCTATGCGCTAGTATAAAAGAAAGTTATTTTCTGTGGCCAAGAAAATATTCTTTCTTTGAATACATGTGAAATTACCCTGAATGTTCGCTGGACGGACGGGTCAATTAATTGTAATGTAAATTCAGCTTTATCAAGATAATTCTATTGAATTATCCAAATATTATAATTAATTATAATGAGTTATAATTAATTATTAATATTCCCCTTTGAGCTAATAAATGTACTACAATATGTTGATAAACAAAATCCAAGCCCCAGAATCAACACCAGTGATATGAGTCTGCGCAGTTCATGACGCTACTCAAGCAGTTACAGCGTGCCAAATACAGAAAGTAAGAGAATCTCCCAGATGTTTTCTTTTGGATAGGAACAGTTCGAAATGGAGCATATTCATAAAATGAGATTTGCTCTGTGCATTTACACATGAAGCCATGATGTACCACTTCAAAATGAAAGGTATGTACGCTGCCCTAGTTAAGTATTTGTCTTAAAATTTAGTTGAAGTATGTCATTAAATTAAAGTGATTATAAATGATTGATCTGTTTGTAACTAACGATGCCATCTGTTAATTCTCTGACGTTTGCCCTTCAAAACATAGTGCTTTATGGCAAGTATGTCCCTAATGACAAAAAACAAGAGAATTGTGCCACGGAGATGATTCTCTTGCACCTGATGCACCCAGAATCCAATATATATAGCAAAATGACGTATGACGTTTTTATATAGGGGTGTCAAACATACGACCAGCTGTTTAATCCGGCCCGAGGGATGATTTGAACAATGATAAAAACAGCACTGGTCCACCGGATATAAATCTGAGCGCTTTTTAGTTTTGTTTACCGCAGTAACCAAGAAACAAAAGTCCCACCTAGAGAATGATTTTGCTTTGTACTTCAGGTTGAAATGCATCCCTAATAAAACATAGTAAATAAAACATTATAAAAAAGTATTATATTTAGTTTTTAAAGAGCAGTGTATTTTTCTGTTTTTCTGTTTTTCTTTTTTTGCTAATTCATTTGTAGTTTGTAACGTTAATTTTAACATAATTGTTAGCACAGCAATGTTTAAAAAATGTAATTTGGCCTGCACATTTTTTCCTCATGCAGTCATCAACCTAAAATGATTTATGGAAATGATTTAAAGTAATATTTCCAGGATCTCCACCACCAATGTGATGTGTCTCTGAACACATTTGCAAAACAAATTTGAGGTTTTGAATCAGTTCAGTGATTTATTGATGTATTAGAAATGCATTAGTTGCTCATTAAAACAGTGATTTGCCACCACCTGATGCCGATTTTAATTTTAGAATTAAAAGTAGCATCTTTATTTATTTATATGCAAAATGTTATATTTAAACTCATATTATTTCAAATGTATAAATAAGAAAGTTTATTTCTGATGAAAAATGAATAAGGTTGTGGCAGAAGTAAAATATACTGTGACTTGACTTGATCTTTAGCAGGACTCGACTTGACTTGCTTGATTTTTTTTGTCTGTGACTTGAGACTTGCTTGATACTTGAACATGTGTCACTTGCCCCCACCTCTGCAAAATTTGTTTATTTTGCTATTTGTTTACACTTGTCTATGAAAGAAAACTTAAGTAAGAGAGAAAAAAACTATTGCTGGTGATTATTCAACTTGCAGCTGCTGTCACTTTACCAGAGAGAAAAGAAAAAAATATTAAAAAAAGATAAAATAAATTCTCTTGGTTCCTGAGATACATTTGAGGTCTCATAAAATTAAGCAATTGGTCTGTTCCTGAAGCTGACATTAGTGGAATGGCTTGCAATAGGGATCAAATGAAAACAATGCAGAAGTGTGGCTCAAAATGCTTGATTACAATGCATAAAATGGTGTGTCATCTTTACAGGACCTGTATGGGATGCGTGTGAACGCATGCACATTCTGTGTGATGGTAACCATTGTCTTTTTTTAATGTTCTACTTTAAAGTAAAAAGACATGTAGGCTTATGTGTGATAGCAAATTTTCATTTTTTGGTGAACCAAACCTTTAAACAATGCTAAAGACAATTACTTACCTTGAAATGTTGGCAGGCAAAAAATTCTGTGGAGGAGGCAGTGCAGGACAATGCAAAATCTAATAAAGAAATTATAGTAATATGTTACTTACAATTGTTCACATTACTGTGCAACACACTGAAAATATACCTAAACATTTCTGAGAGATTTCTGACATTACTTTTTAAAATGTTATTTAAAGTGCTAAGAATAAATACTTTGATTGCTACATAGTTGCAACATTTCAGCTATACATTATTCTAAATGCTAGCTTGATTGTTCAGTGCCTTTCTATCAATATATGTTTATGCTTAAATATAATTAAATAGATTATTATTAATTCCAAATCATCTCTCTCGTGTTATGTGTGGGGAGTTTGTTCACATGATTCTTATTTCATGCTACAGAAATTTAGTTGTGAGAACATAGTGAGCAGGAATTTACTGTGCATTGTGGGACTTTTCAGGGAGCAAATGTTTCAGTGCAGTGATAGAATTTTGTCATCAGGACATCCCTTAAAATTCCAAACACCCTGATCAGTGCCCTGACTACTGGTAGGGAGCTGACTGAGATGCCCTGAGAATGTGTGTGACAGCATCATTAATCATTATCATTAAAATATTCTTACCAAGCGAAAGATGATGCACAATATGGCTCTAAAAAGAGCCTTTGGGGTGGTGTTCAGCAGCTGTTGAGACACAAGGAAAGGTTGAGAAAAAGAAAAAAAAAAAAAACATGGCAAAGAGATTGTATAAATAAAAAGCATTAATTAATCAATTTATTTATTTTTATTGAAAAAGAAAAAAAAACATTGCAGAGAGATTGTACAAATAAAAAGCATTAATTAATTAATTAATTAATTTATCTATTTTAATTGATCATTATTGATCAGTGTTGCTGTAACTGATCTAAACTCAAGTAATGTTAAGGTTGTTGGTCAGTTAGTCACAAAATATACTTACAGAGCCAAAGACGATGCACAATATGGCTCTAAAAAGAGCCTTTGGGGTGGTGTTCAGCAGCTGTTGAGACACAAGGAAAGGTTGAGAAAAAAAAAAACATGGCAAAGAGATTGTACAAATAAAAAGCATTAATTAATTAATTTATTAATTTATTTATTTTTATTGAAAAAGAAAAAAAAAAACATTGCAGAGAGATTGTACAAATAAAAAGCATTAATTAATTAATTTATTAATTTATTTATTTTTATTGAAAAAGAAAAAAAAAAACATTGCAGAGAGATTGTACAAATAAAAAGCATTAATTAATTAATTTATTTATTTATTTATTTTAATTGATCATTATTGATCAGTGTTGCTGTAACTGATCTAAACTCAAGTAATGTTAAGGTTGTTGGTCAGTTAGTCACAAAATATACTTACAGAGCCAAAGACGATGAACAATATGGCTCTAAAAAGAGCCTTTGGGGTGGTGTTCAGCAGCTGTTGAGACACAAGGAAAGGTTGAGAAAAAGAAAAAAAAAAAAACATGGCAAAGAGATTGTACAAATAAAAAGCATTAATTAATTAATTTATTAATTAATTTATTTTTATTGAAAAAGAAAAAAAAACATTGCAGAGAGATTGTACAAATAAAAAGCATTAATTAATTAATTAATTTATTTATTTATTTTAATTGATCATTATTGATCAGTGTTGCTGTAACTGATCTAAACTCAAGTAATGTTAAGGTTGTTGGTCAGTTAGTCACAAAATATACTTACAGAGCCAAAGATGATGCACAATATGGCTCTAAAAAGAGCCTTTGGGGTGGTGTTCAGCAGCTGTTGAGACACAAGGAAAGGTTGAGAAAAAGAAAAAAAAAAAAAACATGGCAAAGAGATTGTACAAATAAAAAGCATTAATTAATTAATTTATTAATTAATTTATTTTTATTGAAAAAGAAAAAAAAAACATTGCAGAGAGATTGTACAAATAAAAAGCATTAATTAATTAATTTATTTATTTATTTATTTTAATTGATCATTATTGATCAGTGTTGCTGTAACTGATCTAAACTCAAGTAATGTTAAGGTTGTTGGTCAGTTAGTCACAAAATATACTTACAGAGCCAAAGACGATGCACAATATGGCTCTAAAAAGAGCCTTTGGGGTGGTGTTCACCAGCTGTTGAGACACAAGGAAAGGTTGAGAAAAAGAAAAAGAAAAAAAAACATGGCAAAGAGATTGTACAAATAAAAAACATTAATTAATTAATTAATTTATTTATTTATTTATTTGTTTATTTGTTTATTTGTTTTAATTGATCATTATTGACCAACTTAAACACAGAGAGACAGATATGTATGATGCTAGACTGTGTTGTAAAGTAGCTATTCCTTTAATGTTTGTCTTGAGACAGTGAAGACTGGCTGCTACACAGTGTTGCTGTAATTGATCTAAACTCAAGTAATGTTAAGGTTGTTGGTCAGTTAGTCACAAAATATACTTACAGAGCCAAAGACGATGCACAATATGGCTCTAAAAAGAACCTTTGGGGTGGTGTTCAGCAGCTGTTCAGACACAAGGAAAGGTTGAGAAAAAGAAAAAAAAAACATGGCAAAGAGATTGTACAAATAAAAAGCATTAATTAATTAATTAATTTATTTATTTATTTTTATTGAAAAAGAAAAAGAAAAAAAAACATTGCAGAGAGATTGTACAAATAAAAAACATTAATTAATTAATTAATTAATTTATTTATTTATTTATTTATTTATTTGTTTGTTTATTTGTTTTAATTGATTATTATTGATCAACTTAAACACAGAGAGACAGATATGTATGATGCTAGACTGTGTTGTAAAGTAGCTATTCCTTTAATGTTTGTCTTGAGACAGTGAAGACTGGCTGCTACACAGTGTTGCTGTAATTGATCTAAACTCAAGTAATGTTAAGGTTGTTGGTCAGTTAGTCACAAAATATACTTACAGAGCCAAAGACGATGCACAATATGGCTCTAAAAAGAGCCTTTGGGGTGGTGTTCAGCAGCTGTTGAGACACAAGGAAAGGTTGAGAAAAAGAAAAAAAAAAAACATGGCAAAGAGATTGTACAAATAAAAAGCATTAATTAATTAATTTATTAATTAATTTATTTTTATTGAAAAAGAAAAAAAAAACATTGCAGAGAGATTGTACAAATAAAAAGCATTAATTAATTAATTAATTTATTTATTTATTTTAATTGATCATTATTGATCAGTGTTGCTGTAACTGATCTAAACTCAAGTAATGTTAAGGTTGTTGGTCAGTTAGTCACAAAATATACTTACAGAGCCAAAGACGATGCACAATATGGCTCTAAAAAGAGCCTTTGGGGTGGTGTTCAGCAGCTGTTGAGACACAAGGAAAGGTTGAGAAAAAGAAAAAAAAAAAACATGGCAAAGAGATTGTACAAATAAAAAGCATTAATTAATTAATTTATTAATTAATTTATTTTTATTGAAAAAGAAAAAAAAAACATTGCAGAGAGATTGTACAAATAAAAAGCATTAATTAATTAATTAATTTATTTATTTATTTTAATTGATCATTATTGATCAGTGTTGCTGTAACTGATCTAAACTCAAGTAATGTTAAGGTTGTTGGTCAGTTAGTCACAAAATATACTTACAGAGCCAAAGACGATGAACAATATGGCTCTAAAAAGAGCCTTTGGGGTGGTGTTCAGCAGCTGTTGAGACACAAGGAAAGGTTGAGAAAAAGAAAAAAAAAAAACATGGCAAAGAGATTGTACAAATAAAAAGCATTAATTAATTAATTAATTTGTTTATTTATTTTTATTGGAAAAAGAAAAAGAAAAAAAAACATTGCAGAGAGATTGTACAAATAAAAAACATTAATTAATTAATTAATTTATTTATTTATTTATTTGTTTATTTGTTTTAATTGATTATTATTGACCAACTTAAACACAGAGAGACAGATATGTATGATGCTAGACTGTGTTGTAAAGTAGCTATTCCTTTAATGTTTGTCTTGAGACAGTGAAGACTGGCTGCTACACAGTGTTGCTGTAATTGATCTAAACTCAAGTAATGTTAAGGTTGTTGGTCAGTTAGTCACAAAATATACTTACAGAGCCAAAGACGATGCACAATATGGCTCTAAAAAGAGCCTTTGGGGTGGTGTTCAGCAGCTGGAAAAAAAGCCAGATTATAAAATATTGCAGTTGCCTTGATGATTTAAAAATGTTTTCAGTTTCTAATTGATCTTTAAGAGGTGCTAGACTGATTACTTACAAAAACGAGATGGCAGACAACACTGAAAAAAGAGAGTTATTTTCATGGTATAAAATATTTTCAAATAATGCTCTGATTAATGAAGATAAAAAATGAGATAAGAATGCACAGAAAATAGATTTTATCACATTATATCATTATACCTATAGCCTAATCATTATATGGCCTACGAAATGAGCAGAAAAGCTCATTCCTTAGTTTAAAATAAATAAATTAGACCATTTTAATTATTATTATTATTATTATTATTATTATTATTATTATTATTATTAAAGCAGCCAGTCAACGGAAAAGAGCACCTCGCACGCTCACAACCAAGCCAGCTGGCATGGCTGCATGGCACGCAAGCTGCCCTTCTCCGTTGACTGACTGATATAATAATAATAAGAAGAAGAAGAAGAAGAAGAAGAAGAAGAAGAAGAAGAAGAAGAAGAAGAACTATTAAAATGGTCTAATTTATTTATTTAAAGTAAAGTTAACATGACCGAGTTAATCCTGGAACGAAATGAGATTTTCTGCTTAATCCGTTAGCGCAAATGACGTCACACAGCAGCCTAACGGCATTTAAGGCAACCGCATTACGATGATTATAACGAAGGGTAAAGACGGGCATATAAAGCACAAAAAGGACGGAAAACATGTCTGTGTGAGAATTAAAAGTATAAAATCTACTGGTAATAAGATAGTCTGTCAATATTAGGATAGTTTATTAAGTTTAATACCTGCGTTGATACCCTGAGAGGAAAAAACGTGATTTTCACATCAATCTGTTCTTATAATTTGATTTTATAATTGTAATTGTCCTGTTTTAATATTTTACGTGTCATTGTAGTTGTATCATGTTTTAACAATTATTTGAATAAGATCTTCGAGTAATTTTTTTTTACCTCAGTACTGCAGGTGTCAGAACAGCCGGACTATATGCACGCGCTGGACAAGGGCCCTTATATATGCCCGCTGGTTTCGCGGGCTTGGCACGCGAGTAAAAAAATGTTTATTATTTATCAATTTCGTTATTTATTTATTTATAGAAAATGTAATTTACAATTATTTAATGATACCTTGCTTTATATTGCAAAAAAAACTAATAATAATTAAAAATAAATCTGGACTCTATTGCAAAAGTATAATCTTTGTCTGTGTGTAAATTGAACATACATTAAGTGACATTTATATCATATATTCATATTAATTTATGTAATTAATTATAATATGATTTGGTGATTTTATACATACATACATACATACATATTATAAAAGCAACATTTTGACATTTTGCTCATTTAAACATATGTGTATGTAGGCTATATATATATATATATATATATATACACACACACACACACACAATAATGTAAAGGGACCCAAATATGTCATATTATATTTGCCAAATATGTTGCTCATAAAATAAATGATTTATTTATTAGATGTATGAGATTAGAAAAGTCTTACCTGTCTCCCCATGCTTTTCTAGTAGGTTGTGAAGAAAAAGATGAGTACTCCAATAGCAATGCTTTTATTTCCCCAAAATGAAGACAGTGTTCGATATTGTCATTTGAGCTTTGTGCCTTCACACATCGAGTTTTTCAAATAAGAATTTGAAATCAATCTCAAGTTTTTCATTTCTCAAATGGTGATGGATTGCAAGCAAGAGTGCAAAAATCCCTTGCTTTTGTAGATGGATGATTAACCATCAGACCTTTACACCATTCTGTCTCTTCTAACATTTAAATTGGTCTGAAAATTCACTTCTACACAGTCCCTACAGAGAGGCTGCTTGCGTACAAGGACTGATTGCTTCTACACAATAATAATAAGGTAAGGTTTTTTTAAAATGTGTGTGAATGTATCTGTGTGCTGCTAATTTTAACTAACTTCAGCGTGTTAGCAAACAGACACCAAAGATCTTTGCTATGAACAAAGACTATACAGAACTCATGGCATATTTTGGCAAATTTTAAAACTGTTTTTTTAACGTCCCAAATTGAAAACTTTGTAGCTATAGTTAAAAATGTAATAATGGAAATTAAAGTTATTTTTTTCAATTTACACTTTTGTTAATGTATTTTTTAATACATCACAACCATAGACATGCTGCTTTTGAATTGGTTTTATGACAGAGATGTATAGAAATGCTCATTTGTTTCTTTCTGAAATCCCTGTAAAATATACAAATATCATAGAATGAATGTAGCCTACCAGTTATCTACAATCCACAATAATATTGGAACTTGCCTTTAACTGAAGAATTATGTCATATTAGGATCTGCTTCAACTGGGGTGGCAAATGAAAGGTAGAATTTGTAAAAATGCATGTTTTGTCTTTTTTTACAAAAATTTATTGCTATGGATTTAAAAACATTATTAAAAATAAACATTTAATATTATATATCCATTAAAATAGAAGCTTAATTTAGATTTTTAAATAATTATGAATTATGTCTATTGTTTCAACAGTAAAGACAGTAACAAATTAGCCTAAATCCAGACTTTTCTAAAATGGAGGGTGAAATCATGATGATTTCAAGATCAGGGGATATTTTGAAAATATTAACAAGAATGTATTTATCAAAATGTAGATTAAAAGCTGTCAGATCAGCAAGTTATCAACATAAAACCACAGACACTAATGAAGTGTGAAATTTAGCTATATAAAATGAATAAGAATGAATGTACTCAACATGCACCCCTCAGAAAAACCAGCACCTACAATGACCTTTACACACAGAAAATAGTCCAAATAGATGGCCCTCTTTTCCTAAAGGGGTGACAACCATCGTTGTTACACCACAGACATGAATTTGGGGGGGACAGCTTTTTTCTTAGATATAACAAAATATGTATTGTTTAAAAAATAATTTAATTAAATTGTACGTTAACTAAAATCTATATAATCACTTTATTTGTGTTAAAAATGTTATATTTTTGCAGTTACATTCCATGATGCCTCTCTGAGGTATGGTGGGAACGTACATATTTTGTTACAAATGCAATCTCTCAAACTCAATTAAATATGTATTTTAAAACAAAAATGTAACTATTAACAGTGCACGGTTTAACTGTTGTAAAGTAGAGGGACACCACTTGCCACCACAAATGAAGAATGGCCCATTTAAGACAAGCGTTTTTAGCAACTGCCTTTTCTGCACATATAAGATTTTGACTCAATCATGTGCTACACTTTATTTACAAATTTCAAATAATGTCTTGCAGATGCAGTTTCTTTCTTTTCTTTCTTTTTTCTTTTCTTTCTTTCTTTTTTTTTCTCCACAGATCTAAGAGGACATTTCACACACTAAAACCCCTATAAATGTATGTTATTACCTTCATTGTTTTTAATATTTGAATTAGATAGTGTCAATGACTGCTTTGTTCACACTGACAAACCTTTTTTTTTTTTTTTTTTACTTCTAGAACCCAGATTTGACAGCAATGGACACCCATCTGAGACTGACCTGTTTTACTTCATGATTACCACAGATACTTCAACTAACCTGCTCTGTATGTTCTCATAAATATACCATAAAGAAGCACATCATTTTAGGAAGATTTTCTGGTATATTACTGAGATACTTCTATAAAGATTCATGGTGATTATATACCCAAAAATTTTAATCATGACATTTAATCTCTCTCCTGTCATTCCATCCCATAAAAAAAGTGTTCATCTTCATGACATGAATGAATATCCTTATCCATACCCTTATCAGCTTTGGCCAGATTGGCACCGAATGGAATGGTTAAGCAACGAGAATGGTTTGTCCTGACAGTGATTTAAAATGACAGATTTCATTTAAAATGTCTTAATTTGTATCCTGATAATAAACAAAAGTCATGGGCCAGTAAATGATCACATAAATTTAAAGTTTGGGTGAACTAACCCAATGACATGACAGTGTAAGCAGGACAGATAACACTGATACATGATTATTTTACTACTAAAATTGTATTTATTAGGTTTTATACAGGTGATAAAACCTGTTGATGGTTTTATGATGATGATGATGATGATGATGATGATGATGCAGTCTGGGCACTAGTATCATTGAAGCCGAAGTACTTTTCCAAATCTTCTCTGTCTTGACCTTGCCTCTTCTGCCATCATTGTTCGGGGTAATACTAGAAAGAACAGTCTCCTTTTTATAGGTATCTCCAGATTCGAAGTTTCCTTTTTAAGCATCCAAATTGGCAAAGATTAAAAACTACCCCATCAGCAATTGAAATTTTATGGATTGACGTTCAAAAGGGTAATAAGATGCTTAGACCAATTAGCTGTATATACAGAGCTCTACAGGATATGAAGAAAGACAACACAAATTATATTAAGCTCAAATGGGAGAGGGAACTCAGGATAGGGATATCAGACGAGAATTGGGCTGAAATGCATGTAGCAACACACAGAATAACGGGTAGTAGAATTTGGAGAGAATATCATTGGAAGGTGATAAATCGTTATTTTCAAATGCCCCAAATTGTTGCCAAATTTAATTTAAGTCAATCTAGTGCCTGTTGGAGAGAATGTGGAGAACAAGTAGCCACACACACACACACACACACACACACACACACACACACACACACACACATCTTTTGGGACTGTCCTATTCTACTTCCTTACTGGACAAATGTATTTGGTTTTATTAATAAAATTTTTGAGATTAATTTGCCTAGAGACCCTTTAATAGCTAGCTTGGGTTTTAAAACTGACCTAATAAAAAGTGAGAAGAGAAGGCATCTCCTTCAAATTCTCCTAGTTGCAGCAAAAAAAGAACATTACGATTAAATGGCTTCAGAGAAGACCTCCGACACTTGAGGAGTGCTTACAGACAGTGAGGGAAATCTATGGGATGGAAAAGGTAACGTATAGTTTAAGACTCAGAATGAGTCTATTTGATGAACAGTGGAAACCCTTAAGGAAAGAGCTCGGGGAAAATTGGGGAGGAAGTTTATAAATATTATTATTATTATTATTATTATTTTTCGGTTTATTTATTTATTTATTTTTCTAAGAGTACAGTGGGTGAACCCTGTCAATTTTAGACATTTAATCCCATCCAAAGCTGTTGTTCTGTGTTATTTGTTTAGAGGTTTTTGGTTATAGTCATTTATTGTACAATTTTTTTCTCTTCTTCTTCTTCATATTTACTTACGTATTTGTACTCTTTGTTTTTCTTGTCATGCTGTAATACCCATTTATGTTCCAAGATCATCTATACAAGATACTATGTATTTTGCGCAGCATGTTTTGTAAGAAGAGGATGATCAATAAAAAATAAGTAGTCTCCAGTCTCCAGGGTCTACCTCAACCATTTGCTTCCAGACTACCATGTTGAGTGCTATATTTGGATTACCCTAATACCATGAAAAACTCTTACTGTGTGATGCTTGACTTGGGACCCTTTGGCAACTTGTGTGGGCAACTCAGTGCCATACTTAAACTCATCGTACTGCTACCTCTACTGTTTACAAGAATCATTGCCCTACATCAGATTTTTGCTTTGTTTAATTTTTTATTTGTATTACAAGTTAAAACTGCATTGAAAAACATAAAAAAAAATGCATTACCTTTAACTTTGAAGTGTCACTTTCTTAAATGTATGTGTAATTGTATGTGTGTGATGAATAGAACATTGTTTTCATTAATTTGTAATGAATGTTTGATGCACTTAAGTTATTGGAGTAATTCTTGTTTTTTAAAAGCAATTGGTTTTGCATGCTTTTAAACTATAAGTAAAGTAAACTATATTGTTGTTCAAGTGCATATGACTAAGAAATTCCAAGCTGCAGGAAATTTTACATGAATTGGCTCAACTTAAATAAATGAGTTGTTTAAAATATGCACAATATTGTACTTCATTATTTAGTTGTTGAAAATAGAGACTTAATTAGAGTTACCAGAATATAATATGCGTGTAAGTTTACAACAATAAATAAATCTGTTAGTACAAATCACAATACTGATTTTATTTTACTTTTTATTTTATATTTTTTATAATAAAGTTTACTTATTAAAATTTATAGTGTATTAGAGTATTAGTCTGCATCAGGTCATAACTAGTTGACATGTCTGTTTTTCTTAACAATGTATATGTGGAGTAGCATTAAAATAATACAAATGATATCCATTAGTTTAAATGTGCTCACATGAAAAGGCCTTTATATAGTTCTATTGTTATTTTTGTTATGATAATAGTCTTTCATCACACTAGTTCCACCATAACTTGTAGCATTATAAAACGGCATTCAGAGGCAATAAATAATACAAATCAGTTTGACAGCATTCTATGCAATATTAGCATTAGACCACTGCCATTAGGCAGTCAAAAAGAAAATTAGACCCCTTATGGTAAGACGAATTGGCCACGACAGAATTAGCACAGGGTGGCCTATTTATTATTTTAAGTTTAATGCTTATTGAAGTTAGTCAAAAGTTAAAGTTTAATATGTTCTTGAATTATATGTACTTTATAGACATTTTTTAATTAAAATCTAGCAGTTAATTGAGTGAAATCAAAGTTGCTATAATTACTTTTTTAATTGAAATGCAAAAAGATAAGTATGTAAATATGTATATGCTTGCAGAGATTTATCTGTTTTACTTTTCAGATAAATCTCTGGGATTCTACTTCATCTCTTATTCAATGAAACTTAATTTATTCAACATAATGAATTTTTCTTTTTTAATTTTTATTTAAAATGTTTTATTTTTATTTAGTTTTTTTACATTGACTCCTAAAATTATAGAAATATTAATAAGAATTATATCAAAAGTTTGATTGAAAATTAATTTTAATGTAAAAATAATAATAATAATATTAATAATAATAATAATATCCTGAGGAGGCCACTTACCAACTTACTCCAGTAGGGGCCATCTTACTCCCTTTACTCTTACTCTTTTAATATTTTATATTTTGTGCTATAACAGCTAAATTATTAGCAAATATTCCTATTCACCATAATAACACACTGGCTGATGCATCATTGTGCACATGCTAAACATATAATTAAATGTTACAATTTTTAAATAAATTGCCACTATTCTAAAATGAGGCATCTTCAATATTTTGCCCTATATTTTTCCTTTTATCGTTATCTTTTTTGTTCCTGGTTAAAAAATTTGCAGTGTTTTAAATCATGCCCAATAGACGTGTATGTAATGGTAAACCTTGAAAATCTTTAGAAGTTGACTAATATAACCTGTCAGCTTTATTTTTTTCTGTCATTGATTTGAGTACTGAAGTGTTTTGCTGCTGTCCTTTGTGATCTTTGTCACTTAGTTTTCATTGTATCACTCTTGGTACACACACACACACACACACACACACACACACACAATCGTTACATTTATCTTGACGTCAATTTTGAACGTAGAATCTACGTAGAATCTACGTCCAAAAGGGGTCGTAGTTTGACGTCCAGACCGGACCAGATTTCCACGTCGTCTAGACGTACAGATATGGTCCTGGACCGACCGACGCAATATAGACGCGATCTGCACGTCCATACGACGTCTAATGTTTGTTGGGAAGCTGCTAAGAAAATGTGTCAAAACTGTAAAATCCACAGGGATGGGCAACTGGCGCCCGCTTTTAGTATGCCCGCTGGATCATATTAGACTCGGATGATCAATTTTAAAATATTTGAAAAGTAAGTCACGTAAAGACTGCTTTCAGTTCATAATGTTAATACTAGCTCCAACCAGGAGAGGTCACTAGTTTCTAGTAGCTCTCTGTATTAATTTCAGCGCAGTAGGACGTGCACTCTGTAAACGTTCGCTAAGGTAAGCAAATAATGAATATCTAACTATGAAAACAGTGTTTTCCTGTCAAGATGGTAAGCAGATGATCTTTTTTAACAAGTTCAAGGGGATAGTATATGTTTGGAAATCTGTTATTTAAATCGTCATCACACTGCGCTCAAACGCCAGAGTTGCACTTGCCTCGCCTCAAATTTCAAAGGTAAAATGCAGTGTCAGCAGAAGTTTTTTGCCCAATGCATGACAGAAATGTTTACACTGAACGATGTTCTTAGGGTTTCAACATCTTATTTTCAATAAGCCCTTCTGCTGTTTTTGCTAACCTTTCATATTTTAAATGTGCCAGTGGATCGTCAGCTAATGCATTATAAAAATCTAAACAATTAAGACACTAAGATAAATTAGTTATTTCATATAGTAATTGATTGATGATAATTGTTTAAATTAATATAATAATTGATATTGTTATTGGGGTAATATTGCTGTCAACTGACAAAGTTTCCCCTCTGAATTAGCTTAACTGCACAAGTTTTATAGTTAATAGAACCTTTAAAAACTTATTACATTAATTGTATTTTAATTTCCTTCAATAAAAAGGAAATTAAGTATGACAGTGTAAAAGGTGTGTGCATGTATCTTAATGTAAATGTTTTAATGGTATAATGTAAATTATTTTTGTGACACTGAAAACTGTTTTTTTTTCCTGCTTAATATTTTAGCATTAGCATTTAAAAATACAACAAGCATTCTTTCTTTTTTTTGTCATGGTTAAAAAAAATGTGGATGCAAAAGTACACCATGGGGATTAGCAGTTGCCATGCATGAGCTGATCTTGCACAGTTATAGCACCTGACAGGCTGTTGCAAGTCTTTCAGTAAATACACAATGTATAATAAAATTATGTTTATTATGTTAAACTAATACAAATTAATTAAAAGTTGATTAAAAATAATTTGTTACAGAAAATAAAATTAATAATACATAATAATACATTAATAATAAAACTAAAGCATTAAAATATATAAAAAAAATACTAACAGGGAAGTATTTTGTTTTGACTGAGATTGGAGCAAATGGTTCAGTATAGATTTAATTTAGTTTGTCTGTTAATTGATGATGGTTTTAGAAAGGTCATTGACTGCTGAAAATACATTTTCACAATAATTATTTCTAATAAATGTAAAACGATAATGTAAAACTTGTTATGCTCCCATAGTGTCTTTGTAAATATATGTAAATGTCTTTTATGTGTATTGCATACAATGCATGTGTCTTTGTTTTGCAGCTACTTGTGTTTCTTAAATGATGGCATACCACAGAAACTGGAGAAAACGTAATGCCGAAGTGCTGTCTCTTGCAGCTGACAATTCAGATAGCAGTGATGAAGATGAGTTGCCGAGGGCTCAGTTCAATGAGGATGAAACTGCCTCTTTGTCGTATTATGACTCTGATGCATCAGTGCTGTCTTCTGACACTGACTCTGAAGTTGCTGGCAATCTGTCAGATGATTCTGAGGAAACTCCTCCTGATCTGGGTGAGGAAGTTGCGGCTTGGGCAGCTACCAACAAATGCAGCCGGTCTGCATTAAATGAACTACTAAGCATTCTAAGGCGCCAAGGACATCGCCTCCCTAAGGATGCCAGAACGCTGCTGAAGACCCCCAAAAGAGTGGAAGTAGTTGAACTTTGTGGTGGACAATATGCATACTTTGGTATTGCATCTGGAATTTTGAAAGTTTTAGCCCAGAGTCCTGCTTTCTCAGAAGACCGCATAGACATGTGCTTCAACATTGATGGTGTTCCACTGTTTAAATCATCAGGCCTGCAGATGTGGCCAATTCTGTGCAGTTTCCATGCTTTTGCACCCTTCATTGTGGCACTCTATTGTGGAAAAGCAAAACCCAGCCCAGTTCAAGATTATCTTTCTGATTTTCTTCAGGAGTTGCAGCACCTTAAGCAAGATGGCATAGTCCATGCAGAGAAAACACTTCAAGTGACTGTAAAAGCCTTCATTTGTGATGCACCAGCCCGATCGTTCCTGAAGTGCATAAAGAATCACAACAGCTACTTCGCTTGTGAGCGCTGCACAGTTAAGGGCACCTACGTGGGACGTGTTGTTCTCGGTGCTACAGCGCCTGGTGTTGTTGCAAGGTCTGAAGCAGAATTCAGTAGACTTGCTTACAAAGACCACCAAGTTGATAAATCTGATGGATTTATCAACTTGGTGTGCACTTGGTGTGCTTGGGTGTAGTTAGGAGAATGCTTCACTACATGCAGAGAGGACCCAACACATGCAGACTGTCTTTTCAGCAAAGGAGTGAAATTTCGGATAAACTGAAGGCATTGACTGGAGAACTACCTAGTGAGTTTGCTAGGCAACCTAGGGCTTTACTGGAACTGGACAGGTGGAAGGCTACAGAACTCAGACAGTTTCTACTTTATACTGGACCAGTGGTTTTGAGAAGAGTGGTTTCACCTGCTGTATATAGTCACTTTGTTTGCTTGATGGTTGCGATGTCAGTCCTGTTGAATTCCGATGATGCAGAGCGTGAGGAACACTTGGACTATGTCAGAGAGCTACTCATGTACTTTGTGAGGAAGTGTGAGGATATTTATGGAAACACCTTCACTGTATACAACGTGCATTCACTAATTCACCTGCCAGATGATGTGGAACACTTCAGATGTTCACTGAACGGGATTTCAGGTTTTCCATTTGAGAACTACCTGCAGACTCTAAAGAAAATGGTCAGACAATCTCGCAATCCTATAGCCCAAGTTGCCAAGCGTCTAGCAGAACTAGAGCAGTCTACAAAATGTAGGCCCTTGACCAAAGAGAGGTTCACTCGCATCTCCACAAGGCCACGAGATTGTTGTTTCATCCTTCAGAACAAGGACTATGTTTTTGTGAAAGAAATACGTGAAGAAGGCACCTTGGTTTGTGATGTGCTACGCCAATGCCACACAGAGAGTTTCTTCAGTGAACCTTGTGATTCAAAACTGCTCAGCATTGTTCGTGTTAGAGATATCAGCAAAACTAGACGTAGATTGATCAGCAAACAGCAGTTGATTCGTAAAGTTATCTGTCTTCCAGCCAACCCCGGTGAAGCTGACACAGGGTACATTTTGTTCCCCTTGCTGCATGAAGTAGAACGTAACTAAATTGTAAGTATGTCACTGAAACTAATGTTCCTAAGGCTGATCATATATGGGGCAAATTTTTAGCAACTTGGCAATGTGATCTGACTGAAGTATCCAGATAGAAATGTGTTACAAATTCTCAATGGGAAATTGCTCAAAGTTGCCTAGTGTATCATCAGCCTAACAGCTTTTTCAGAAATTGTCATTGTGAAGGTGTGGAGGTTTTATATGTTGTTTTATATGACTGTTCTGAGTGAGAAGGAGAGAATGCTGCACTTATGTAGACTGCATGCAATACATTAACCTAATGTTAGTTTTTGCAGTTGCCAGAGTTCCAACTGAAATAAAACATTTCTCAACGAATACTGATTTGTTCTTATTCTTTTATAGGTCTAACTATGTGGATCAGAGCAGTTTGGACAGAGCCAAATGGAGAAGAGGAGGGCGTCATCCCAGAAGTTTGGGTGAAGGACAACCTGGTTCACTGGCCACCAGGGGCTAATGTATCCAAAGCAGCTAAAGAGATGCGACAGCCAGCAAGCAGCTGGAAAACTTTTCCACTGCTGAAAATTAAAATTAAGTCAAGTAAGTTTCCAACCATTTTTAAAAGATAAATCAGGGGTGTGTCTCCAGGATCTGCTTTTGAATGAACATTGTAGTATTGTGTTATAGCACACATTCTATCTGGCGTGTTCTTCTCAAAATATTGTATAACGCCACATACATTCACATCAAAATATGGTAGACTTTCCACCACTTTTCCACCAAAACTTGCTTGAACAATTTGTCCCAGGAAATTTCTTTCCCCCAGACTTTTAGCTGTCTGCGTTTCCATTGCAGTCTAACGTACTGTGAAGAATAGGCAAATAGTCTGGTGACATAGGCCTGCATGCATTTCTCAAGTACTAAGTACATTTTGTTACCTTGTAAGGCTTTGTTTTTAAAGCAGGTAAATTAGTTTGGCTATACTGCTCAGACAACTAAAATAATAGTAAAACCAACATGACAAATGTGATAAAAATAGAGAAACGTGATAAGCTATAATAATCATGATATGATTTTTGGCCATATCGCCCACCCCAACTCAAATTAATTGAATTATTAAAAGCTTGCTTTTTTTGTCCATTTACTTCAGAGAATCGGGAAGTTTGTGAGGCATTTGACCAAACAACAACTGCAGAGCTGAGTGAGGAAGAATGCAGTCCTGTCAAGAGGGTATCGAAGAAAAAAAAATACCCAGGGTTTATCTTAGGTATAGAATAATTACCCTAATTGGTCCCTAGTTTCTGGTGGTGGAGGATATAATAGCTTGTCATAGTATGTATTGGTGGTTATACTGTTGTTTTTCCTCTAACATAGATGTGGATGAAAGCACCCATGCTTCTGGAACAGGATGTAATGTGCAGAAGCCATGTGTGGAAGCAAATTCACAACAGAGTAAGTAAACTGTTAAGCGTCATACTTTTTGTTATATATATCAGCCCATCTATCATCTGATTTGGTTGTCTTTCATCCATCAGATCTGTCCTTGCCAAAACCACCAAGAGTTCGACAAATGTCCAGCCAGGCTTCAGGATCAGGAGAAATGACTACTAGATCCAGGTCCCGCAGTCCACTCCGTGCCTCTCCACATCAACAGACCTACACTCTGCTCCGTAGCACTCCACCGCAGCGGTCCCATACTCCTCGGCAGCGGTCCCATACTCCTCGGCAGCGGTCCCGTACTCCTCGGCAGCGGTCCCGTACTCCTCGGCAGCGGTCCCGTACTCCTCGGCAGCGGTCCCATACTTCTCGTCCACGACAGCAGTCCCACCCTCTGCGTCATAGCTCTTCTAATCATTTGTCCCACAGTCCATGTAGGGGGAACCAGCACCGAGAGGGCAGTGATCTATTCCCTTTAGATACTGGAAGTAAGTATACCTCTTTATTTTCTTACTGACAGTGGTGCAAATGTGACAAATTTATATATTTTTTGACTTGCAGAGTTCCAAAGACGGGTCCTCTATCTATTGGCTGATATACGAGCGAAGCTGTCCCAGGTGGGTCAAAACTGTGAGCCCCCAGACTCTCAGTTCCACCTGGAGAAGATAAATAGCAGGCATGAGCTCCAGAATCTAGATGGGCAATTGATGGATGAGGGAAAGAAGAATCTGATGGTCAGTATAACTATGCCAGGCCAATAGTAATACTGCTTGTTCTGTGTTCCTCATAGTTGGAAAATATCAATGTTTAAAAATGTTTTCAGATGTCTCAGTTAGCCAAGATTGGGGGTGCAAACCTTGAGGACTGTGTGAAGAATGTGATGAAAACGTAAATGAAACTATCTATCTATCTATCTATCTATCTTCTAGGGCATGACAATATATCAAACTATATGATCATGCACATCTTGTCAGTAAAGCCGGTTCTGTGATTAGCGGTAAATCAGCATCAGCTGCTATGAAATGGAGCAGCAGTTCATACAGAGAGCCGTAGTTCACTGGTAAGCTATGCTATGCTATGATCATCTATCTATCTATCTATCTATCTATCTATCTATCTATATTCTGACTATTATCTGAATCTATCTATCTATCTATCATCTATCTTCTGACTCTATCTATCATCTGACTCTATCTATATTCTGACTATTATCTGACTATTTCTCTCTCTCTATATCTATCTATCTTCTGACTCTATCTCTATTCTGACTATTATCTGACTATCTCTCTCTCTCTCTCTCTCTCTATATATCTATCTATCATCTGACTCTATCTATATTCTGACTATTATCTGACTCTATCTATCTATCTATCTATCTATCTTCTGACTCTATCTGTATTCTGACTATCTATCTATCTATCTATCTATCTATCTATCTATCTATCTATCTATCTATCTGTCATCTGACTCTATCTATATTCTGACTATTATCTGACTCTACAGGTCCTTCTCAAAAAATTAGCATATTGTGATAAAGTTCATTATTTTCTGTAATGTACTGATAAACATTAGACTTTCATATATTTTAGATTCATTACACACAACTCGAAGTAGTTCAAGCCTTTTATTGTTTTAATATTGATGATTTTGGCATACAGCTCATGAAAACCCAAAATTCCTATCTCAAAAAATTAGCATATCATGAAAAGGTTCTCTAAACGAGCTATTAACCTAATCATCTGAATCAACTAATTAACTCTAAACACCTGCAAAAGATTCCTGAGGCTTTTAAAAACTCCCAGCCTGGTTCATTACTCAAAACCGCAATCATGGGTAAGACTGCCGACCTGACTGCTGTCCAGAAGGCCATCATTGACACCCTCAAGCAAGAGGTCTGTGGGAAGGAAAAAGTGTGGCAGAAAACGCTGCACAACGAGAAGAGGTGACCGGACCCTGAGGAAGATTGTGGAGAAGGACCGATTCCAGACCTTGGGGGACCTGCGGAAGCAGTGGACTGAGTCTGGAGTAGAAACATCCAGAGCCACCGTGTACAGGCGTGTGCAGGAAATGGGCTACAGGTGCCGCATTCCCCAGGTCAAGCCACTTTTGAACCAGAAACAGCGGCAGAAGCGCCTGACCTGGGCTACAGAGAAGCAGCACTGGACTGTTGCTCAGTGGTCCAAAGTACTTTTTTCGGATGAATGCAAATTTTGCATGTCATTCGAAATCAAGGTGCCAGAGTCTGGAGGAAGACTGGGGAGAGGGAAATGCCAAAATGCCTGAAGTCCAGTGTCAAGTACCCACAGTCAGTGATGGTCTGGGGTGCCATGTCAGCTGCTGGTGTTGGTCCACTGTGTTTTATCAAGGGCAGGGTCAATGCAGCTAGCTATCAGGAGATTTTGGAGCACTTCATGCTTCCATCTGCTGAAAAGCTTTATGGAGATGAAGATTTCATTTTTCAGCACGACCTGGCACCTGCTCACAGAGCCAAAACCACTGGTAAATGGTTTACTGACCATGGTATTACTGTGCTCAATTGGCCTGCCAACTCTCCTGACCTGAACCCCATAGAGAATCTGTGGGATATTGTGAAGAGAAAGTTGAGAGACGCAAGACCCAACACTCTGGATGAGCTTAAGGCCGCTATCGAAGCATCCTGGGCCTCCATAACACCTCAGCAGTGCCACAGGCTGATTGCCTCCATGCCACGCCGCATTGAAGCAGTCATTTCTGCAAAAGGATTCTCGACCAAGTATTGAGTGCATAACTGAACATAATTATTTGAAGGTTGACTTTTTTTGTATTAAAAACACTTTTCTTTTATTGGTCGGATGAAATATGCTAATTTTTTGAGATAGGAATTTTGGGTTTTCATGAGCTGTATGCCAAAATCATCAATATTAAAACAATAAAAGGCTTGAACTACTTCGAGTTGTGTGTAATGAATCTAAAATATATGAAAGTCTAATGTTTATCAGTACATCACAGAAAATAATGAACTTTATCACAATATGCTAATTTTTTGAGAAGGACCTGTATCTATCTATCTATCTATCTATCTATCTATCTGTTATCTGACTACCTATATTCTGACTATTATCTGACTCTATCTATCTATCTATCTATCATCTATCTTCTGACTATCTATCATCTGACTCTATCTATATTCTGACTATTATCTGACTCTATCTATCTATCTATCTATCTATCTTCTGACTCTATCTGTATTCTGACTCTATCTATCTATCTATCTATCTATCTATCTATCTGTCATCTGACTCTATCTATATTCTGACTATTATCTGACTCTATCTATCTATCTATCTGTTATCTGACTACCTATATTCTGACTATTATCTGACTCTATCTATCTGTCTATCTATCTATCTTCTGACTCTATCTGTATTCTGACTCTGTCTATCTATCTATCTATCTATCTATCTGTCATCTGACTATCTATATTCTGACTATTATCTGACTCTATCTATCTATCTATCTATCTATCTATCTTCTGACTCTATCTGTATTCTGACTCTGTCTATCTATCTATCTATCTATCTATCTATCTATATTCTGACTATTATCTGACTATCTCTCTCTCTCTATATCTATCTTCTGACTCTATCTCTATTCTGACTATTATCTGACTATCTCTCTCTCTCTCTCTCTCTATATATCTATCTATCATCTGACTCTATCTATATTCTGACTATTATCCGACTATCTATCTATCTATCTATCTATCTATCTTCTTACTCTATCTGTATTCTGACTCTGTCTATCTATCTATCTATCTATCTATCTGTCATCTATCTATATTCTGACTATTATCTGACTCTATCTATCTATCTATCTATCTTCTGACTCTATCTGTATTCTGACTCTGTCTATCTATCTATCTATCTATCTATCTATCTATCTATCATCTGACTCTATCTATATTCTGACTATTATCTGACTCTATCTATATTCTGAATGTCATCTGAATCTATCTATCTACAGTGCTTCCCACAGGATTTTGTGATACTTGTGACGTCACATTAATTTGCACATTTATGACGTCATTGCATCAAGTTTGCGTTCAGACCAGTTTTCTTCTCTACTATATGAACTGTCACATACTGTAATATAACTGAATGCAGAATAAAGCTGTTCAAATTATATTTTCTGTTGTCATAGATAGGGTTGGGCCGATAGACGATGCCATCGTTCATCGCCGATGGCTGATAGACATCACAATGCTGAGCCGGCATTGTAATCCTCCAGATTTTTCAGTCCCGCTCCAGCAAAATTTTGTCCCACTCCCGCAGAAATATATGTAATCTGGTCCCGCTCCCGCCCGCAAAAATGTGTCTGTTATACACACCACCTTTTAATCAGAGCATAAGCCTGTATTATAAGCAGAACATATATAAGGATAAGAACAGCATATGAGCAGGACGGCCACACCACACTTCTGAAAGACACAACACAACATCATCTTCTCAAAAAGCACCGGCAAAAGTAATTACAGTGAATGTGTCGTGGGGAAACAGTAAGGAGATATTTGAATGATTCATTAATAAATAGTGTTGCAAAGACTTCGCAATCTCCTGTTTGGATGCACCGGAGAGAAATGCAATCTTTACAAATTACATATGCTAATGAAAGATTTTTTTTCTCGATTTGTTTTATTTCATTAAATAATAATTTAAAGCTTTATATTTATATATTTATTATGTTTGTGAGGTGAGTTTTGGTATTTTTGTGAAGCGTTGCTATTTAAGTACGAGAGGGCAGAAAGAACATCATGTTTGTTTAAATTTTGTTGAAAATGTGAGTAGGCCTACACAAATAAAAGTACACCCTTAACATTTCCAAATGATGTATTACTCTTAACTTTGTAAGCAAAAATGACGGATAATCTTAAATTGTTTCTGCTGAAAAAAATGCGAATGATTGCGCTGGCGCCTGCATGTGCAAAGCGGCTTCAGCTTCCCCTCTCCGCAAAAAAAGATTGGATATGTGCCTAATAGCACACATTTATCACAAGCTTGTCGACGCCATTATAACCACACAGTTCACTGTGCTTACTTCATGCCAGAGTCCATAATTGTGTGTAACTTATCTTTATTTATGGTTATGGGTAAAACAAAGAGCATGCAGGTCAGGTAGTGGAAACGATAGGCTAAGCCCCACCCCCTGCAGACGAATTATGTCAGATTTAAAAGTATGCGTTAAGCCTAACTGAAAGCACTGTTTTTCTGCCGCTCGCTGCACAGAACAGATGCAGAGAGATGCGACACTGCACCAGAGAGTCAGAGCTCATGCTCGCGGGCTAGAACTGGAGATATCTTTCAACTAAATGATCACTAAGGTTTTTTCCAAATACTTTGTTTGGTTTGTCAGTATGTACCTGTTATGGAAAAAAGCTGCCAAAAGGGTCTGAAAGTTGATAATAGTGCTACAGTCACACTTGTGTGACGCGACAGCGGACAGTGAGTATTGTTTATGGCCCGCCACTAATAAATCAAAGTATGGGAAACACTTGAGATTGTATTGTGCATTCAGATAAACAAATATTGGATACTGATTTAACTTGCTTGTCTTTTTTTCTGTTGGCAGAGTTCTTACAAACAGATTGATGGCTACGATGAACATGGACGGCACAGGACCAAAGAAATCCTTTGGCAAAACCCGGCTCTGCCAAGTTATGATGGGTACTAGATGACCTTTCTAATATGATTAGAAATGGGTAGATAGGTCAGTGTTACCCATTGTGTGTCAAGCTTTTTACAGGGTTTATACAAGATGCTTAACGGGATAGTTCCCACAAAAATGAAAATTTGATGTTTATCAGCTTATGCCTAGGGCATCCAAGATGTAGGCTACTTTGTTTCTTCAGTAGAGTGCAAACAAAGATTTTTAATTCAAACCATTGCAATCCCTTAGTCATGTGATGCAAGTCAATGAACTCAGAATCTTTTAGAGTAAAAAAACAAACAAATCCAAATTAAACCCTGCAGCTCGTGACGACACATGTAATGTCAAAGTAACGGTATATGAGACTTTGGATATTCTCTAGAATATCCATATATAGAATATCCATATATATAAATAAAAGTAAAAATAATACCATAAAAATATGATTGAATAAGAATAAATGATCCATAAATGTCAATTTTAGACTAAAAAGTTGTTTAAATTAAAACAAAAAAATACATTTTAAATAATACAGTTGGAGTTGGAGTTAGAGTTGGGGGGGGGGGGTAATAATGTAATTCAGTTATTTTCCCATTAATATTTTTGACTTGCTTATAATATGAAATTTTCACAGTGTAAATTGGGTATTCATACAATAAACTATATAAATGCATTTTATATTTAAGGATGAGGGTCACTTGTACAATGATGACCGTATCTGGGGAGTCTGCGGCATCTAAAAGATCTAAAAGAACCCCTGCTCTAGAATACATCCATGTAATCATGGCTATTGAATATTGATGAGATGTATTTAAGCAACTTGTTCACCTATCAGTGTTTATAATTTTAAAATGAGTGATACAAATGTCTCCATTTTTATTCAGGTGCTGTACAGCAGTCAAGACCATCATCAGAGGCTGACATTAAAAAAATACATGAAGAATTATCTCCGGTCTGCTCCCGACAGATGTGGGGGTATGGGACGCAAAAAGGGTTGTACAGCGATTGATCTGTGTTCTGATTCTGAATAGAAAAGTTAGCATTTACACTACCAGTCAAAACTTTTTGAACAATAAGATTTTTATTTATTTTTAATTTTATTTTTATTTATTTTTTTTACAGAATTCTTACCATTATTACAATTTTAAATAACTGCTTTCTATTTTAATGTATTTTATTATGTAATTTGTTGCTGTGATCAAAGCTGAATTTTCAGCATCATTACTCCAGTCTTCAGCATCACATGACCCTTCAGAAGTCATTATAATATCCAAAGTGATGAAGACATAATGTTACAATATTTCTGTTTCTGATAAATGCTGCTCTTCTGAACTTTCAACATTAAAATAACCTGAAAAAATATATTATTGTATTCAACATTATAATAACAACAAGAAATGTTTTTGAGCAGCGAATCAGAACATTTGAATGATTTCTGAAGGATCATATGACCCTTAAGACTGGAGTAATGATGCTGAAAATTAAGCTTTGAAAGCACAGGTATAAATTACATTTGATTGTTTTTGCTGTACTTGGATCAAATAAATGCAGGCTCCGTGAGCAGAAGAGAATTATTAAAAAAACAAAACATGAAAAATCTTACTGTTCAAAAACTTTTGACTGGTAGTGTATCTGTATCATCTGTCTACTGTTGTTAATCTATGAATTTATAACCTTTGTACATTGAATGTAGTCCCTTCATGGAATTAAAAATTCCAGTTCACATTTGTATTTTGCATTTACATTTTGATAAATGTTTTCAATTGATAAATAAAACATTTCTTACATTTATTACTGTTGTGCCATTATTTTGGTGGTCTAGAACAAGGCATCAATGTCTGAACGTCAAATTGACATCAAGATTTTGACATCAATTTGATTTACGTTTTTGACCTGTTTTTTGATGTCAATTTCATGTCAAGTTTTTGACGTCAATTTGACATCAAATTTTTGACATCAATTTGATTTACGTTTTTGACCAGTTTTTTGACGTCAATGTTTGATGTCAATTTGACATCATTTTGACATCAATTGCCCACTGGGAAGCAATATTAACTTCTCAATTGTTGTTCAGCCTTAGTACAAGCTTTGTGGTCGGCCCCTCCTCCACTCTGAATGGTTCGCTGACTAAAAAGTGACAGTGATGAGCGCAGCGTTTACTAGATGGAATTGCCGGACTATCATAATATTGTTACGATAAATAATGCTTGGAGAAATATTTTGATGCGTTTGCTATTACTTCAGCGGATATTCTGTATCATAGGAACCACAGAGTCTCAAAGGGGAAAAAACGCTGCGCTCTTGTGTACATAAGTGAACATACTTATTATATCATGTAACAATGATATAATAAAAGCAGGGCCACGGATGGCGAAAATTGATTGGGCTGTCATAAAATGGAAAGATGGAAATGCAGAGACACGATTGGCTGTCATAAAATGGAAAGATGGAAATGCAGAGACACGATTGGCTGTCATAAAATGGAAAGATGGAAATGCAGAGATACGACTGGCTGTCATAAAATGGAATTGGCGAAAATTGATTGGGCTATCATAAAATGGAAACGCAGAGACGTGATTGGCTGTCAAAAATGGAGAAAACAGAATTGGGAAAAGCTGATTGGGCTACATAAAATGGAAAAGATGGAAATGCCCAGACGTGATTTGTTGAAATTTTACAGACTCTCGGTCCTCAGCGAGGCCGGCTCTACTCAGGGGCAAGAGGGGGCAGTCCCCCCTCAAATAATTGTCGTGCCCGCTCAAATCAAAATTTTTAAAACTTGAGAAAGCACATGTTAATATACTCACAAAATGAATATATTACAAGTTGACAAAATGATCTGCGGTAGCGGAAAAATCAGCCGAAAAAGGGACACTCACACTACACAATACGGTATTAGATTTTCCTCATGTCTCTGTCCCTCCGCTGTGTGTATTCACAACGTGATCTCATGATAATTGGTATGTATTTTATGTAAAATGTGGTTCTACAAAACGTACATTTACTTACGTTTTACCAGACACTAAAACGTACAATACTGACGTATTTATAGCATCTAAACAAATACAAATAACGTTACTTGAGTATTTCTAGCATTTTAACGTACAATACTGCCGTTTTGACAACACCGATAATCCTCATGAATAGGCTATTGAAACCGTGGCATTAATTTCATAATTATTGTTGTTGCAGTTGTCATATTAATGTTTTCACTTGCATTATTAAATAGTTTAATCGTTTACTTAATATGAAAGTATAACATTTCACACTGTTCATTGACTGAAGAATATGTCTACATAATGTTAAACAAGACTTCACTTTAAACACTTAAAATAAATAACATTTCTGCAATCGTTTAATCATTAATGAATATCGTTTGCGTGGCAGGACACACAAGGCGTCCGACGTGCTGTGACAGAACCATAAAATACACCGAACATCATAATTATAAAATGAAACAATTTTATTTGTGCGCTGTAATCCAGATCTTCCGAATCCATACGACTGCGAGGAACAGACCGAAATTTAAGCCTTTGTCCGGCGATCTTCATCTCCGTCCCGAGCAGCGAGTCCAGCAGCAACAACTGCAATAAACCCGCACTGAAATGCATTTTTAAAATTCAAATGTTGCCGCCTTTAGAAACGACAGGTTTTATGGCAGGAAAATCGAACGCTCATTGGCTCTCGCCTGCATTCGTCACAGATTACTACATGCAGTGTTTCTGGTGAGATGTGTTTGAATCTGGTTTGAATGATGCGCGGGCGCCTTCACGGAGCGGTCAGAAAACTAATCTGGATAATATTTTAGCGATTAACAATTTAAATTCAGATCTGCACTTAAAAAAAACCTACTGTATTCCACCAGAGGACTACGGTTGCAAACGTGTCGTCATTTGGATTACTTTTTGGTACGGCTATTGACATTTTTGCAATAAATAAATGATTGTGATTGCACTTTCTGTCTTTGTTGTTTTTAGTGCTGTACAAAGATGGTTGGTTAGGTTTAGAGGTGGGAGTGGGATAAACGACTGTAAAAAAAAATTGTGTATGCTGTTTTGTTACTAAATTGGTAATTTTCCAGCATATTTTGGTCAGTTACGTTTTATATCCTTTTATATTCGCAATTAAATGGGTAGGTTTAGGTTTGGAGGTAGGTTTAGGGAGCTAAAAAGCAAAATCGAGTATTAATAAACGATTAAAAATACATATTTTCTATAGGATTGGAGAGAAGAGAGCTGTTCATTTACTATAAAAAAAATAAAACATAATATGATCTGTTCTATATAGCCCATCTGCTTTTACTTAGTTTTTTTTTATTATTCATAAGACAACCTTTCAGTTTTGTAAATATTCTAGTTATAGTGTGTTAAGTCTTACTTTAGGTTAAACGTTTTTGAGAATTAGACCACCCAGCTAAGATAATGTCGTTGATTGATAAAATCTGGATTAAGGATATTTTGTTTTATTTATTTAATTTTTATTTTTCAGTTTCCAGCCTGAGGGATTTCCAGCCTGACCACCTTATTGTGGTCAGGGGGTTTGCGTGTCTCAGTGACCTTAAGAGCTATACCAGCAGGAGCTTAGTCTTCAAGTGGGACACCCAAGTTGGACAGGTCTGAAGGTAGAGGCCTGACAAAGTGCAATCCACTTCTCCAGGCTTTGGACACAGCTAACAAAATTCAGCAAGGAAAATACTGTTACTATAAGCACAGGGAAAAAACAGTGCTCGAACATGATGTGTACACATGATGCCCCCTTCACATTTCTGACTGCCCCCCCCATATGTGCCTGTCTAGAACCGGCCCTGCTTGCCAGTGACTAAATTCGTGTTTGAAATGATAATAGGAATCGAAATAAGATCGGGTTTTAAAAAATCACGTTTCTCTCATTATTTCTTTATCGTTCTTGAATGATGTACTAATTCATCACATGGGGAGCGAAATGAGACGCATATTTTCTGTTACTCGTGTGTGGATGGACGTGTATTACACACACAACAGCGGTAAATAAAGCGTTACAACATTATGTTTAAGAATTATTAATTTATTTTACATAGTTTGTAATCTTGTTTAAATTGACACAACATTTTGCATTGATTTCAACTTTTAAAACCACAAACCGTTCTTCAGGTGAATCACAACAGATGCAGAGCACTGAGCAACTTTATGGCGTCACACCACCAGAGCAAAATAAAAGTCCCATTCACACACTGCTGTCTATTGACCAATTTCACACTTCCGGGTTTTTGTCTTCCGGCGTGGCTGCATGCAGGGTAAAAGTATTTCCGGTAACAGTGATTGCCGAGTCTAAGGAGCACTTGCTCGGGCATCAATGTCTTTGCAAGAATTAAATCTCATGTAAATGTTTAAATCGTCTTGATCATTTATTGGTGATACTACAAAGTTTTATTTCAGAACTAAATTTCAGCACTAATTAGAAGTGAAGACGCGTATATTCGGTTATATCATTGTCCGTGTCTATTTGGTGCAGCCGTGCATTGTCGCACTCCATGTAAAAAACTGTTTTTGGCGATGTGCTGGAGAAATCGACCGACAGCTCTGATCCTCCGACACTCGATCCCTGGATGCGTTTTTGCATTTCTTTCTGGATATATGGATCATAAACAGTACTTCTGTCATCTCGCAATGATGGTTCACTCACATTTTCTCCGCTCGTTATCATCTTCCCTTACGAAAATTAACCATGGTTTTATTATAGTAAAAGCAGGTTTGTTTTATTACTATTTGCATAACCACACAAATCAGATAAACAAAACAACAAAACCATGGAATAACTGCAATAACTGCCGTTTTGGTTTGATTCGTAGTTAATTTTAGTAAGGGCTAAGGTCTGTAATATGCACAGCATTAACAAACCTATTAGTACTTTGTTGTATATTTAGTTAATAAATATATTAACTCTAATTCAACTGATGTAGCTATACAATGAGGTCTTGGAAATAAATGTCTTATTTATTTTAGTCTCTCAGATATAGTTATAATGTGCGATTAATACATGGTCAACAGTTTCAGCGTTTCATTAGGTTGAGATAATCTACATATTGTGACTTTTTTAAAGTTACTCATGCGTTTTTAAAATACAGGCAATAGCATGTATTCGCGCAACATTACAGCCCACATTAAAGCATATTATAACTCATTCTGACACTGAATTTATATATTTGTTCCTATGTGTAACGGTGCATACGTACTTAGAATTTCGTTTTTACATAAATTAGGCATATAAATAAATGCTTGTCATATATTAAAACGAGCAAGGGAATTGTTGAATGAGCCTATATATAGGACAGCTGGTGAAATAAAACTACCCGCCGGTAAATTCTAGAACGATCTGAGCGGCCATATAAGCTACAAATAAATTTCTTTGTAGATTATATAACAACAACTTGGAAAACAGACAAAATAGAAAGGGTAAGAGACGAAATTTGAGACAAGAGCATACAACATAATGTCCGCAGACCGCTAGCGGAACTATATTTACCCTGCGTCACGTGATTTCCGATTCTTGTGAAAAAGGCCAATTACATGTACAGGTCCTTCTCAAAAAATTAGCATATTGTGATAAAGTTCATTATTTTCTGTAATGTACTGATAAACATTAGACTTTCATATATTTTAGATTCATTACACACAACTGAAGTAGTTCAAGCCTTTTATTGTTTTAATATTGATGATTTTGGCATACAGCTCATGAAAACCCAAAATTCCAAAAAAATCGCAAAAAATTAGCATATCATGAAAAGGTTCTCTAAACGAGCTATTAACCTAATCATCTGAATCAACTAATTACCTCTAAACACCTGCAAAAGATACCTGAGGCTTTTAAAAACTCCCAGCCTGGTTCCTTACTCAAAACCGCAATCATGGGTAAGACTGCCGACCTGACTGCTGTCCAGAAGGCCATCATTGACACCCTCAAGCAAGAGGGTAAGACACAGAAAGAAATTTCTGAACGAATAGGCTGTTCCCAGAGTGCTGTATCAAGGCACCTCAGTGGGAAGTCTGTGGGAAGGAAAAAGTGTGGCAGAAAACGCTGCACAACGAGAGGGGGACCTGCGGAAGCAGTGGACTGAGTCTGGAGTAGAAACATCCAGAGCCACCGTGTACAGGCGTGTGCAGGAAATGGGCTACAGGTGCCGCATTCCCCAGGTCAAGCCACTTTTGAACCAGAAACGGCGGCAGAAGCGCCTGACCTGGGCTACAGAGAAGCAGCACTGGACTGTTGCTCAGTGGTCCAAAGTACTTTTTTCGGATGAAAGCAAATTTTGCATGTCATTCGGAAATCAAGGTGCCAGAGTCTGGAGGAAGACTGGGGAGAGGGAAATGCCAAAATGCCTGAAGTCCAGTGTCAAGTACCCACAGTCAGTGATGGTCTGGGGTGCCATGTCAGCTGCTGGTGTTGGTCCACTGTGTTTTATCAAGGGCAGGGTCAATGCAGCTAGCTATCAGGAGATTTTGGAGCACTTCATGCTTCCATCTGCTGAAAAGCTTTATGGAGATGAAGATTTCATTTTTCAGCACGACCTGGCACCTGCTCACAGTGCCAAAACCACTGGTAAATGGTTTACTGACCATGGTATTACTGTGCTCAATTGGCCTGCCAACTCTCCTGACCTGAACCCCATAGAGAATCTGTGGGATATTGTGAAGAGAAAGTTGAGAGACGCAAGACCCAACACTCTGGATGAGCTTAAGGCCGCTATCGAAGCATCCTGGGCCTCCATAACACCTCAGCAGTGCCACAGGCTGATTGCCTCCATGCCACGCCGCATTGAAGCAGTCATTTCTGCAAAAGGATTCCCGACCAAGCATTGAGTGCATAACTGAACATAATTATTTGAAGGTTGACTTTTTTTGTATTAAAAACACTTTTCTTTTATTGGTCGGATGAAATATGCTAATTTTTTGAGATAGGAATTTTGGGTTTTCATGAGCTGTATGCCAAAATCATCAATATTAAAACAATACAAGGCTTGAACTACTTCAGTTGTGTGTAATGAATCTAAAATATATGAAAGTCTAATGTTTATCAGTACATTACAGAAAATAATGAACTTTATCACAATATGCTAATTTTTTGAGAAGGACCTGTAAATTTCTCTTTTTTTCTTTTAAAGAAAGTTTGGGTGCTAGATGGAAGTAACACCGTCAAAAATTTACATTTAAATAAACCCTCAAAATTAAAGCCACCGGTTACACATACAAATAATTAAACTTTTAAGTCAAAAGATATAAATGCACAAACAAAAAAACGAGAATGCAATAACCAGGTTATAGTTGAAGTTCCAGTTATATTTTCACAAATGCAAAGAAATAATAAATGTTCAGCACATTTTCATTTTGTAACATCAAAACGAAACAACAAACAAACAAAAAAAGTTGAGATCAGATCGCGAATATGAGATCCAGATCCACTCTAGTTGCATGTTCAAAACAGCATTTTCAAGAGTCCCAACCTCAATGCAAAAGGTATGTCAAAGAAAACAAAGGAAAAAAGCAAACAAGATTAATTTATCAACTTCTCAATTTCATACCAAAATAAATAAAAAATAAAGTAAAAGAAAAAAGGATATACTCACACGCCAACTGGCGATAGGTGTGAATGAGGGCGTGTGGCGAAAGTGTTGATGCGTGTTTGGTGTGTGTGTGTGTGTGTGTGTGTGAGCGTCCAGCTGCGCCACTACTCTGGCTAACAACTGCGGAAAAGAGTCTGGGGTGGCGAATCAGAGTTGGATACCAACGGGAATACGGGAAAACCAGGTATCCGGTCAAGCACTCTTTCTGCACAGGTGGTCCTCAGTTTGGAGCTTAGTTTCCTCGGAACACTCCAGCACCCCACCAGCATACTACAAAGCGTGTGCGCCCAGCGGATTAAGGCTGCACGTTAGACCATTTCAATACTCGCATTCAACGTTTTCCCGCTTCACCTTCTTGCGTTTTTCTCCTCGCCCCCTCCGTGCACTTTTGCAAAGGTATTTATAAGATTACCTCACTTCCTGCTCAAATTGTGTTCACCCATTTATTTTTAGTTTTGTTTCTGCCACACTCTCCCCCTCTGGAAGAAGACAGCCAATGGATGTGAAAAGGTAAGCATGAATTTAAAAACCTAAGAAATCTTCATCCTCAGATGTTTCTTCAAATATGTCTCTAAGTTTTTTCTTTTCTTGAAGCTCCCACTCCTCCGCTGTTGGATAGCAGGGTTTTAGGTTGCACATGTGTGCTGTGCGGATGTCCTCTCCAGTTTCCTCCAGTGCTATTTGATAATTTAACGGGCCTAACCTCTTTAAAACCTGGTAAGGACCTTTCCATTTTGGGGCTAATTTTGCACTGAAATTGTGTTGGGCACTGGACTGAGGGAAATTTCTTAACCACACACAGCTTTTTTCTTCAAAGGAAGCTTCTTGTCTGGTTTTATTGTAACTTCTGAGCTGTCATTTTTGAGCTTTCTTACAGCACTCCTCTTCCTTTAATTTCAGTTGCACTAGATGGTGGACCACATGAATTGATGGTGCAGATGGTGAAAGGCTTTTACCTTGGAGTAATTTATCCATTGGGCTTTGCAGTTTTCGTCCTATTTGGAGCTTGGCAGGGGACATCCCAATAGTTTCCTGCACAGCTGAATTTATTGCAAAACAGAGTTCAGGTAAATGCTGATCCCATTTCTTGTAGTTGTCCTCCACGTATGAGGCAATCATGTATTTTGGGGTTCTGTTAACCCTCTTTATCATATTCATTTGAGGGTGGTATGCTGTGGTCAACTTTTGCTTAAGATTCCATTTTGTACACAGCTCTTTGAATATGAAGGAAACAAAGTGGGTACCACGGTCTGACAAGATGAAGACCGGCACACCCCAGCGAGTAAGAATTTCAGTCCTGAGAATCTTCACTATGTTTTGAGCATTTGCTTGATGCATGGGGAAAAACTCATCGAGTGAAGTAATCTACAAAAACCAGAAGATACTCATGGCGTTGTGTGCTGCTAGGCAATGGACCCACTATGTCAACACCCACCATTTTGTTGGGTTGCGAGATGGCAATGGGTTGTAGCTTACTAGCTGGTTTCCAATTTTCACTTTTTAGTGTTTGACATTTTAGACAATGCTTAGCATAATGTTTGATGTCAGTCCACATCCCGGGCCAGAAAACAACATCTTGTAGTCTCTTATAGGTTTTGAAGATACCTCCATGCCCACTTAAAGGATGTGAATGGTAGTGCTGAAGGACTATTGGAATGAGACTGCCAGGCAGGTAGACTCTGTAGTGGACTTGGCCATTTGACAGGTGGGTTTTGTGATACAGTTTGTCTTCCATGATCTCATATTTGCCTTTGACATCACTGTTGTTGTTGTTGTTCTCTGCCAATGCTTTAAATACCTTTATGATCTCAAAATCTTTATGTTGTTCCTCCCAAATGGACACAGCAGAGACTGGAAGCTTAGTATTCTCCTTCTGACTGGAGTACAAGCTGCAACCAGGTAAGTTGGAAATCCTAGACAAAGCATCAAGTGCTACATTGAGTTTGCCCTTTCTGTATTAAATGACAAAATCAAACCTTTGTAACCATTGGGCCCATCTAATAAGGTGGCTGGTGGTTTTTGGGGAACTTAAGACCCACTGTAGTGCAGAATGGTCAGTGACTACGGTGAACATCTTGTGCTCCAGGTAGTGTTGACATTTCTCAATTCTGTAGCAGAATAATTTGACTCAGCTTTGTTTAGTGTGCGGCTTGCATATGCAATGACTTTCTCCAGTCCCTGAGCTTTACATTGTGTCAATACAGCACTGAGTCCAGTGTCCATGGCATCAGTGTACACACTGAAAGGAAGTTGGAGATTTGGGTGGCCAAGGGTAGGAGGTGAGGTGAGATGTGCCTTCAATTTCTCAAAAGTTTCCTGGCATTGGGGTGACCAGTGAAAAGAATGTCCCTTCTTTTTCAGTGCATTGATAAGTTCAGCGATCTTGGAAAAATCTGGGACAAAGCGGTGATACCATCCAGCTAATCCAAGAAAACGTTGGACTTCTTTAATATTCCGTGGTACAGGGTAAGATCTGATGGCCTCAACCTCAACCTGAGTCTGCTGCAATGCCATTGACACTAACAACATGTCCCAGAAATGTAATTTCTTTAAGGCAGAACTTGTTTTTTTAAGGTTTATGGTCAAACCGGCTGATTGCAGTCGATGAAGGACAGTTTGAAGGTCTTTGAAGTGCTGAGATACAGATGGTGAGTATATAATAATATCATCAATGTAGACAAAGCAAATGATTCCTCGTAGTTCTCCCAGTACTGTTTCAATTAACCTCTGAAATGTTGCCAGGGCATTTTTTAATCCGAAGGGCATAACATTAAAGTGGAAGAGCCCTGATGGAGTGATGAATGCCATCTTTGGTTTACTCTGGGGGTCCATAGCCACCTGCCAGTAATCACTGTTAAAGTCAATTGTTGAAAAGATGGCTTCTCCTGAGAGTGATTCAAGAATCTCAGTAATGTTGGGAAGTGGGTAAGCATCATTTTCGGTGATGGTATTGAGGTTACGGTAGTCTACACAAAATCTAAGGCTACCATCCTTCTTGGGAACAAGGACGACAGGGGAGGCCCAGCCAGAATGGGATGGTTCCACATGCATTCAACATTTCCATAAGTTGCTCTTGTACTTCTACTTGTTTGGCAGGGGACATGCGGTACGGCCGCTGCTTGATGGGCACTTGATGTTGTGTGTAAATAGTGCGTTGCAGGACATTAGCTCTACCTGAGGGCTGGACTCCAGGATTGCTTTCAGCCTGTTTTTCTCCACAGGTAGCAAGTGTGCTTCACTCACCGTACTGTTGATCAAACATTGTATATCTGTACCGTCAAGTGATGATGATCGGCATACAGGTTGTGGTGGAGGGATTGTACTTAGCAGTGAAAGACTTGGGTAAAAGGCCTTTGCCTGTGTTCCTGTCTTTTGGCGTTGAGTCCTGACATCAGGTACACTTGCATTGCCAGGTTGAAATGGATGATCTTCTTGTGGGTTGGACTTAAATGAGTATTTATTGTCACTTATGTTGATTTGTAGGCCACTGAAGAAGATGAAATCCAGTCCCAAGGGACTGGCCGAGGGACCAAGGTTGGAGGTTCTCTTGTGGGAAAATATTTTCCCACAATCTCTCATGGATCATGGTGTAGCTGGCCCCTGTGTCCACAATGGCCTTTCCAGACCACCCACCAATGCGGATGGACACAATCAGCTCTTGTGGGATCATAACAGGAAAAACAGGCATTGGTGCACAGTGTGGTTTCTTAGAAGTGGACAGTCTTTTATTTGGTGTAGCAGTCACAGAATTATTAGTGGCTTGACCTCCAGACTTACGAAAGTGAGATGATCGTTGACTGGTGGAAGGTTGTTTTGCAGGTTGGTTTGAGGATGGGTTGGCATAAAGTGGACAACATCCAGGTGAGTGATGTACCTTACATCTCCAGCATTGCACTTGGGGTTGGTCAGGGAGTTTGAGGTTTTTTTGAGGTACATCTGGGGGTGATTTTCTGCTCATACTCTTTTCATATTGCAGTTGCTGCTCATGGTCCTTCTCAAGCTGATGTCCCAGCTTTACCAGTTCCTCGACGGTACTCACACGACTACGTAACTGGCTGGCAAAGTAAGGTTTTATATTTTTGAGAATCACTTTGACAATTTAATTTTCAGTTAAACATGGCTTCCATCTTTTACACAGGGCATGGTACATAAAGTCAAAATCTCTGATGGATTCTCTCTCTCCTTGATGCCTTGTGCGGACTCTTTCGGCCAGCTCATCTTCGTAGTCTTCGGAGAGGAACGCTGAGAGGAAAGCAGTCTCAAACTCAGTCCATGTCGTTATGGAAGATCGGGCGACCTCCCTCCAGTCATGTGCAGTGCCATAAAGTACGTTGCGGAAAGTTGCCAGCAGGTCAGTCTCCGCAAGTGGGTGCGATGCTAAGAAGTACTGACACAGTGTGAAGTACAGAAGAGGGTCAGCATCGTCCAACAATCTTCCAAATGTGGGAAAGGTCAATTTTAAATGGTCACTTTTTCCAGCAGGAAGAGGACACTCTGGGGCACTCTCTTCCGATAATGCTGGAGGTGCGGTGAGTATGGCTCTGGGTGGTGATTGTACCCCTTTATCTTGGTGATCAGCCATTTCTTTTTGTTGCTGTTTAACTTCTTGTATATTTGTTTGGAGTGCATTTACTTTTGTTGTTAACTTGTGTTATTAATCTGAGTGATGAAGTGATTATAGTCAGTGGAGAGCTGCTCATGATCCTTTTGAAGATTCTTTAGTGTAGCTCTGATGTCTCTCTGAAGTTCGACCTGAAGTTGATCCACCATGAAACGGACTTAGGAAATCAAGGTAGCCTCCACTTTTTGTAGCTCTTGTGAGACCATCACTTTCATAGCCTTGACCAGTTGATCTGAATCAGCTGAATCTGCTTTGGTTGCAGTTAACACAGTGAGAATCTGTTGTTGGTTGGCCTCCATTTTGGCGGTAAGGTCTCCGACCTGTTTTTCATGACGGGAAGTGGTTGTTTTGGAGTTATGAACTCCTTTGTTGTGTTTTGTCTCCCATTGGTTTAGTCCTTTTTGGAGGTTTCTTCCACTTCCTGTCTGCCCTTATTTGGTTATGTTCCTGTTCCTCCCCTCACTAGATCATTATTAGTTAATCCCCTTCATCTGTCTGTGAATTCTGTTCAGTTTTTGGTGGTCTGTTCTTGTCTATGTGTGCGTGTCTCCTTGCCTGTCGTTGTTGGATTACCTGTTATATTTGGATTATTTGTTTGTGGATTTATTAGAAGAATTGTTTTTGCACCTCCGCTCCTTCCATCGCTCTGTCCGCTCCTTCCTCATCCTCCCCACACGACACCCGTGACAAACATAATATAAGCAATAATATTACAATATTATTATTGCAATTACAACAGCTTTATTTTATTGTCATATAATTATAATTCATATTTTGTTTTTTTTTACTGAATAAAATAATAGTTTTAATAGTGTAATTTAAATACAATTATAATTAATATATTATTGATATTTTTGTTCTTATTGCAGTCATATTTTTTCTTATGTTTGTTATTTACATTATAATAATTGGCAAAACAAAAACTGACTTATTTTTAAGTGCAATTTGATTATTGTAATATTCTTTTTTAAGAGTACAAGAGAATTATAATAATATATTCTTGATTTGTTATAATTTAAATTAATTTTAATTCAAATTTTAATTGCTATTGTTATTATTAATTTATTATAATTTAAACAATTTAAATTAATTAAAGTGTTGATACAGATGTCATCTGAAGTAATGTTTGCATTATATCTACAATATAATACTTCATATCAATTTAATATACACAAGCAAATAAAATATATGATTTTTGTCTATAAATATACTTTAAAACATGAAACGTGTATTTGTATTCTGACGGCTTCTTTCACTTTTAAGAGATCTTATAATAATTGAATACAGCTTTACTGTAGTTACAATAATATATTTGACTAAATGCTGTGATTAATGTCATGTTTTATAATGTCAGAAGCTCATGTCAGTCTTGTGAGGAACTGATTATATTCATGAAACAAACATCAATTAAAATCTGATCTCAACTTGATTTGTCATTGTGTTTTATTATTCCTGCATAAAAACAAGAGAGAAATAAATGACATGTTCTTAATAAATCATGTTATTTAAAGGATACATAACATACACAGTTTCACCTAATCTCATGTGAATCCTGAGTACCTATAGAGTAGTACTGTATCCTTATTATCTCCAAAAAGTCTTATCATATTTATAAAAGAAAAATACAGCTTTCCGATTTTCTCCAGAAAAACCCGAGCTAAGTTCAACGATCACTTGCATTGGGATTGCCAATAAAACACACATTTGATGCTGCTTCACTTACAATCTGCAGTTCTGAATCATTACCGGGATCTTTTATAGCTGGGACCACTCCATCTTTCAGTATCAAACCATGTGCAAACCAGAGTCAAACTGGGCCTTGTATATGAAATGTTCGTCAGTAAACACACACTTGTAAAACTCCATTGCTGCCCCGGAAAAAGGAACTGCATCCACTGTTCACATAATGCTGGGTTATTCGGGAAGCTGAGCAAAGTTATCTTTGCCTGACAACCAAAACCACACTTCTTTGGAGACATTCTTCCCGAGTGAATCCCTTGCAGCAGTGAGTGCAGCCAAATGAACCGTGTTGATGGGCGCGCTCTCTCTCTCTCACGGTCTAGCCAACGTGAACGCAGGCGCCGTGGGCATGCTTTTCCGGGAGAAATGCTCATATAAGGACTTCCACCATTGTCTATGTCATTAAAGCCACGCTTGAAAAAAAAAACAGCCGAAACTTGTACCAACACGGAAGTAAGATTTTCGGCAAAGAAATTCTCCGTCATTTGTCTAAATTATTTTTTTAAACTTTGGCCATGTTTAGCATGAGAATCCAACTCTTTAACACTGTAAACAACTCTGAATATACGAAACACCACTGTACCCCCCTCCCCCCCTTTTAAATTTTTTACATTTTGACAGTAATAAAACATGATTGATGAAACTTGACAGTAAAAACACAAATATAGACACACACTGATTGTTGAGCTGCAGTATTAATGTCATGAAGAGACTAGAACATCTCACTGTTACTGATTTATCAGCAGCTCAAAGCATTATGGGTACAATCTCTCATCAGTCTATTCTGATTCATCAACACAGTTTCACTGATGATCCGATAGAAACATAAAACCCAGGATAGAGTGGCTGAGTGAATGTGGTGTGGACTGTGTGGATGAGGCTCATTGTGTCAGAGACGCTGTAGAAGGACAGAGTTCCTGCACTCTCATCCACATACACTCCTACTCTATAGATAATATCAGACGCTTCTATTCTGCTGATGATGGGCTCCACAGGGAGATGAGTCTCTATGTTATTGTGTCTGAATGAGTATCTGGAGTGAGAGCAGATCAAACTCCAGGACTGATCATTATATCCAAACCAACACTCAAGACCTCCCTTCCTGCTGATGCTCTTATATGACACTGATATCTCCTCAATATCTCCACTGCACTCAATCTCCCAGTAACAGCGTCCACACACACTCTCTCTACACAACACCTGATACTCATCATTAAATCTGTCTGGATGATCAGGATATGACTGAGACTCATAATTGTTTGTCACCTTTCTGTTCTCCTCAGACAGAATGAGATATCTGTTTGCTGTGTTTGGATCCAGTGTGAGAAAACAGGCATCTGAACACAAGAACAGAGACATTTATAACACAACAACAATCACTACAGCTGTGTGTGTGTGTGTGTGTGTGTGTGTGTGTGTGTGTGTGTGTGTGTGTGTGTGTGTGTGTGTGTGTGTTTGTAGACGTACATTTCTCCAGTCCTGCTGTAATCCTGGATTCTTCTCCATGATCCACACTAGAAAACACACACACACACACACACACACACACACACACACACACACACACACACACACACACAGACACATTCAGTCAGTCAACAAACTTGCTTTGCAGTTGCCAGGTTACTTGGATGGTTGCTATGCAGTTGCTAAGGTATTTTGGGTAGTTGCTAGACTGTTGCTAGACTGTAACATGTTCTGGGTGGTTTCTATGCAGCTGCAAAGGCACTCAGTGTGGTTGCTAGGGTGTTACTATTTAGTGGCTAGGCTGTTCTGGGTGGTTTCTAGGGTGTTGCTGTGCAGTTGCTAGCCCTCTACATGAAAGAATCATTGATTAGTAAAGTCATCGCATCACTACAGCTGAAGTTAGAAACTCAGCCTTTTTTGAATATATTAAACAACTGTACCAACTATTCTGACCACAATGGTATATGAAAGTTCAGATGCAAAAGCCTCTAAATCAGGGGTGTCAGACTCCAGTCCTGGAGGGCCGCAGCTATGCAGAGTATAGATGCAACTCTAATTAAACATGCCTGATCCAACTAATCAAGTCCTTCAGGCTTAATTGAAAAGTGCTTAGTATGTGTGTTGGAGCAGGGTTGGAACTAAACTCTGCAGGGCTGCGGCCCTTCCAGGAACTGAGTTTGACACCCCTGCTCTAAATCCATCTGACGTCTTTCTTTAAAAAAATGAATTTTAGCAGGCTCTGATCTATAGCGGAGTGAGAATCCAAGTGCAACTTTATTAAGAAAACATAATCCAATCAGGCGAGGTCAAAACACAGCAGACAGAGTTAGCATAGGCTAGGCTACAAACGATATCCAGGAAAACAGGCGTGGGTCAAAAGGCGGGCGGAGAAAACTCGGGAGACGGGAAACAAAAACAAGGTCGGAAACAATGGAAAAAACAAGACAAGGAATAGAGTGCTCAGAAATTGACAGCATTAGATCAATACTTCGCGATCAGAACATGGTAGTGAGGCTCTATTTATAGTCCTGGTAGGATGAACTAAGACTGGTGCAAAGTTGAGGGGTGACAAGAAAGGGGTTATGGGAAATGGAGTGAGAAATGGTCTATAAGAGTTGTGAAGGCTCCCTCTGGAGGTGAAGGAGGGAGCCATAACAGCACAGATCATGACACTACCTAAGTAACAGTACTTCTTACTGGGTATTTGATGGATGTATAATGTGTGTCGAGAGCATTCACTCAGTCACATTATCTCATTTTTGACTGAGATGGCTTTTAGGGGGTTTAGCATCTGAACTCTTCATATATAAAATAAAATAAACTAATCAATTATACTTGCACAATTAGATTTGTAGAAAGCACATACTTTGTCAATATGAGCCTAATATGCAAAATATGCCTGATTAGAGATAGAAAAGATACATTTCCAAAAGCAAACATACAATTTGTAAAGTTGTAATAACTGCACTCACAGTTTGTGAAAATGTTAAATACAGTTAGAAAATATTAAACATTTGTTCAATTCAGTTTTCTAATGTGTTCTCATATTTGTTTTATTTTTAATGTGTTTTTGTAAATAATTGTGTTATAATTTTTTTTGATATGTTTGCTATGTTTGCAGAGCTACTAAAGAATTTTCATTGTGTGATTTTTATATAAAAAAAACTAGAGTAAGTCTGATTCTCAAACATCACTGTAATTATTATCTAATATATTGCACTCATAAAAAAGGCTACAAAAATATATTATCCCTGTTTTAATTCATAGATAACACATATAGCAGATATATAGTATTGCACACGACTGCAGCTCTGTTTTGGGGATTATGTCTCTTTATATCAGGCAACATCAGTTGTGTTCCTCTGTGGCCAGATTAAATCTTATTGTAACCAGGGCCGCATTAACACTGTAAGGGACCCTGGATTTTACCTCTTATGGGGCCCTTTTTCCAACAAGAGCTACAGTTCTACATTCACTCAATGGTGATAATCACAAAGCACCTTAGCCTTTAAGTTTGCAGTAATAAATGCCATTAACAAAACATCCAAACCTAAATGTTTGTCATATAAAATATACACAAATATCACTGCATGAACTACACACACTCACACAGTCGGACATATTTACAAAGATATCTAAAAAGTGTAGAATTGAATTGTAAGTGTTAACAAAAAAGGGTATTTTAGATCTTTTAATTTAGTTAAGACCAATGGCTGGAAAATAAGAACTGCTCGATGGTCTGGGGTCAGAATGAAAGATGCTCAGGACAGTTGACAGGTTTATCAGAAAAGTTGATCATCTTCATGTGTTTTAAGCCTTGCCAACATTCAAGAGAGTTTAAAGCATATTCAAGGGCAAGAAGCCACAAAAGGGAGGTCCATTCGGTGTGTTCTGTGCACACAGAGCTGTGTCTCAGTGTGCGAGCGACAAATTGCCTGCCAGTCCACAACAACTTGTGCTTGAACAGAAAAATACATACAAGAGTATATCATATGCAATGCTATTTTACATTTGATTATTTAGTTTCTGTACATTTACATCTACAAACTCCAAAACCTAAAGCCTTTGTTAATTTTTTATCTTTGCTCTGTTTATTTATTTGTGCTATTGCTTAGAAACTTCTAAATTATCAAAGTTAACAGAGTGTGTTAAAAATGTTAAAGATTGGATGACCAAATTTTTTCTCCTATTAAATTCAGATAAGACAGAGATATTACTTATTGGACCAAAAAATAATACACAGAATCTCTTGGATTACAATTTGCAACTAGATTGATGTAATGTTACTTCCTCTACAGTCAAAAGTCTGGGTGTTATATTAGACAGCAACTTGTATTTTGAAAATCATATTTCCCATGCTACAAAAACAGCATTCTTCCATCTTAGAAACATTGCCAAGCTACGGAACATGTTACCTGTTTCTGATGCAGAAAGGTTAGTTCATGCATTTATGACCTCTAGGCTGGACTATTGTAATGCATTGCTAGGTGGTTGTCCTGCATCTTCAATAAACAAGCGACAGTTAGTCCAAAATGCAGCTGCTAGAGTCCTTGCCAGGTCAAGAAAATATGATCATATTACCCCAATTTTAAAGTCTCTGCACTGGCTTCCTATTAGGTTCCGTATCAACTATAAAATACTACTACTACTACTACTTCTTACCTATAAGGCCCTAAATGGTTCAGCTCCTGCATACCTAACTAGTCTTCTACCACACTACAATCCATCACGCTCCCTAAGGTTGCAAAACTCAGGACTATTGGTAGTACCTAGAATAGCAAAGTCCACTAAAGGAGGTAGAGCTTTTTCACATTTGGCTCCCAAACTCTGGAATACTTTTTTGGGAAAGTAAAATGTAAACCAAAATGTAAGCCCTTATTGCTAAATCACATGTGAATCTTCAGTTGCCTCACAATTTGATTTATGATGATGCATCACAATGCATCTTTTCCTCCAATTATTTAATTAGCATAGTAAAGCTAAAATAAGTTTTAATTTCACTAAAATAAAAACAGATGCAAAAAAAAAAAAAACAGTAGAGCAAATGAAAAATATAGGCCTATAAAAAAATGGAATTAGCCATGCTTCTAATTTACAGAAGCATTTAAGTAAGAATAATACAGAAATTGAATAATCAAATTTAAGTATAACCCTTTCACACCTGAGTTTAAAATATTCTAGCTGAGCCCCACACGGTGAGTTTTTTTAGGCGACCGTTATTTTAGAACGTATCGCTTTATTGTTTCCATGGCGACGCGTCATGCTTGTCACATGGCACACCGCAGCCACAATAGAGCTGTAAGACAGATGGATCGCGTTTATTTAGTTTTTCTTTTTTTATTATTCATATTCACAAACATGCTCACTATATTATAAAAAATCTGATATTCCGATTCTGAAATATGTGCAAGTAAATGTATTTGGAAGTTTAAACACTTTTATAATGACCCTGTTAGTCGCTTTATGCCGGGTGATGGGCGCCGCCATGTTAGTTCACGCTGAATCCGAGCGGTAACATGCAAATTCATCCTCTCCTCCCGAAAGACATTAAAGTAAGTCTTCGGTGAGCTGGGAGAAGAGCAGAGTAAACTTTACAGTTACCTACACAATGTGTATATGATATTAATAAAACATGTCGTCAGATTATATTTGTAAAATCATTTTGCCGCTTCCGTCTACATCAGCATGTGTTTTTACAAACTATAAATGTATGGTTTTGCTAGTACTTATGTGTATTTAAATGTGTGGAACCTAAAATAAGCATTATATGGTTGAAAACACTTAATATTTGTGATAATATGACAAGAGCTCAGCGCATCTGATCTGGCTCAGCGACAGCCAAAGCGCCAAATCGGATTTGAATTCAGCAGCTGATCACGTGATGCGTTCAACGTTCGAATCACACCGGTGTGATCGTACGCTCCAGGGACCAGCCAAGACTGATCACACCGGTGTGATCGTACGCGTCAAAGGGATAAACATTGCATAGTTTTTGTGATTTAACCCTTTGATGCGTACGATCACACCGGTGTGATTCAAACGTTGAGCGCATCACGTGATCAGCTGCTAAATTCAAATCCAATTTGGCGCTTTGGCTGGCGCTGAGGTAGCTCGGACGCGCAGAGCTCTTGTCATATCACAACTATTAAGTGTTTTCAACCATATGCTGCTTATTTTAGGTTCCACACATTTAAATACACATAAGTACTAGCAAAACCATACATTTATAGTTTGTAAACACGCTGCAGTCTATGGAAGCGGCAATAATGATCTTACAAATATAATCTGACATGTTTTATTAATATCATATACACATTGTGTAGGTAACTGTAAAGTTTACTCTGCTCTTCTCCCAGCTCATCGGAGACTTACTTGTCTTTGTCTTGTCTTTCGGGAGGAGAGGATGAATTTGTGTGTTGCCGCTCGGATTCAGCGCGACTAACATGGCGGCGCCCATCACCCGGCATAGAGCGACTAACAGGGTCATTATAAAAGTGTTTAAACTTCCAAATACATTTACTTGCACATATTTCAGAATCGGAATATCAGATGTTTCATAATATAGTGAGCACGTTTGTGAATATGAATAATAAAAAAAAAGAAAAACGAAATAAACGCGATCCATCTGTCTTACAGCTCTATTGTGGCTGCGGTGTGCCACGTGACAAGCATGACGCGTCGCCATGGAAACAATAAAGCGATACGTTCTAAAATAACGGTCGCCTAAAAAAACTCACCCTGGGGGGCTCAGCTGGAATATTTTAAACTCACGTGTGAAAGGGTTAACTACAAATAATAAAGCTACAAAAGTTATTCAGTCAAGAGCAGTGAGTAATTCCCTCTTTTCTTTTGTTGTTTGAGGTGTAATATATTAAGATCTAAATCACAAATCTAATGTTACACATCAGATTTTTCCACAACAGTTTACATTCACTTAAAGGCTGGAATACACTACACGACTTTTAAAATCTGAACAGATTTGAAAAATCTAGGCATCATACACTTGCCGACTTTACAAATGATTACAGAGAACAACTGAGCATCATACACTACACGATTAGGATCATACACTAACAGATTTCAAGTCATTCCGATCACAACAAACTCACGCAGAAACGCGCGCCTGGTTGCTAGGAGACGCATGGCAGATGTAACAAACATGGATGTGCAGGAGATGAGCGCAGTACTTTTTGTAGCGACTCTGTGTGCTGAATCAAAAGAAAAAAAACGAGCCAAGCGCATTTAGATGCGGTCTTGGGTGGGTAGACGTGGTCTGTATGATCTCTATAGATTACAGAGGGAGTTAGAGGTACATGTTTTATCTATGCTGACATATTGAAGCTATTTTGCTATTTATTAGTATGTTCTGTTTATTTACATTTGTATTATTATTGTATTGCGTTTCATTACAACACGAGTAGATAGAGGACAGCTTCGGGTTCAGACAAATGCTTAGAATGACCCACAAAGAATTCAGCATCCTACTTGGTAAGGTTTAACGGTCCTTTGCGTCTCCATTTTAGACCTTTGTTTACCTTTGGCAGGTCAGCCTACTATGATTTCCGGTTTCATTTGTAACACGTCATATGCTAGGTCATGTGTTCTAAAATCGGCTCAAAACCGCTGAGATCTTTTTGTGGCTTAGCCCATTGCGCTTAAAATCTTGTTTTAACATCAAGCACGTCCTGCATTATATTCTCATTCATGCATTTTTTTTTGTTGTAAAAAACTAAATATGCCCAAACATCTTGTTTAAAAGAAGTTTATTAACTAATATCAGGTAAAGATTATCTAAAAACATCAGACACTTTAAGTGCATTGCTTCAAAAGGCATATGCAACTTTTCTTTATTAATATATATATATATATATATGACACAAATATTTAATTACATTTATGCAGAATCATCCACATCAGCATGGTGATGTGTCATAAAAATGGCTGTTCCACAGCTGTAGTGTGTAGTGGCTAATTAACAAGTACAAGCTCAACTATGTTAAGATGGAAAAGTAGTTAAATATTTGACTAACTACAGCCTACTCTATCTAACTACTGACCTCCCTGCTATGACCTGCATCTTCTTCTAGCCCCACGTTAATATGCAGTGAGCTTCAGAATTCAGTTTTTCCTCTTTTCTGACTGGCTGACCTCTCGTGCAGGACTTGCAACGCCCACATGTGCATTTAAAGCAAACTGATAAAGCGTAATTTTAGGGGAACAGTCAGCTTATTATAAAATGTGGTTACAATATATTCCGGCATCATGGGGGACCCCCTTCAGCCCAAGGTAAGCCCATGCATTAATGTAGCCCTGGTTGTAATATATATATCATATTTCTTGATGCCGAATTGCTGCTAATTTAAAAGTGAAAGCAAAATGTGCACAGTGCTTTTACCGTAGGTAAGTGAGGAAAAGAGGGAAAACTCAAAGAAACTAAAAATAAACAGTTGCTATACACTGAATTGCTGCCAATAACAAAAAAAAAGGTATACTCAAACAACCCCCCAACTCCCCATGGTGATACCGGTATTATCGGTGTTGTGAATCGTCAATTAACCGGTGGGACATTTTCCTCACCATCACAACCCTAATATATTTACGGTACAACATTTACAAAATATCTTCATGGAACATGATCTTTACTTAATATCCTAATGATTTTTGGCAATAATCTATCATTTTGACCCAAACAATATGTTTTTGGCTATTGCTACAAATATACCCATGCTACTTGAAACTGGTTTTGCAGTCCAGGGTCACATATTTATATCACATAATATCACACAGGCAGCAAGAGCAATAGGTCTATGACACAAGTGCTGGTTTTGTCCCAATCTGTCACAAGTTTAAATGTTGTGTGACATCGGCGTAACAGTGGAATGATATCCTATGCTTGCTAAAAATAGAGCTGAGTGGCAACAAGAGAAAAAAGAATATGAGCCAAAATAGAGCCCGAGGAACCCCAGAAGATAATGGAGCATCACTAGAAATATATTCTCCAATCATTAGGCTGTTGCAGCCTATATGTTCATGTGTAATACATTCTGTTGACTATAAGTAATGTTGCACCTACATATCTACTAACTCTCACTAGAGTGTTAATAGAGTATTAGTAGAGTGGTAGGGTTAGGGTTAGGGTTAGAGTAAGTTGACATGTACTTGCAGAGTTACTTATAGTCAGTAAAATGTCTGTTGGGAGACCATCAAAATAAAGTGTTAGCTGATATTAAGCAGATAGTCTACTCTAATGAGAGCTAGTTGAAATGTTGGTGCAACGTTACTTATTATCAACAGAATGTTCAAAAGGGACTATCAAAATAAAGTGTTACCAATATTTCTTTCTAAATCTACAATTTGTAATTGTAATTTAAAGTACTTGATACTTTCCAAATTAACACCAAAATATCTTTGAATAATTTTTTGTGGGTAGTTTCAGTCAAATCTATTTTGCAATTAATTCGTTTAGTTTAATTATTGATCAGTTTAGTTAAGATTTTACTCCTCAGACTAGTGCTCTTTAAATCCTTCATATTGTTGCATCCTCTAGAAACTTCTAGACTCTGTATATGTATATAGAAAGTTTAAACGGTAAACAGAAAAACTCCTCCTGCTTGACATACTTGAGTTTGTCCAGTGAACAGTTTGGATCGCTCAGTTTTTCAGAAAGCAGCTTGACTCCTGAATCTCCTGGGTGATTGTAGTTCAGATCCAGCTCTCTCAGGTGTGAGGGGTTTGAAGTCAGAGCTGAAGACAGATAATGACAGCCTTTCTCTGTCACCATACAGCCAGACAACCTACAAAAAAAATAAAAATAAAACAGTCCACATCACAATAATTTGTTTGTTGTTCCCTTTTATATTGAAGTGTTTATTCACAAAAAAAAAAAAATGGTCACAAAAAATATCATTTTGTGCACATTTAGCATTTTCAGGAAGAAACAACTATGTCCCCAAATCACTGGACATCATATATCTTGCATTTATGCAAATATAAAGTGTTAAATCTTTCACACAAACAGTAGTGACACAAAACTGCTTCTGAAACAACAACGTGAAAGGAAGAATATAAAGATAAGATTTAAAAACAAAACCTCTAAAATGAAATAAGAAGCTACTTGCAAATTCTCACAGTCGAACCTGTGCACACAAATCCATGGTTGAAGATTTTACGCCTGATTTTAGCCCAATTTACACCCCTAATCAATCAGAGGGGGAATATCCAGATTCAAGGCTTGTCGCAAATTACTTTTTGTCTAAAAAATCCTCAATTGTGTGGTGACATTATGATTAATTTACCGCTCCTGATCACGTCAGAGCTCGCAAGATCCCAAATCAGAAATATTGAACAAGGAAAAATCTGAAGGTCGTCAATATCTTTGACAGATTACACTGAGGGTGATATATTGTAAATTGCAACAGTAATTCCCTGTCCAGCTGGTTCTCCCCTGTGTGTAATCAAACACATAGCAAAAGATTTGTGACAAAGCACAGAGCTTAACCTGTTGTGATTTATTGGATAGGAGGCACAGTATGTACTTTTTATTTATCAACTGAAAATTAAGAATAGATATTAGTTCAAATTTGAATCTATTAAAATAGAAAATTCATTTTTTTTTGCTCTGTCAATCTTATGTTGAACATGAAAAGTAATGCAGTCCGTATTCATCTGTTCTCTTCATAAATAGATGCATAAGCATAATGCATTTTTTACAACCCTGTCTGTTAAAGTTTAACGCAAACTCTGATATATACATGTGGATAGGGCTGATTAGTTGACATTATTGACAACAAAAAATTGTCAACAAATATTTTTGTTGTTGAATAGTCGTTTGATCTCATATGACCTAATGTAAGAGCCTGCATTAATGCGGTATGACTAGTGTGGTGCTGTAGTGCAAGACGACTGTAGAATGCGATTCAAGAGAAAAAGACAGCGCTTCAGAGCAAACGCAGCACCTTTTGGATGAATATGTAATTATATTGCATGCTGTCCTCTCAGTAATGAAATAAACATCAAAAACTGACAGTGTGAAAGCAGCAGTTAAAAATGCATCTAATTACAATGATGTGGATGTTTGCACAAGCTTTGCAGTTCAGTAATGTTACTCCAGTAATGTCCTCTCACATCATGTTTATTTATATAGTCCATTATGCAATAGATAGCCTTACATCAAACTGCTTTATGGTATTTAATGTTAATAGGTATGAAAACCTGTCGCTTTCAGTTAGAATTACAACTTGATTTGCCAAATATATCTATTTGTATAATGATTTGGTAACACTTTATAATAAGGTATCATTTGTTAACATTAGCTAATGTATAAATTGTTTTACAATTCATTGTTTGCTCATGTTAGTTCACAGTGCATTTACCAAATACTAAAAAAACAACTTGTGATTTTTATAAATGTATTAGTAAATGTTGAAATTACCATTAACTAAGACTAATAAATGCTGCAAAAGTTGTTCATACTTAGTTCATATTAACTAATGAACCTTATTGTAAAGTATTACCAATTCATTGTATAATAATTGTAATTACATAACATGCTTTTCTAAAGCTAAAGTGACCTTAATTTGTTAGAATATATAATTTTTTTTTACTAATTGCAAAAACTGTAAATCAGAGTATACCGATTAGCCAGTAAAATAATCAATGATTAGTCATTTGTTGCAGCCCTACATGTGGATATGTGTGTGTGTGTGTGTGTGTGTGTGTGTTTATTTGTTTGCTTTTGTAAATGAATTACAGTTAATTGATCCTGCCTTTCATTAGACATAATTCTTTGATTAGTTGAGTTGATAAAATGCAGGCTTGACAAAAATAGTAATAGTTTATCTAAAACTAATGGTGAATTCATTATAACACCCAAATTGTTGACATGATCTGAAACACTTTTTATCACTTTATAGAGACCAACATACTTATAAGAGAGTGTGTCGTCTTTGGACCCTCATCTGCTTCCAAGGAAATTATAAGTATTAAGGTGAAGAAAAGTGCTTGCCAACCAGTCTCTTATCTCACCTAAACAATGAAAAAGTCATGGATCTGAGAGCCATTTGGATCTATTGGAATTTATAACTGGGTGTCATCTGCATTTAAATGATACATAACGTTATGTTTACAAAAAAATATATAATGAAATCTAGAATGAAAATAAAACAGGCCAAAGTACAGGCCCAAGGCACAGACAGTTTCCTACAAACTGAGTCATTCTGAGACGTTAGTTTCTTGTGTGTCAGTGAATACAGTGTTACACTTCACTCGTATATTGTACATTTATAATTGAAGATTTCTATACTCAAGAATTATGTTAACTTTGGACCCTAGCTAGGATGCTAAGGACATCCTGCACACAGCCTCTAGATAGTGCTGCTAGCTTGTGCAGTGTGGTCAGAAGTTATTCTTGAGAATGCAGCAGTGTATAGTAATAGTGTTGCAGTTTGTATAGTAATAGTTTAAGACCATTTTGCTTTTTCAATCTCAATAGTATAAAGCTCTCTGTATAAGAGAGCATAAGTCTAAATGTAAGTCTAAGTACAACATCTAGTTACTGGGGTGCCTCAGGGCTCAGTTCTTGGTCCACTTCTCTAATCTGTCTACATGGCATCACTAAGTTCTGTCATTCAGAAACATGACTTTTCATATCACTGCTGTGCTGATGACACTCAACTCTACCTCTCATTCCATCCTGATGATCCAACGATAACTGCTCGGATGTCAGCTTGTCTAACAGACATTTCTTACTGGATGAAGGACCATCATCTTCAACTAAACCTTGCCAAGACTGAACTGCTTGTCGTTCCAACAAACCCATCATTTCATCTCAATTTCACCATTCTGTTGGGCACATCAACCATAACTCCTTCAAAAACAGCCAGAAACCTTAGAGATGTGATTGATAATCAACTGACTTTCTCATACCACATTGCTAAAACTGCCGGTCCTGCAGATTAGCTTTATTCAACATCAAGAAGATCCAACCCTTTCTTTCGGAACATACTTCACAACTCCTTGTTCAAGCTCTTGTTCTGTCCAGGCTGGCAATGCTCTTTTGACAGGTCTTCCAGCCAGTTCTATCAAACCTCTACAATTAATCCAAAATGTAGCGGTAAGACTAGGTTTTAATGAGCCGAGAAGGACGCACGTCACTCCTCTCTTCATCAGTCTGCATTGGCTACCAGTAGCTGCTCGCATTAAATTCAAGGCATTAATGTTTGCCTACAGAACCACCACTGGCTCTGCACCCCTTTACCTGAATTCATTACTTCGGACTTATGTGCCTCTAGAAGCTTGTGTTCGGCAAGTGAACGGTGCATTATTGTACCATCCCAAAGAGGTACAAAATCACTTTCACAGACTTTCACATTAAATGTTCCCTCCTGGTGGAATGACCTGAACAACTCACTCCGAACAGCTGAGTCCTTAGCCATCTTCAAGCTAAAATCGGCTAAAAACTCATCTTTTCCATCTTTATTTAACCCTCTAACTCTAGTACAGTCTTTTCTAATTCTAGTCTTTAAATTATGTTCTTTTAGAATGGTACTCTATCCATTTACTTACTGCTTGTTTTCTCTAAAAAAACAAACAAAACACTAACACTACTAACACTTGTTTCTCTCTTTACAATTAACAAAAAAGCTAAACTTGTACTTGTACAACTCCAGAGGAAAGAAACAGGCAGGAAACATCATCAAAGACCCCTCTCACCCTGGACACAACCTGTTTGCACTTCTCCCCTCAGGGAGACGGTACAGATCCCTGTGCACTAGAACATTTTTTTTTTTTAACAGGCATAAAAACATTTTTTTCCCCATGACATCTCCAGCCTAAACAGCTAACACATAAATCATCACCTGTGTTCCGTAATTCATTTCTGTAAATCATTCTCTTTTTGCCCTTATTTGGTCATGTTCCTGTCTCCACCCCTAATTAAGTCATTATTAGTTAATCACCATCACCTGTCTGTGTCTTGTTAACCACCCTACTTAAGTTGGATTCTGTTCATTGTTTGGTTGTCCGTTCTCGTCTTTGTGTGCGTGTCTCCTTGCCTGCCTCCATTGGATTTTATATTGTGGCTTTTGTTTATTAAAGACTTGCTTTGTACTCGATCGTATCTCAAACTCCTCGTTTGTCCTCCCGCACGACACCTCGTGGCAAATACATATGCATATCTCTTTTATTTATACAGCTGTATATAGAGGAAACAATGCACAAATCTGTACATAAATTTTCTGTGCCAAATTCATACACCTATTATTATTTATTGTTGTCTTACTATTTAAATGTTTTCTGTTCTCATGTCTGATATGTATGTATGTATTCATGTATTTATGTATGTATGCATGTATGTACCAAGAGCACCTTAAAAACCACAACAAATTCCTTGTGTGTCTGCACACACTTGGCGAATAAAGCGAATTCTGATTCTGAATATAAGCCTAACAGACCACTCAGATTATTAGGGTCAAGTCAGTTAGAAATACCAAGGGTTCACTCCAAACTCCAAGCAAATGTTTGCTTTTAGCTATTATGCCACCCACAGTTGAAACCAGCTTTCAGAAGAGATCAGATTTAAATCTAGACTCAAAGCACATCTGTTTAGCTCTGTATTTACTGAATGAGCAGTGTGCTATGTCCAAATGGATTGCACTATTTTATGTATAGTCATTTTTATTCTTAACTGTTTTAATTCATTTTAAATCAAATTTTAAATCATTTTTGATTTCTTATTGTTATTGTTTATCATTATTTTAATTATTTTTTATATGTGAAGCACTCTGAATTACCATTGTAATTGTGCTATATAAATACACTTTGCCTTGCCTCAATACAATCCATATCTATAAGCATGGAAAAAAAAGCATGCAAACACAGATAGCAAAATTCCTGTGGCCCAGATCAGGCCCCACACCTGACAGTTTCATCTGGCCCACATACTGCATGGAATGATGGCACTTAGGCGGTCAGCTCCTGTTTGCCAGATTTGGGCAACGAGCAAGCCAAAAACAGGCCCAATGTCAGCCATGAATAAACCAAATAAAGCAGAACACATTTATTTTAATTATGGCCCAGATCCAACATCTTGCTCCAGCCCACATATCGCACGGAATATTGGCATTTGGGCCTCAAGTAATTCTTAGCATTGCTTATTTTAACACTGGTGTTCCCCACATTTCTCATGTGGTCCACGTGCTGAGTAAAATGGTGCCATTTTGGCATTGACCCACAAGCAGGCCATTGCACAGCCACATTTTAGCTAATAATGAACCAAATAAAACATAAACATACACTATCAGGGCCACACTAAGCTTTAAGTGAGTTCAACAATATATGAAATATTATGAAGGGGAATTTTTAATTGTCCTCAATATATGTTCAAATAAGAAATGTGTCCTACTTGGTAAAATCATCCCGACCCAAGTTTTGCACAAGCAGCAATTCAGATGTCTCAGAAAAAAAATCCAAAGACATTCCAAGATTTCAAAAACAGTTGTTCACAAGTTTGAACCTAAATGCTTATAGTTCAGGCTCCACCTACATAGTAAGTCTGTAAGAGCTATCATTATAGTGCACTTCTGTTTTTATGCTGCACAGCACACATAAAAACTACCATAATAAATAGCTGGCTATTTAGCCTTCTTACGACTCATATACAGAGCAGCCTGCATCAGTTAACTCTGTTGGATCCTACTAAAAGTCAGGCATGTGCACATAGACATCAAAATGTCTATGTGCACAGGAAATGTAAAATGGTTGGGAAATGTTGAGTTTTGAAGTCCTTCTCCCCTCCGCGTCTCCGCACTGATGCGCATTGCAGCACAGCGTACAATCAGTACATCACAGAGAGACAGAGAGCCTCAGAAGTGAAGCCCTCCCTCCCTTTCCAGTTGTGTTTGTCTTGGTGTGGAGGTGAGTGGTGATGAACAAAAGATTAAACTACCTGTGCCTCTAATTTACAGCTAATTATCCAAACAACAAAACACAAATATAGTTAATTTGTCTTGCTAACATGGACATAGCCAGCTATTTGGTCACAAAGTTCCAGACCTCAGTACATTTTTAATGACTGTCTGAATGACTAATTTGCGCTTTAAAACTCCTCATATGAGGGACTACATATAACGAGTGTCCAAGAATGATTGCTGTGACGCTAGCGGAGTAAACGAGGCTTGAGTGTGTTGAGGGTGCGGGCGCAGCCATGTTGCCAAATCCAGTTATTGTAAGTGTTTTGGATTTGTCTTTTCACTAAATTTGACAGTTTATAAAGTTAATAAAGTGGGGAGTTGCAGTTTTGAGAGTGATATTTTATCTTATATTATTTGCAGAAGATGGTATCTAATTTTGCTTTATTTTTATTTATTTGACAGATTTTATTTGCTTTCATAGAATATCTGCCAATAATGCGTCACTGGCACTTAAATTGACAGTAATCTAAAACTCCCATGTCGCTGACAGGATACCACATTTGATAAGGCAAGCACAAAAAAATCATGATATTGTCTGTAAGAAACGTTATGAACGCTATCAAAAAGTGTATATCATGAATTGTATATTTGTGGGGGTTATTATAGCACAATTCTTAACCTCAGACATCACTAATTTTCAAACCCTGGTTATGGCCATGCTTGCTAACATCCCTGAAGTTTAGCTAAGCCAATATATCATGGGCATACAGGATAGCTTAATTGAGAAATGACAGCTGAATTCCACATCTAAATATATACTTGTAACCAGTGTTAATGTCAACGACATTTGTTTCACAGACGAAAACGAAACGATAACGAACTAAAATTCTTCTTGAATGACAAAAACTATGACAAAAATCTACTAGCATTTTCGTCAACGAATAAAAACGAGATGAAAACGGCCACACATAGTTATTGTCCGAGTCACAGATAGATGTTAACTAAGCAACAGTAGAAAGACACAAAACCACTCACTGCTCTTGACTGAAACACTTACGCCCTAAAGATTAATCTAAATTAATTTATCGTAATAAATATGTCTGTTTGAAAGAATGAAGAATATGGTAAACAAGTTACTATAAAGAATGCATAATTATCCGATATAACCATTGGTATTTCATTGAAAAGAAGACCATGTTCTTTATAAGAAGTGGTTTTATTTAATTTTAATATTAAGGCATGTTGTGTATCACCACAGTTAAATTGTGTGTTTATCATGATAAAACCTTAATAACAAACCTATATAATGAGTTTGGAAATTTTTAAAGAAATTCTTAATAAATGCATTGCACTGTAACTAAACCCATTACATTTTAGCCGACTAAATTTACTGTAGATTTAGTCGACTAAAATCTTATGATATTTAGTCGACTAAAACTAGACTAAAACTAAAAACAATTCAGATGACTAAAATATGACTAAAACTAAATGGCATTTTAGTCAAAAGACTATGACTAAAACTAAATCTAAATTTGCTGTCAAAATGAACACTGCTTGTAACAAGTAGCATAGAAAACATGCACACTGTGGCTTAGTTTCCTTTGTTGTTGCCTGTTCTTGTGATAAAATTAGTAAATGCTAAAGAAGACCATGGTCTCTTATGTGAACTTATTATTTTGTATAAACCTGTTGAAAAATTAAACAACATGAAACAATTGGGTGAGTGTGAGGGAATTAAAATAAATTGATAAGTAAGCCAGAGTTGGTAATATATTTTTAAAAAAAAAAATAGATATGAGAAGTGCATTTTTTCCACTTTCAACATGTAAAAAAAATTAAAATTTTTAGACCATATTTACAATTTCAAAGTTACATTTCAATTAGCAAATGTCAAGTGCTACATTCAAACCAGAAGAGGCACTCATCTGTTTTATGATGTATGGGGCATATTTGCCATGTCAAATGTGGGACAAGTTTGGCTTACACACTGATGAGCCAATGCTGACTGTGCTGTATATTTGCCAAAGGTGGCCCAAATCGTTATTAATTATTTTATATGTGGGCCACTTTAGGCTCACAGCCACATAGCTAGCGATTACTGTGCCATATCTTTGCCAAAACTAGCCCAGGTACATTTTAATATACTTCATTTAGACCACATTTGGTTTCCCCCTGATTACCATATGAGTTGCATTTTGTTAATTATTTTATGGAAACCCAGTTACCTCAATATTTCCATCTGAGAGTTTGGACTCTTTAGTCCTTCAGAAAGAAGCATCACTCCAGAATCCTGCAGTTCATTGTTACTCAGGTCTAAGTCTCTCAGGACAGTTTTTGAGGATTTCAAAACTGATGACAAACTCCCACAAGACTGAGCAGTGAGATTACACAAGGAAAATCTGAAAAGAAGAACACGATAATTGCATACAGAATTAATCTAAATTTATTTATTTATTTTTGCTTTAGAAATAAATAATCAAGTATTTCAAACTCAAACCTCAACATCTCCAATTTAGAGTTTGCACTCTTTAGTCCATCAGAAAAAATCTTCACTCCAGAATCCTGCAGGTCATTGTTGCTCAGGTCCAGCTCTCTCAGGACAGTGTTTGAGGATTTCAAAACTGATGACAAACTCCCACAAGACTGAGCAGTGAGATTACACATGGATAATCTGAAAAAGAAGAACACAATAATTGCATACAGAATTAACCTAAATTAATTCATTTATATTTGTTTTTAGAAATAAATAAATAATCAAGTATTTCAAACTCAAACCTCAACATTTCCAGTTTAGAGTCTGCACTCTTCAGTCCATCAGAAAGAATCTTCACTCCAGAATCCTGCAGGTCATTGTTGCTCAGGTCCAGCTCTCTCAGGACAGAGTTTGAGGACTGTAGAGCTGAAGACAAACTTTCACAGGACCGAGCAGTGAGATGACACCCACACAGCCTGTGAAGAGAACAAAAACAGCCATATTAATGTGTATTTATCAGATAGGTTATATAGTTTATAATCTGCAGTGCATGTTGGTACTAAATAACAATTTATAATAAGAATACAATAACAAAGCATTTTTAAATAATTTCAAAACTATTATAGTTCATTAGTAGTTTATAAACTGTAGTTAATGCATTAAAAGACTGTAATTAATATGTTTAATTACTCATATGTAAAGAGTTAGATAATGCTTTGTGGAGAACTTAATATGTCTAAAATGCTAGTTTGTGAATTATATTCAGAATAGTTAACCCATTTTGTATCCTTATTATTTAATATTTAAGCGATTTGTTAAAACAAGCTGACGACTGCGACATCTGTGTAATCAGCAACTTATGATCAATGAATTGGAGCTCCAATTTATAACTCCATCTGTCTCAGATGTAGACTGGTGAGGATTAATTTTAATGCGGATCCCACACTTGATAGTGGTAAACTAATGTAAATATGCTTTAGGCAATTATTCATATTCAAGTGTTTATGCGGAAAAGAATTCATGCGCATGCATGAGGCGCCCATGCAATCAATTGCATTATTTAATGAAACAACTTAAAATAGAATACAATAATAATAATAATAACAACAACAAAAACAACAACAAAGAAACAAAAGTTTTTGAGTGCCTCAAAAACATTAGAAGTATCTAAAGAAAGCATGTCTTCTTTCAAACAAACCAATTTAAAACAAAATATCTAATATCTAAAATGCATTTCTCTCTTAAAGGCGCATCCAGTGAATATTTCGTGAATTTCATCTTTGCAGCCGACAAGGACTCAGTTTATTAGTTTATTAATACATTAGTTTATTAATACATAATTAAAATGTATTTTTTTCATAATCATTAGGCTACTTTTGCCTGTGCTTTGAGGCAAACTTTGCACGTGCTTGAACACAGGAACAAAAATTTTAATAAAATTTGTATTTTGTGCTTTGTGAATGACCATCCCTTCTACAACTCAGCAGATTTTGGTTCTGGTTTGTGCCTTGTAAATCTATTGTAGTCTAGTACGGACACTTCTATTAAATCATATGCATATCAGTGTGCATGTTTACCTCATTGCTGATGACTGACAAAGGTCTACTGCTGTAACTAGTTTCAGGCTTACCTTATCATAACATTTTAGAAATCACATTCTCAGCGAGAATGTCGCTGAGATAAGCATTTGCTGTCCGGGTAAGAAATGCACAAGCGCTATAAGTGATATAGCCAAAATTATTTTTTTAAATGTCATATAATGTTCATTGTCAATATTATCTTATTTAAACCTTTTGTGTGTTTCAAATAACTCTTTGTCACTGCACTGCATGCAAGCAGAGTGCACAATTTTTGCATGTTCAGCGCTCATGTGGAGTTAGCTTTTTTCCTCACTTTTTAATGCAGATGCAAAACGGGAATTATTCTGGTCTTATTTGCGGTCTTTTTTTTGTAAATATTTGTACAATAGGTGGGCCTATTATATATATTTTACTTAACTTGTAAAAATCCCAGCGGCATCTGTTTAGTCTTGATCAGCAACTAATGATCAACAAATTGAAGCGGCGTTGATTTGTTAAATCTTTTTAAAATGGCAAATAACCTTCAATTTATATGTTATAACAGCATCATTCTCGGATGTGGTGAAGATTTGATTTAATGTGGATTCCAAACGCTAGTGTTAACCTATATAAATGTAGGCCTACATTTTTTGCCCATATTCAAGTGATTGTGCGGAATATTAATGCGATGTTAGATACAAGAAAATATTAGCTTATTAGTAAACCATTAAAAAGCCCTATTAACCGACTAATAGACAAATATGTTAAAGTTTTTAAAGCATTTTATGTGCATTTCCATAGTCGGATAAATTCCGCTTTTGTAACAGTCATGTCCGTAATGGAGAGATGTCACATCCGCAACAGATTTTTCCTCTGAAACACATAAAAGAAAATGTAAACAAAATTGATATTTTAGGTTTTGTAAATAGCCAACCCTTTGTTGCTTCTGGTTTGTGCATTGTAAATCGCAGGAATTCTACAAAATATGCTGTCTCCCAGAAACTCATGTATTTTTTTTGTCAAGTCCATAACGCGTGTGTATTTCCCTCATTTAAAATTTGTAAAACAGGATTATAGACTCAAATTTTTCTGATGTCTGGACTCTGTGTTAAGGGGTTTTGAAAAATATAAAGAGATGGTTCAATATATTGGTAATGAATACAATTTATAAGAGTTTATATTTCAGGTTTTGACCTCAAATGTCACATCCGTAACGCTGGAATTGGATATTACATATTCAGGTTTTAGCGACCCCAGCATATTTTTCCAGCACGGATGGACCTCTAACTTCTGCAATAGCAAAAAACTCTCTTAATGTTTTAAGAACAATTACAAAAGAATAAAATAAAGCATATTTTGTCATCTTTTGAAACTTATAAGGATTCAATTTGAGCAGATGATTTTACTATCGCCATCATCCTCAGAACACACTTTTACAGTACATTCAGCATCTGGCTCATAGGGTAGTGAATGATGTCCCGGGTTGCTAAAGTCCTGAGGTATTTAAGGGTTAATGCCTAATCAACTACCTTAATAAACAGCAAATTAAGAATTTATTGAGGGAAATGTCATATTTTTCATTGGTTGGAACAGCAGCTACACTAATGATTTCATTTAATCATTTAATTTGATTCTCTGGAAATTACACAAGCTTCAGTCTGCATTCAGAATACCCGAGAAGAGATGATGCCAGCCCTGAAACAACATACAGCACTACCAAATTTTGCTAGAAGTTTGATTGCAACATATAATCATTACTATTAATAGTGTTCATCATCTGTTTAATTATGTCATGAACTGATTTTACCATACATCTCTGCCATTTGTACATCAAGTTGACATAGCTACCACTACTAAGCTACTACTAAATATATTGTAGAAAGTTAAATTTTTTGCAAAGCTACATTGCAACGATTTACATCATGAAATGCTTTATACAAATAAACTTGAATTTAATTCCCATAACTGGAAAACAGCATTACAAAATTCCAGATTTTTCAGGATGGTTGGGAACACTAATTGTTTTTTTTTTTTTTTTGTTTTTTTTATCAGGTTTTTGAATAGGCATTGCATGCCTTGTGTTCCTGGAGAAAATGCCACTGATAAAATCATACTACAATACAGACAGGAAATATCTGCAAACTATAGTTATGAAACACCTATTTATCCACATATTTGAACATAGTCATTCAGTGAATGTCAAACCTCAGTGTTTTCAATCGACAGTGTGAATGTTTCAGTCCATCATAAATCAGCTTCACTCCTGAATCCTGCAGGTGATTTCTACTCAGGTCCAGCTCAGTCAGATGGGAGTTTGCTTGTAGAACAGAAGACACAGTTTTATAGCACGTTCCATCAAGACCACAGCCGTCAAATCTGCCAAAACAATGTTTAGCCAGATTATTTTCTAATATTCAGCATTTCTGCAGTAACAATAAAATATTTCACAGTGTATGTTGACATTTAATTGTTTACAATGCATGAAAAGGGTAAAATCTGGTAATATTCTGGCCATGCTAAATTGTCATGTAATTTCAGATTTGCCAATGTATGTGGAAATTACCTGAGCCAAGTTACATAGGACAGTACATTTCCAGAAATACCCAGGAACTTGGCATACACTGACATACAGCTGAAACACTGCTGGTAGTGAGGACTGATGGCTGTCAGGTGTGAAGATCTTTTATATGTTAATGACTGGCACTTAAGGTGCTTGCTGTAGAGATGGTCTCAGATGGAGAGAGGATGTGAGCCAAGGAATTCTAAGATGAAAGTGTTTGTCATTTCCTTAGTCAGAGTTGCTCTCAGATTGGTCTTGAATCATTCTTAAGCCAAGATTCCTAGTGAGAATCTTTTAAGCTAAATGAGAAGCTCTCTAAGAGGATTCTTAGAAGCTTTAAGACTACGGTCCCAGAGCATCTACTTTTTTACATCAACTGTTTTATTATAGCTTTAAGCATTCTTTTTTTTATCAGCACTTGAATGTAGTTAAGAAAAAGCTGAGAATCTGTATTTATCAAATACTACATCTAAAATTAAATTTCCTCACTCATTTTTTTTATATTTTATTCATGCATGATGATTTTTTTTTATTAATTTCTCTCTCTTTTTTAAATCTTATACAAAAATGTTTGAGTAGTAGCTATTGTTTCCTCAAAAATATTAAGCAGCAAAACAGTTTTTTTAACATTGATAATAATGAGAAATTTCTTGAGCAGCAAGTCTTTGTAAACAACAGATTTATAAACAGGTCTAATGATGAATGTTGCATTCCCAAATGCAAATTAAAGCGGCTCGAACCAGTGATATACCAGTATATCGAAATTGAAAACAGTACTGTAACAGCAGACATGTAGCAAGTCAGACTACAGTCTGTTATACAATTACATCACAACCGTTGTGATTTTTATGACAGCACTAAGCAATCTCAAATTCTCACCACCATTCATAAAAAGTTAACGGGGTGAGTAACATGTTTCAACACTGATTCTACTCGGATTTGCCACTTTGAATCATTTGAAAGCTTTTAACGTTAACTGTCCTGCTGATGGCACTGTGAGCTTGTACAGTGCTCTCAGGACCACTCTGTCCATGATATTTTAGAGAACAATCTTTTCACAGTTTAATTAATTGCCTAAGACCATTTGTGCGATTTCAATTCCACCCCCCACCAAAAAAAAAAAAAACCTTGGATCTACGCAAATCACAATCTATAAAAAATCACATCCCTGCAGTCAACTATATGAACAGGTCTGGGGCAGGGCAAGCACGTTAAAATATTTTAATCTCGTTATTTTTCATAAATAATTAACACGTTAAACTGACAGCCCTAAAAAGTATTTAAAAAACAGTGTACTCAGTGTTAAAATATAGCAAAAGTATCACAGAAATTCAAAAACAACTGACTTGTGAAGTAATCAGGCCTTCACTAAGTCTCTTTTTTTGCTAGAAAAAGAGCAGGATAAATACAAAACCACTGTCTCAAAGTAAACAAAAGCTATGAAGAGTGACTGTTTATGTGTGTAGTGACTGTTTAGAATAAGATGCAATCTACAGAAGTGACATGCATGTTTGTTGAAACTACCTGCAGTAGCCAAAGCACAATAAACTCATTTAACTTTTTCCAAGAACCACATTTACAAAACATAGAATCCATACACTAGCCTCAATGATTTTAAATCTAACAAAATCCAAAATGTTACGGTGTTGCTAGATGAGAAGTGTCTGGCTTCCACAGTGAAGGTCAGTATTAGTAAAGCTCTTAAAAAGGGATGTATGGTGCTGAAGGTGTGAAGGAGTTGTTCTTTATCAACACTGTCATAATGTACTAGGTGAAAAGGTGAAAATCCAAGTGGAAAATCCTTCAGTGGACATGCATTTCACCTAATCATAACTCTAGCACCTGTAGAGGACTCTGTAGAGACAAGTTGAGCAACACTCCCTATTAAACGCCAAGGGTCCGTTTCCCAATGACGTTGTCTCTTAGCACACTATGAAGACTTTCTAGGCATATTTCCTGAACTATACCTTAGAACAGGAGTGCCCAACCCTGTTCCTGGAGATCTACCTTCCTGCAGAGTTCAGTTCCAACCCTGATCAAACACACCTGTCTGTAATCATCAAGTGCTCCTTCAGATCCTAAATAGTTTAACCAGGGTTGAAGCTGAACTCTACAGGAAAGAGGATTGGGCACTCCTGCCTTAAGCCTTCTAACACACTGTATGATTTTAGCAATCCTATAAGATCATTGCTGATTACACTGTGCGACATGGATGTAATAAACTTGGGTACGACATGCATGTAAACTGTACAATGATGACACCTATTGTCTCATAGGCTAGGACGCACACAGAGCTGGGTAGTAACTGATTAGATGTAATCTGGATTACGTAATCAGATTCCAAAAATGAAGTACTTGTAATTAGAGTAAGTTACACTTTAAAGTACTCATAATCAGAGTACAATTACTTTTTTAAGGATTACATGATTACATTTTATTCACACAATAGCAATAAATTATTCATAATTCATTGATTCCCCCCAATTTCTCTTTTTCATTTTTACATTTTCCTTTCTAAAATAGCCTACTGAATATATACATTCAGAAAGGCCAGTTTTGTGGACATTCACACATAGACTAGTCATTAGTCAGGTGGTGACCACTGGATTTGCAAAGAGATTTCAACATTGTATCAGCTTCTGATGAACAATCATTTTTATTCGAATTATCACTCTGTAGTTTCTGTAGAGCCAGCGAAATGTGGAGTTCTTGTCTTCAACCCCCCAGAGCAAATAACACTCAGTCGCCGTAGCAACCACTGATAACCTCAGTTACGATGGTGAAGTATGCAGGCAGACTCTACATACTTTTACTTACTTTTCCCCATAGGAAAGACATTATGCTCATAGAAATGGACTCTTCTTTATTTATTCACAGACAAATCTTTCCGTGAATGAACACACTTATCCCATATATCACTATGTGTATTATGACTGTTCAGATATTTTGTCTTTTGTTTTATTAACTGTTTTATGCATGTTTTATGGTAGATTACTATGTAGTAGAATCATGTTTGGTCTCGTTGAAATTGTATTTTGATTATCTAAAAGATGGTGTGTATTAGATGTTGATACCTGTGCGACATATTAGTGTTCTAAGAATCCTTAGTATTTTTGGCCTGAACCTCTATTGATTTACATATGCAAAATGCCATGTCTCTGAAACAAAGGGTCTTAAAATGGATCTCAGTCTCTAACCACCCGCTGAGAAAGTCAGCCTTCTGATTGGTCAGGCCCATGCTGAGAGGTGTGAATCTCCCCAGGCTTTAAAGGGCTCACGCACAGTTCCACCCTCTCTTCTGCAAAATCTTCAGGTTGTTTGTTGCTTGGAGGTCCTCCACAACAAGGCCGCGGGCCTGTGGCCCAGCCACATGCAGCCTTCCAACCATAGAAATGGCTTTTGACCACAAGACTCAAACCTACAACACTGGAGTTTGTTTTCACTCATCCCTGGAGCTCATCATCATGGAAATGTCCTCGACCAGACGTTTCTCCCTACATCTTCATCTCTGGATTGTGGCCTACGCATCCGATGCGTCCCACAATGCCAGCAAACCCCATTTCACACAAAGCCATGTGCTCACCCAGGAGGGACGACTCTCCTGAGCACAACAAACTCAAGGACAACCTCGGAGTTTCAATAAATTGCAACTCCAGCCATCAAATGGAACCATCCGGACCTGTTTCAAAGGCTTCCCGAGACCCTCGTCCCACAGCCAGGTCAAATGCAAGTATAAGACCTTGTACCAGACAGAGGTCTGATGTAAGCTATCGTATACTGTGGCCTTTAGCCTTACCATGTATGCCTGGTGTGTGTGTGTGTGTGTGTGTGTGTGTGTGTGTGTATGTATATGTGTTTAGATTAGTTATGTGTTAGTCTGTAGTTAATAAAGTTCTTGTGCACAAATTACATGAGTTTCTGATTCTGCATTGCAAAATGTCACTTTACGATTTCCAATCAAAGCTACATGCTCTAATGCATTAGTATTTAAGTTATTTTCAGCGACCAAGAAAATAATTTTTCTGTGAATACATATGAATTTACCCTGAATGTTCGCCGGACTAACGGGTCAATTGATTTGTAATGTTTCATCAAGATGATTCTTTTGAATTATCCAAATATTATAATTAATTATAATAAGTTATGATTAATTATTAATATTTCCCCTTCATCACATATATTTACTTTAAGTACACCTGATATTTTAAATGAAATATTTCAATAATTAAGTATCACATTTGCATGTTCACGGTTTCTTTGATGTTGATTCACATGGCATGAAGGTAAATAAAAATATTTAATCTTTTTTAGTAAGTGTTTTAATTAAATTGTTATTTTAAAACAAAGACTAATAAAACACAATGATGGTTCACTCCTACTTATGAATGGGAGAAACTGCAGTATGGAGGAATAGTCTCACCTTCTAAATGAAAGAGACAAATTTCCCATGGAAACCTGAGGCTAGACCAGCCAATGCGCATGCGCAGTCATAAGTACGTTATGACTGTGCATGTGCATTGGTTGGTCTAACCTGAAAAATAAACATTTTAAACACTATTTGAGCAGAAGAACCAACATTAATGGGGCAATTAATTTCAGATTTTTGTTGCTGATTTGATATATGTAATTTAATTGTGAGTTCAGAGAGCAGTTTTTGAGATTTAATGATTCCCCCATTCATTAAGATAGAACTTGGTCTTGTATAAGCTGCCCGGAGGCATTGCAAATATGGCCACTAAGTAAACAGACGTTCCTTGAAAAGGACTTTGTTTTAAAATGATTTATTTTAATTACATTTTTTTATGATTTAATTGTCTTTTCATTAAACCCACAAACCCTCAGCAATTACTGTTCGAACCCTAGTTTTGGAAACCTTGATGTAATAAAATGTTTAATGCAGTTCATGTTGTAAATTACAATAAATGGAACATATTTTCTTACTCTTTGCTTTTTAACATCATTATGCTACAAGATAATCCTATTTAAATCAATGTGATAAACGAGTTAAATCAAAAGTAATCTAAAAGTAATCTGATTAGATTACCTAAAATATGTAATGTAACTAATTATACACTACTGACTACAATTTTTGTCATGTAATCTGCAATCAGTAACTGATTACAATTTGTAAGTGGGTCAATGACAAAAAAAATTAAAAAATCTTTTAAAAACTTGTTTTAAAAGCATGCATCAGGTATTTTAAAATGCACATTCCATGATCTTAACTAATTAAAAATTACATATGCAACATTTTTTACAAAAGTTAAGACTGAATGAATGTGCATGAAAATGTCAAATGGTGTAACCGCCAAACAATGAGAAATATTAAATATTTTATCCACCTAGATGGTAAGCTTACTCATTGAAATAAATACTTCACTTTAAAATATCACACGAATACAGATTTTATTAAGAGTCATCTCTAAATGTAAACATTAATGCATTTTTGCAATATATGGTGAGACATATGTTGAAAACCTTTGTTTTCTAAATAAACTTTGACAAATTATGTAAAAAAAAATGTAACATCCATATTAGTACACTAAACTAGAGTACTACATTTTATTCCACATTAATTTTCCTGAATATAATTATATTTTTATGAAAAATACTTGTTACTCCAATTGACACAAACCAGTTACACCACCTGATAATGTTGCTTCTACAGCCAAAGACCATTGTTTGTTGAAAAACCAGACACTGAAAATCAAGCATGACTGTCAACAAGTTCATCTGAAGTGCTTTTTTTTACGGCTAAAAAAATCTGGCAACACGAAATTATCATAGTGATGAATGGTGAACTCATGTATCATATTGTAATTACATTTAAGAAACAATATCTGACAAGAAATCATCATAGTGGTGAACAATTGCGTATTGTAAAAAAGGTAAAAAAAAAAAAAAGGTGTTCTAGGGGGTTAATAAAGGCCTCCTGAAGTGAATCAATGCACATTTGTAAGAAACACATGCATATTTAAAACTTTATAAACCATAATCTCTAGTTTCTGCCATCTATTGTACTTGCATTCACTAGAGAGTGGCGTTCCAGCCAACATGTCCTCCAACTTATACGCCCGACATAAGTCATTTTCACAAATCCTCAAAATACGTCTCCATAGAGCGTATACAGCAATTGCTCCACAACAGGTATTCAATGCACTTTCAGGATTACGCGTAGCTCAGTTGGTAGAGTGTTGCACTACAAAGTGGTGTAATCATACAAACACAGATTCGATACCACAGAACGTACACATTCTCATAGCATGTTTTTTTGGAATATGCACTATAAATCATGATTTTGCACTATTTCTGTAAGGGGTAGGTTTAGGGTGGGGTTAGGTGTGGTCATTCATACAAATTACACCTGGTAAAATACTGGTTTGAAACCTGGTTTGAATTACCGTCAGATCGGTGTAAAAACTCATACATCATTTCATGACGTCAGATCCAACGCGACACTGTCATTATTCTTAACTTTAAAACATAAAAATTGGTTGTATAAGGTGAATACAAAAATGTAAAATTGGGTCGTATTTTCTTTGAGGACAGTCTCGTTCCAGCAGATGAGGTAGAACATAGACTCAGCATCAGCACTGGTAAGAATATGCTAGTCTCGCAAGAATCAAGTTTGTTTACAGCAAAAGAAAACTCCTCTCCTCTTGGCTTACAGTCTTATGCAAAAGTTTAGGTACCCCTTGATAAATAACAGATTTTGGTGATTTTTTTTTTAATTGAAAAGATGTTAACACAGTCTCTCTTGGAAATGGAAAAAATGCACAATATTTTCAGCAAACATTGGTGCATAGTTACTTTTATGTAATAAACTGAACAGATAAAAAATATTAAAAATAATAATAGAAATTATTGTGGCACTGTGCAAAAGTTTGGTCACCCTTCATAATCAGTACTTAGTAACACCTCCTCTGGCAGATATCACAGCTGGCAAACACTTTTTATAGCCAGCAAAAAGTCTCTCAATTCTTGTACTTGGGATTTTCTCCCATTCTTCCTTGCAAAAGGTTTTTAGTTCTGTATTATTCTTTGGTCGTCTTGCATGCACAGCTCCTTTATGATCTACCCACAAATTTTCTGTGATGTTTAAATCAGGGGACTGTGATGGCCATTCCAAAACCTTCAGCTTGCATCTCTTGAGGTATCCCATAGTGAATTTGGAGGTATGTTTAGGATCATTGTCCTGTTGTAGAAGCCATCCTCTTTTCAGCTTCAGCTTTTTTACAGATGGTATGATGTTTGCTTCCAGAATTTGCTGGTATTTAGTGGAATCCATTCTTCCCTCCACCTGTGCAGTGTTTCCTGTGCCACTGACTGCAACACAACCCCAAAGCATGATGGAACCACCCCCATGCTTAATAGTTGGCAAGGTGTTCTTTTCATGAAATGCTGCTCCTTTTTTTCTCCAAACATGCCTTGTGGCCAAAAAGTTCTATTTTAATTTCATCAGTCCACAGCACTTGTTTCCAAAATGCATCAGGCTTCTGTAGATGTTCTGTTGCATACTTCTGACATTGGATTTTATGATGTGGATGCAGGTAAGGTTTTCTTCTGCTGACTCTTCCAAATCTTCCTGCAGGTTTTTTTTTCAGTCAAATGGGGGTTTTGATTTGTCTTTCTGACCAGCATATGAGCAGTTCTCTCCTAGAGTTTTCTTGGTCTTCCAGATCTCATCTTGACCTCCACAGTTCCCCTGAACTGCCATCTCTTAATTACATTCCTCACTGTGGAAACTGCAAGCTGACAATGCTTTGCTATCTTCTTGTAGCCTTCTCCTGAATTGTGGGAATCAATAACTTTCATTTTCAGAGTCTTACACAGCTGCTTAGAGGAACCCATAGTTGTTGAGTGTCCGTAAGTGTGTGCACAAGGTTTGAAGAGTCAAAGTATCTGTAAAGCTTTGAAATGACAGCTGTTGCCATGCATCAGATGTAACGAGCTGATTAAGGTCTGAAACCTTGTAAAAGAATCTGAGACTCTGGAGCTCTTAAGGTGCCCAAACTTTTGCACAGTGCCATAACAATGTTTTTATTTTTGTTCAATTTATGACATAAGAAGTAACTATGCATCAATGTTTGCTGAAAAAATAGTGTGCATTTTTTTCCATTTCCAAGTGAGACTGTGTTAACATCTGTTATTTATCAAAGGGTGCCTAAACATTTGCATAAGACTGTATATTGAAATCCTTTGAAATTGAAATGTTTCTTTACAAATCCTCATTTTGCACTTCTAATTAGTGACCAGTGTTTTGTATTGCTCTCTCCTCTACGATTCCATGTTCGTCACTTCTCATCGGAGCGTACGGTAGCTACAATCCTACATCATCCACTGGAACGCCATTCTCTCATGAACACAAGTACTTCAGTTAGCAGAAGCTAGTTTAAGAAGTTTTATATATTTTGCTTACAAAACTGCATTGATTCACTTCAAGAGGCTTTTATTAACCCCCAGAGCCATCTGGAACACCTTTTTATGATGGATGGACATAGTTTATTGGACTTCTGTTGGACTATTGAATATCACCCATTCACTGCCATTATTTATATATATATATATATATATATATATATATATATATATAATGCTGATTGTATTTGTCTGAAAGAAGAAAGTCATATCCACCTTGGCTTGAAGGTGCTTAATCAGGTGGTGCTTTCCATTCTTGGTTGTACTTTTCAACCATCCCTTTAAATGTGAATGGAATAAAAATATGCTTTAAAGTTAAACATTTCAAAAACATTAATATAATAATAATAATTATTATTACAAACATAAACTATTTTATTCTAGACTTAGAGCTTCAATAATCAAGTTGTAGATAATGAACCACTTTCTCAAAAAATACAGCATTAAACATTTGAAAATAGTTTCATATAGTAGGTTTGTTTATATTACATCATGAATCAGCATCATAAACTAGTGTTATTTGACTAAATTGGTCCCTAAGAGAAAGGCTTTCAATAGGAGTCAAATGGTGTGACCGGTTACACCCCTTGACATTTCAATTTAATATCAAATTTGACAGGCATTATCATGGACACCTATGTAAGTACATGGCCTTTTCAATTTCAATTTTTCAAATGAAAATGTTTAAGTTAATACTAATTTTTATAATATTGATGCATTATCAATGTATTCCTGAGGTCATACCTATTGACATGTATACCTAAAAATACCTAACCGTACCCTAAAAATGTCAAATTATCTCACATTTTAACGAGAGTTACTAACTTTTGCATGCAGAAGTTAGTATCACCAGACGTCCTTCTCTGCGATATAATGTCATGTCACATGATCTTCTTGCAAAATATTAACAAAATGGCTCCTTGAATGATGGTAACACCACCTTGACATTTCAGGAATTTGACTTGACTCACATAATTCCCCAAATTAATTATAATATTCAGAACACCGGTGCTACATTTATTTTTATTTACTATTAAACAGTACTAATGTAAGATTATGCCAAAATAGCTGATCCAGTGTTTTATTGAGAATTTCACCTTTTTTAAACAAAATCAATTATTTGGTTCAAATTTTTACGGTTACACCACATAGATATTTTTGCAGTCATCCCCCAAATATTATGTCAAAATAAAGTAAAACCAGAAAATTAAGACTTGGTCCACAAAATAGATAATGTATGCAGTTGTTTTGCACATTTATTTTAAAATTTTAACCCTTCTAAATTTAATTAAACCATTCGGACACAAAAAAAATGAGCGTCACGTCATTGACCCAAGTACTCTACCCAGCTCTGGACACACGTTACTACAGAAGAATAAAATGTCATCAGCATGTGCTAGTGTAGCATGTGTTAGTGTAGCCTGTAATGCGTTTAGCGTGTCACACTAGCATAGCATTCGTTATGGGCTAACTGATCAGAAGACAGGCATGGCTACTAGAGAGAGTGAGAGAGCAGCAACCAAACAGGTAAGTGAATAATCCACACGAAGACCTGTGTTCTGTTTGTATTGAGGAAGAAGATTTTTTTTCTGCTTCACTTAGAAGGTATGAATCACAATTGTAAATTAAGCAACATAATTATTAGAGATACTTTGTTGTTAAACCTGTTTCTGTTTCCTTTTAGGTGTATTAAGTCAAAATAGCTATGTTTCCATCACTCTGTTTTTATGTGCATTTTGAAGTATTGCATCAGAAATGTGTGATGGAAACATAGCTATTGAAAATCGCTTAATTCGCAAAAATGTTTTTACACTCTCTTGAGGTGGTTTTTGACTTGTGCGAAAGTGTTACTGTGAATAATGGGAGATGGAAATGCATTTGCTGAATAAATTCCTCTGTACGCATCAAAAAACAAACAAAAATATAGCTGCAAGCAGCGATGGGCGGGCCCTCACCCTCAGCGCAATCTCCACCCTGGTGCAATCATTAAAAAAAAATTGTACAGCATGCACATGTATTTACAGTATTGCTCTGGCCGTCTGGATTTAAGGGTTACAGCAATGAAAGGGTTACTCTATGACATCAAGAGTTAATTAATTAATGTTAACCAAAAAAGAGACCTCATTGTAAATTGTTAACACATTTTATGATCCATAACCATTTAAAAAAAATGTGATCTATAAGCATTTGTGAAATGTGAATTATATAAACTATATTACCAGTAAAGGACATATTAACTTATTTTATGTATTTGTTTCTGTAATTATATGAAAGTAAACTACGTATCAACTGATTTTTTTTCTGATGAGTTAAAAGATATCTTAGCGTATGACTCCATCCGGTCTTCATCCTGGGTATTACAGTCTTCATCTCTCTGTTACAAAGAGCTTAAATATTCGCCTCTCTCTCCCTCTTTGACTCTGTCTCTCTTTCCACCCATCCCCCCTCCCCACACTCTGAGACTCTGACACACACACACACACACACACACACACACACACATATAGGGGCAGAGTGAGATGAGATGTCAATTTTTTTTTATTTTCTTTAATTCATAGAGCTTTGGATTTGGTTGAATTCTTGCATACTTCCTCAGAATGATTAGCTCTCTGTATGATGTGTGTGGAAAATTTCAAGAGTTTTTGAGCATGTTAAGCCCCCAAAAACCCCTGAAAGTTTGAGAAAAAAAAAAAAGAAAAATCCTTCGCCATTTTGGGCTCAGGCACTAAAAATAAAAAAATAAAAAAGGTATTAAAAATCCTTAGAAAAACAAGAGGGCCTTCGCCCATTAGGGCTCGGGCCCTATAAAGAATCCTTAGGAAAACAATAGGGCCTTCGCCCATTTTGGGCTCAGGCTCTAACAAACGTGACATTGTGCAGTGGAAAGGCAAAACCTGACTAACGTGCGGACCGATCTTGAGCATCTGAAATGTTGATATAGTCATTCTCAAATGCCCGAGCATAAAATAATTGCCTCCAGGAACTGTCTTACACAAGTGCATTTCCGAACAGCAGGCTTCCACCTCCAAAAGCAACAGCTGCATTTTCTGTACTTCGTCTGCTCGCTCCGAGGCGCAAGTAATTTATATAAAAAATATAGCTGCATGCAGCAATTACGGGACCAAGCACAAGGCAAAGGAAGCATGAGACCAACTGCAGCAATGAGTAATTAAAGCCATTTTAGAATGATTTTAGGCAAAACGCTGGAAAAATCATAAATGCAACCCGTCGTAATATGATTTAATGGCTTATCACTTTTGACCAGTAGGTGGCGCTGTTATAATATTGATGTAGTGAGCTCTGTGTGATGTAACATTAACACACACATTGACTTAAAGACACCAAATTTGCTATGATGACCGTGCAATTTTTCCTCTATCAGTATACCAAATTTCACAACTTTCCCACAATCGGTTCTATGGGCTGCCATCCAAGTGGCAAAATGAGGAGCTAAGCATGGCATGGCACATCAGACCAAACAATGAGTAATAAATGCCATAACAGGATGGTTGTAATTGAAATGGCTGAAAAATCATTAATACAGCTTTCAGTAATAGGATTAAATGGCTTATCGCTTTCGGCCAGAAGGTGGCGCTGTAATCCATAACTTTTTATAAGCATGGTCTGAAGATGATATGATTCAATTTTGGTGAAAATTGAACAAAGTGTTGAGGAGGAGTTCGAAAAAGTAGGTTTTCAACATGAATCAAAATGGCGGACAGGAAGTTCAGCCAATATTGGCATAATTGGTATTTATGTTGTCGGCATGACCCAAGGAACATTTTGAGACCAGTTTTATGACAATAGGCTAATGCAATCAAAAGTTTTGAAAGTTGCATAATTAATGGTTTATGAATGGTTCATTACTCTTGACCAAAAAGTGGCGCTGTTACCAAATTGATGTTGCGCGGTCATTGTGAGGTGACAACAGCACATACAAAGTTTGGTGTAAATATCTCTAACCTTTGCAGAGATACAGCCTCCGATGCAGTTTGCCATCTTTCCGGCAAATTCGATGATGCGTTAAACGAAAACGGTTTCGTGTATCGACACAAATTCCATAACTTTTTGTCAGCGTGGTCCATAGATGATCTGAGCCAAATTTGGTGAAAATCGGACAAACGGTCTAGGAGGAGTTCGAAAAAGTAGGTTTTCAACATGAATCAAAATGGCGGACAGGAAGTTCAGCCAATATTGGCATAATTGGTATCGGTGTTCTCGGCATGATCCAAGGAATATATCAAACTCAGTTTTATTACAATAGGCTAATGTGAGCAAAAGTTATTAGCATTTTTCAAAATTTCATTATAACTTTTGACCACAAGGTGGTCTTTTTGTGTACATTCAGGGCATGGTGCCAAACATTTTTGTAATTATTGTCGAAACGATCCAGTAATGCGTTCTCAAGATACAGCAATTTACAACTAAATTCAAAATGGCCGACGCCCAAAATGGCCGAATTGGGAAAATTGGATATCATTCAACTCTGCATGATGCGCCGAATCTAAAGACACCAGTTTTGTGATTTTTGAACAAACCATTCAGAAGTTATTAGCTAAAATAGCCATTTTTCGTATCTCCTGACCACTAGGTGGCACTGCGTCGAAACACTGCAGGTAGTCTCAGGTCATGCTTGTTATAACACACACCAAGTTTGGTCTCAATACGCCAAACCGTTGCAGAGACATAGCCTCACATCCATTTTTGCGCGCTTTTTGTAGAATTCATTCATGCGTTATTCGAAAACGGTTGGTTGAATCAACTTGAATTCCATAACTTTTTGCCAGCATGGTCTGAAGATGATGTGAGCTAATTTTGGTGAAAATCAGACAAACCGTCTAGGACGAGTTTGAAAAAGTAGGTTTTACGAACTATTAAAAATAGAAAAAAAACTAAACCTTACGATTTTTACATTTTGGTGTCCATTCGACTCAGCATGAGCCAAGGATTCAGAGAAAAATAGAATTTTGTTTCTGTGCCTTACGGTTCAAAAGTTATTAGCCTACAAAAAGTGAAAGTTTGGACAAGTGGTGGCACTAGATCAGTGGTTTTCAAACCTGTCCTGGAGGCACCCCTGCCCTGCACATTTTGCATGTCTCACTTATCTAACACACCTGATTCAAATCATCACGTCATTAGTGGAGACTCCAAGACTTGATTTGGGTGTGTCTAATAAGGGAGACCAAAGTGCTACCCCGAGTGCTACCCGATTGAGTTCGCCCGGTATGTGGGTGGCTTGTAGAGACTTGACATTGTTTCAACACCAAAGGAGGAGATGACGGGCTAGCTGTGACATGCGAAAGGAGCGAACACCGCCCTGGTGATTGATGTAAGCTACAGTCGTGGTGCTGTCTGACCGGACCAGCACGTGCTTGCCCTGAACCAAAGGTCGGAACCTCTTCAGGGCCAAAAGCACTGTCAACAGCTGGAGGCAATTGATATGCCAATGCAGCCGAGGGCCCGTCCAGACCCCGAGGCTGCTTGCCTGCTGCACACGGCGCCCCAGCCTGACTCATTTCCTGACTTAACCAAAATGCATCTGGACACTTGTTCTAGGGGAACTCCTGCCCGCTGGCTATGCAAATACTGCATACCAGTTCTCATTGGCCTTTTCTCAAAGCTGTCAGAGGTGTTTGGGCTCCCTAGAGCGACCCCTAATGTCCTTCACATCGACACAATGTCGAACGTGAATGACAGAAGGGGAACCACTTCTTCTTTTCTTGTGGAGTTTAATGGCGGATGGCAAACCAACTTCTGGTGCATTTACCACCACCAGCTGGACTGGAGTGTGGAGCACTGATTATTTAGGTAGCAACTACATTCTCTTGATTAACCCTGTCTCTTTAATATATTTTATTGTATGACCATTAATTCTTTCTTGCTCTGTGTTTTTTCAAAAGGTTTGTTAAATTAAAGGGTTCAACCCCCAAATTCCTCACTTCCTTAATGAGTTTAGACCTTTCATTTTCATACCTTTCACATTTAAGACATTCTCAATTGTTTCTGCCTGATTGCAATAGTTACATAGACCTGATTCATGCTTACCTATGTTAAACAGAGAATGATTTAAATGAGAATGCCCTATTCGGATACGAGAAATAACTGTATCTTCTCTCCTATTTCTTAATACACTCCTACCATTTCCTACCTGTTGCTGGATATTGAACATTTACCTGCCCTTACTACTACTATTCCATACTTCTTGCCATTTTTTTTTTATTAATGGCAATTTTCCCTTTGATTTAATTTTTGTTTACACTTGAATATCTGTATCTGTGTGTGCTTAGCTAATTTATCAACCTCTTCATTAGCCTTGACTCCCACATGGGCAGGGACCCACAAAAAAGTCATGAAACTTGCATTACCTATTCTTAGTAGACTAGTAAGAATCTCATATAAAATGTCTTGTCTACATAACTTTATCCCACTTGCAAGGCTCGAAATTGCTGCGTAAGAGTCAGAACATATTACCACCATCCTTGGTTTAACCTCGTCTACCCACTGAAGCGCTACCACTAATGCGATTAATTCAGCTGTATACACTGAGATATGATCAGTTATTCTTTTTTTAATTTTAGTTTGGAAAGTTGGAATGAACACAGCAGCAGCTGTTCTACCAGAGATGGGATCTGTAGAGCCATCAGTATAGACCTGTAACCAATATTTAGCAATAACATTCTTAGGGGTGTCTTTCTCATTCTTAATTTTAATTTTAATTTGAAAATCTACTATAGGCATAGGAAATAACCATGGCGGAACACTTGGAAGAAATACAGTTCGGCTCACATCACAGTCTGCAACACCAACTTCTTGCGCTTCCCTTCCAGCATTCCACCCAAAACATTTAATATTTTTGTTTCCATGTTCCCAACATTCTTCAATCACTACCTTTACTGGGTGATTCTCTTTATGTCCTTTTAAATTAACCCAATAGGTCATTCTTATATAATACCTTCGCAGGAACAGTGAAGGTTCCCCAACCTGTACCTGCATGGCTATAATTGGGGATGTTTTACCACAGGTACCACAACATATTCTTAGTGCTGGATTCTATATTATTTTAATCATTTTTAGTTTGGATTCAGATGCAAATCCGTATATAATACTTCCATAATCTAAACTAGGTCTAATTAAAGTACAATAAATTATTTTCAAAAATGATCTACAAGCTCCCCATTCCACCCCTTGTAGTATATTCACTCCTGTTTTATATTTCTTGATCAAATTTTTAACATGCACTGAAAAAGTCAGTCTAGAATCCATCCACACACCCAGATACTTAACTACAGAGACTTGCTCCAACTCCAGATTATACAAATTCTATTTAACCTTTGGAAACTTTTTCCCTTTTGTAAAACAAATAATTTGAGTTTTAGCCACAGACGGCCTGAAGCTCCAATTATTTGCCCATACCTCCACTGCATTTTGTAGTCTTTGAGACACATATGTAACATTACATCCTCTTTTCTATATTGCCTCATCGTCTGCAAACAGAGCCCTTCCAATATCACCATTAAGATTACTAAAAATATCATTAATCATAATATTGAAAAATATTGGGCTGCACACACTACCTTGAGGAGTACCGATTTCAATCATATATGTCATGTCATATATCCCTACAGAACAAAATTTAGTTTAACCATGTTTCTTGTATACAAATTATGCTTGGTTTCTGATTTTGTAGTTCTATAAACTTTTTAAATTCAAGGCCATTTGCAATAATACTTCTAGCATTCCATTGCAGAACTGTAAAAACCATTACTATAGTTAAGTACCTCCAAGTGGTGTCTGAGAACTAGATTGAGTTTTTAGCATACTATTTATTTTTTCCAACGTTACACCTTCTACCTTCTCTCAGCTGCTCTTATTATGATTTTGATTTGATTTTTTGTTTTGTTTTTTGAACTGCTTCAGCGTAAGTCAACCCCTCAAATACTCTCATGTTTTGAATTTTCACAGCATGTTTTTGAGCCATGTATCCCCCAAATCAAGCACTATAATCTCCTCTGCAATTGCAGCAATTTGCTTTCGTTCCTTCACCACATTTACCATAAGCATGCTCACCCCCACACCTCGCACAGTGTTTTTTTTCCTCTGCAAACTGCACTCACGTGACCATACTTCTGGCATTTAAAGCATCTAAGAGGTGGAGGTACGCAGGGTCTTACCGGGTAACTTACATAACCAATTTTTACTCTCTCTGGCATCCTTTCTTCGTCGAACTGGAGCATAACCGATCCTCCTTTCCACTATGTGTAAATGATCCTTGACTATTGGATTCCTTTTTTTTCGATTGACTGTTTTCCACCATTCATTCCCTCCTGCACTCACACCACACGATTCATCTTCCATTTCCGGATCGCTACCAGAACTACCATCATTTCCTGCCATCTGTGCTCCAGTCACAATCCGAACCTTTCCTCGCCTTCTTTTTCCCATGCGAGCCCGTTTTCGTGCAACACCACCGACAGGAAGAGACTCTGAAAACCACTGGACACAGCTGCCTCTAATCTCGTCTTCTCCTTCTCTGCTCATATCATGCTGAAAGCAGCGGCAGCGTTGGCGTGACATGTGGGCGGGGCTTATGAATATGCTGCTACTATTGGCTCCAGGAGAAGTCACTTAAGTGAAACTTTCTCCTTTTTTATTCTCTCTTTTTTAAAATTTTTCTTTAAAAATAATAAAGTAAATCACTTCCGCGAGAGAAAAACAGATCTACACGAGGAAACAGGAGCTCGCAAGCTTATTTTAAACCTGCGCACGCGTGTGACATCTTCTCTTCGCACAAACCAAGCCCTCCCGTGCTCGGACACAACTCGCAGCATGCGCTTCATCATTCCCCACACTCTCATGCTCGATCTTCTATTCCGCTCACGCAAACACTTTTATTTTTGGCAGTCATGGGGCGGGGCTGTGTACAGACTAAATTATACTAATATATAATAAATATTATACTAACTAATAAATAAACACACACAAACACAAATATTTTACATTAATTATTATAGTATACTAATAGATACTGCTAATAGATAATATATAAATATAAATGCATAGATTTGATCAAACTTAAACTTCATTTAAAATTTTCCTTAATGCCAAAATAACTAAACATCTAAATCCAAGACTTTTATTTTAAATAAATGCTGTTCTTTTCAACTTTTTATTAAAGAATCCTGAAAAAAAAAAAACCACAGGCGTCAACAAAATATTAAGCAGCACAACTGTTGTCATGAACTGTACCGTTGTGGCTCCCTTCTCCCTCTAGAGGGAGCCACCTCTCCACCCTGGACATTACATAGACTTTTCACAGACTCTTTAGAAACGTCTAGGTTACGTAGGTAACCCACGTTCCCTGGGAATGGGGGAACCGAGACGTTACTTATGGGAGCACTGCGACCAATCCTCTCTGAGCTAAAGAGAAAAGGCCAATGAATATTGGCGAGTGGTTTGCGTCAGCCGCCACTCCCCCATACATATGGGTATATAAGATGGCGGCAAGAGCTTTGCTGAGAGATTTGCTGAAGAGTCGAGCTTGGCTCAGCCCCCCAGGGGGCAGCCGGGGATTGCTGCAAGGGGAGTAACGTCTCCGTTCCCTCCTTCAGGGAACGTGGGTTACCTACGTAACCTAGATGTTCCCCTTTCAATCGTTTACTAAGACGTTACTTATGGGAACACCCATGTAAAGGGCCGCAGTCCCAAGCTGTGTTATGTGGGGTCCGATTTGCTGACAGGCAAGCGTGCCAGTGGAAATGGACACCAGCACGTAACCTGCCCGATGCCCCGGGAAGCCCGTAAGGGAGGGCCCCGCGGAGTTGCTAGGAGCAGTCGTCGGGGGGCGGAGACAATGACAAGCTTTATGGTCATGTGGAGAAGAATGCAAAACAACTATCTATTCTGGCTATAGATATGTAAGGGAAATGATCGTAATTGTGAATATAAACACGTACTGAAACATGTTGCCACAACCAGCGGGCGAAGGAGCTCCCGCCGGAGCACAGCCACGAACTACTTCGTCCTAGTCCAGACTGCAGGGCAAGGAGGACCAGAGTACCAATTGGAACTACTGGAATATGGCACACAGATCCCTTCTTCGGGGGAATGGTGCAGCAAGCCGACACCAGGCCGGTCCATCCTGCCAGAAACTTGATTTTATTTAAGTTAGCACACAGGAGGACACGGGCTCAACGCGGAGATTGTAGAACCGCGCAAAGGTATTAGGTGTCGCCCAACCCGCAGCTCTACAGATGTCTGCTAGAGAGGCGCCGTGCGCCAGCACATAGGAGGAGGCCACACTCCGAGTGGAGTGAGCTCGAGGGGGCACGGCTCACCTTGAGCTACATACGCTGAGGTGATGGCATCAACCACCCAATTTGCCAACCTCTGCTTGGAGACGGCATTCCCCTTCTGCCGTCCACCGAAGCAAACAAAGAGCTGCTCAGAGCGTCTGAAGCTCCGGGTGCGGTCCACGTACACACGCAAGGCACGGACAGGACACAGCAATGCTAAGGCTGGGTCTGCCTCCTCCTGGGGAAGAGCTTGCAGGTTCACCACCTGGTCTCTGAAGGGAGTGGTGGGAACCTTGGGCACATAGCCGGGTCGGGGTCTCAATATTACATGAGACTCAGCCGGCCCGAACTCAAGGCACGTTTCGCTGACAGAGAATGCATGTAGGTCCCCAATCCTCTTGATGGAAGCGAGCGCGGTCAGGGGCGCTGACTTAAGAGACAGGAACTTAAGCTCAACTGACGCGAGCGGCTCGAAGGGAGCACCTCGTAGTCCACACAGGACTAAAGAAAGGAGAGCACCACTCCGACCAAACATCTCTGAGGGTTCTTGCCACAGGCGGAACACCAATCAACGAACAGACCCCACCTCAGGGCATAGGCTTGCCTAGTAGAGGGAGCTCTAGCCTGAGTGATAGTATCTACCACGGCCTGGGGAAGGCCGGAGAGGTCTACCACGTTGCGTCCAGAAGCCACACATGCAGGTTCCAGAGATCTGGACACGGGTGCCGGATCGTGCCCATCCCCGAGAAAGGAGGTCCCTCTTCAAGGGAATTTTCCAGGGAGGGGCTGCCGCGAGGAGCATGAGTTCGGGGAACCAGGTCCTGGTGGGCCAATATGGAGCAACCAGCAGAACAGGATCTGTGCAAGGAGGCTCACTGGGGGAAAGGCGTACTTGAGGGGGCCCTGCGGCCAGCTGTGTGCCAGAGCATCCCTGCCGAGGGGGGCCTCGGACAGGGAGTAGAAGAGAGGGCAGTGGGAGGATTCCTGGGAGGCGAACAGATCTATCTGGGCCTCCCCGAATCGACTCCAAATCAGCTGGACCGTCTGGGGATGGAGTCGCCATTCGCCAGGAAGAGTGAGCTGTCGAGAGAGCGCGTCAGCTGTCTGATTGAGCTCTCCTGGAATATGAATGGCACGCAGCGACTTGAGACGCAACTGACCCCAGAGGAGGAGATGGCGGGTGAGTTGCGACGTGAGTGTAGACCTCCCTGACGGTTGATGTACGCTACGGTCGCAGTGTTGTCCGTGTGGACTAGCATGTGCTTGCCGCGCAGCACCGGAAGAAACCGACGGAGGGCGAGAAACACTGCTAGCAACTCAAGGCAGTTGATGTGCCACAGCCGTCGGGGCCCTGTCCAGGTCCCCGAGGCAGCTTGCCCGCTGCATACAGCGCCCCAGCCCATCGTGGAGGCATCCGTGTTGACCACAACATGCCTGGACACCTGGCCTAAGGGAACTCCTTCCCGAAGAAAGGCTGGGTCTGACCACGGGCTGAAGAGGCGGCGACACTCCGGGAAAACGCCAATCCGAAGCGTGCCCCTGCGCCATGCCCATCTCGGGACTCGGTCGGAGAGCTAATGCTGAAGTGGTCTCATATGGAGAAGGCCAAGCGGAATCACCGCGGCCGCTGCTGCCATATGCCCCAGGAGCCTCTGAAAATATTTGAGAGGAACCGCAGTCTACTAGCGTGGACATCACTTGACCAATGGATCGCGCCGTGACCTTCGTCGGTCGCCGTATGCAGCTCCTGCATAACCGATTGGTCAAGTCCACCCTCGTGTAACTGCTTTAACGCCTTAGCTTTATGGACCTGCAGGATGGCCATGGCGTGCAGTGTGGAGGCAGCCTGGCCTGCAGCATTATAGGTCTTTGCAGTGAGAGCTGACGAAAACCTACAAGCCTTGGACGGGAGATGCGGGGGTCCACGCCAGGCGGCGGCGCCTTGCGGGCAGAGATGCGCCGCAACCGCACGCTCAACCTGGGGAACCCCGACGTACCCCCTGGCTACCCCCCCCATCGAGGGTGGTGAGGTATGAGGAGCCCGAACGCAGGCGGGAGGTGTTAGGTGCCCGCCAGGTCCTGGTTAACTCCTCATGCACCTCCGGGAAGAAAGGCACGGGGAGCCCACACCCACGTACCAATCATCCAGCCTGGAACTCTCGGGCGAAGGTGCTCTAGGCACCTCCAGCCCGATGTCCCTGGCTGCTCGGAGGAGCAGGGCTGCCAGCTCAGCGTCCGCCTCAGACAAAGCAGCACCCACGGTGGGGCGCCGCCCTGCCGAGTCTTCCACTTCAGCGGGCGACCCTCCCACAGATGCCGTAATAGACATCTGATCATCGTCAGGAGCGCCAAAAGTGATGCATAGCCTGCGCTCAGACGAACATGCTTTAGGCAACTCAACGGAACCACGGGGTGGAACAGAAGTCCGTGGGGGTCGGCCCGGCGGAGCATTCTGTATCATCACCCGCAGCTCTAACTGAACCAACGGAAGGACCTTTATGGCCCCTCACGCTGGCAGAGGGCGAGGGCTGCCGCCTCATGAATGAGCGGCGGACATGCAGTGTGGCCATGGACATACTCTCGCAATGAGGGCATGTACCATCCACAAAAGCTGCCTCAGCATGATCTAGGCCCAAACACGAGAGGCAGCGATCATGGCCTTCGACGGATGTCAGGAAACTACCACATCCGGAGACGCACGGTCGAAAAGCAGCCGCGGACGACATACTTTTCAACCGCTAGAAAATTGCTCTTTTAGAATTTTTATGGGCACTCCCAGAGTGCTCAGGGAGAGCCGAGGCTCGTAGCACTCGGGGCTCACTGAAATGCACACAGGAGCGGCGGCCAGCAGCAGAACAGCAGTCGATGGTCCTCACAGCGGCACAGCAACCCCGGCAATCTTCTCCAAACACCAGAATAACGAATTTTCTTCTCCAGCTCACAGACGAGGCTCTGAAGCAGAAGTCTGAATGAGTGTATGCACGCCGCCATCTTATATACCCCTATGTACTGGGGCTATCGTTACAACTGTTTCCAACATAGATAATAAATCAGCATATTAGAATGATTTCTGAAGGTAACTGTAATTTCTGAGTAATGATGCTGAAAATTCAGCTTTGGATCATAGAATAAATGACATTTTACAATATATTCACACAGAAATTACAAAAACATTACAAAACAGAAATTAAATTGAAATAATATTTCACAATATTGTTTTTGTTTTTTTGTTTTTTTGTATTTTTGGTCAAATAAATGCAGCCTTGATAAGAAACTTAAAAACCATTAAAAATCATACTGATCCCAAACTTTTGAGCAGCAGTTTTACGTTAATATATATATTTTATATAATATCATTTTAATGCAAATGCATATATTTTATAAAATTGTAACTTTTTATTTAGGTTTTTATTTATTTCTAAAATAAGATATTTAAAATATAGACTTTAATGTATTGTATCTAAAATACACACACATATATAAGTACCTTTATAAATATTGCTAAATAATAATAAACAAAATAAATAAATTGTATTTTGTCAATAAGAATATAAAAAGTTTAAGTTTTATAAAATTATGCATTTATATTTATATATTATCTGTTAGTATTATCTATTAGTATAATATTTAATTTAAAAATACTTGTGTGTGTGTGTGTTTACTTATTTATTTATTAGTTAGTTAGTATAATATTTAATATATATTTGTATAGTTTAGTCTGTACATTTATATTAAAGTAAGCCCAGTCCCATGACTACCAAAAATAAAAGCGTTCGCGCGAGCGGAATAGAAAGTTTGAGCATAAGAGTATGGGGAATGAGGATGCGCATGCTGCGAGTTGTCTCTGAGCATGGGAGGGCTTGATTTGCACGCAGGTTTAAAATGAGCTCACAAGCTCCTGTTTCCTCGCGTGTAGATCTGTTTTCCTATCGTGGAAGTGATTTACTACGTGCGCCGGCGTTTTGCGCTCGGTTATAAATGGCAGTAAAATGTCGTCTATCAGAAAATGATTGTAGGCTATCTTTGACTGCAAGACTGTGACATAATGGCCATCTTTGGACCTCTCTCACTGTACAACATAGGACCACAGATTAGGAGCCACGATCACAGAATTCACCACGACTGTTTCACAATACCAATATTTTGTCTGGGACAGCTGAAATTCGTGTAGTGTGTTTCAGGCTTTAGGAGAATAGGAGGACACTGAAGTTTTCGCAGATGAAACTAAACCAAATGGCTCTGCGGGAGGCTTCATCTATATTTAGCACAGCTATTTGCTGTATCGCTGCCATAGTTTGACCAAACTCCCCACCAAAATTATTTCTTTTAAATAAACTCTTACACCTTTCAGTGTTGCCAACTTCTTGGAGAGTAGCTGAACAGCACTTGAAAAGTCACTAATGTCACTACAAGACATCATACGCTAATTAGAATATTCACAATGTCAGTACGTCATATTGTCTTGCCTCTCTGTGCTCACATACTGCATTTTAACACAGACAAAAGATCGCTTTAGAATTATAAGTTTCTATCTGACATTTTTGTCAAAATTGAGTTATTCACATATTCGTATTCTGTGACAACTTATTTACATAATGTGATGTTTCTTATGTAAGCTGTGTACATTTTGGGCCTTTTTTTTAGAAAACAAAAATGGTTCTATCTACAGGTGTCTATGGGACGTAAAAACTTTGAAGCTCAATATCTCAAAAGTGCTCAGAATGCAGATAGAACCTTATAATTCTAAGGCGATGAAAAATCTTGGTGTTCTGTTTGACTCCTCTCTTTCTTTTCAGTCTCATATCAACGCTCTTACTAAATCAGCATTTTTTCACTTACGACAAATTGTCCAGCTCTGTTCTATCATTAGTGTTAAAGATGCTGAAATTCTCATCCATGCTTTAGTTTCATCTCATCTCAATACTATAGTACATTAAAAACTCAGCCGCTCATATTCTCACTAGCACTAAGCGTTCAGCCCTTATCACCCCAGTTCTAGCAGACCTGCACTACCATTGGCATATCCCATCAAGTTTAAAATTCTCCTGCTTACATTTAAAGCTTTGCATGGTTTGGCACCTGGCTAACTTTGCAATCTGCTTCCTCTCTACTTCCACCTCGTCGACTGCAGTTCTCTGAATCTCGCCTGCTTGCTGTCCATTGGTATCGCCTCTGGCATGGGGGGCAGATCATTCACTGCTGTTCCCCCTAAATTATTGCATCTCCACAGATCACTCTGTCTCGCCAATAACCTGTCTGAATTCAAATCATTGCTCAAAACACACTTGTTTTTAGAATGTTACCTTTCTTAGTTGACTTTTGTTTATTACTTTTCAACGTCAGATTTTCCTAATATTTCCTGTATTGTTGATTTTACCCTCTGCATTACTGTTTGATATTTCCTCGCTATATAAATTAAACATATTATTATTATTATTATTATTATTATTATATTTAACCAAGAATATTTAGGATACACTTATTAACGATAAGGTACAACTTAAGGTATAACTTAAGAACAATGTAGCATTAAGAAAGTTTTAGGAATTTAAGTCACTTTAAGGAGGTCATCACCTACGAGTTAAAAAGGACAGATGTGACAATTTGTCATGAATTGTAAAATTAGTGCCAAGAAAGGTCAGTGCAGTATACTTATTAAGTGATTAAAATATTGAATGCCTTAGAACAGGAGTGACAATTCTGTTCCTGTTTTTTTCTGTGTACTGATCAGAATATAAATGGTTATTATTATATTATTATGGTTGTTTCTGGCAATAGGTTTTCTACATAGTTGTGCTAATTTAATCTCCTGAATCTTCTCACTTAATCAGATTATTACCATTTAAATCAATTTATACTACAGGGCTGTTGGATGCTTGAATCTGATTGGGTAATGAATGTCAGGTGTGTAATTATTTTCAGGGAAACACATTGCTTAAAGCCACGGTAAAACTGCACATTTCATTCCAAAGATTTGCATTTCAACAAAATCAAACATGGGAAAACGCTCAGAAATGACAGTGTGACTCTAATCAAGACTTTGCGATGTGACAGTGGCAAAACCGGTCTATTCATTCAAAGAGGGTAAAAAGCAAAATGGCTGACAAAGGTGAGGGGTGAAGGGTCAAGAGTAACAGAAAGGGATTATGGGGAATGTAGTGAGCTATGGTCCATAGAACATAGTGAAAGCTCCCTCTAGCGGAGAGAGGAGGGAGCCACAGCGGCACGATTTGTGACAGCTGCCGCATTTGAGGGAATTTTGCTCAAAGTCTAGTGTGACTGCGGCTTAATTCCAGGCAGGTCTTGACTTCAATACATGTCCATATCACTTCACCAAATGATTTCATTTCAAAGGTCTTTACAGCCTACAACAACAAAAGAACCAAAACTCACAATGACACTGACCAAGCAAATACATTTAACAAACAATAGGCTAAAAAGTACAAATTACTTTCATGCCGATTATTAGCTCTAAAATGTTTTGGAATTAGCTGAGTCTTGATTTGTGATGTGTAGGATTACAAATTTAAGAATCTGTTTAAGATCTGAAGATCCTACATCCTGATGTAACATCATATAAAAAACTAAGGTTATCTACATTGTATTAGGCATTTAATGTGAACATAGTGGCGTCTGTTTACTGAAAGGCAACTGGATGTGAATTTCACACCTTGGTAGTTCTCGTGGCCAGGTGCAGATTAAACCATTTGGGTACTGTTAAGTAAATTTGTTCAACCTCACAGTCGGGGGATGATTTCCTGTATTGTCTTTAGAAGGTCACTTCTGAAGTTTCTGTAAGATCAACACTTTTAAGGACTGCCCACTGAATGCCTATATAAACTACAATGAATCATGGCCTAAATTCAGGCTTCTTGATGACCACAGCAACACGCAGTGCATCTCAATAAAATTCTGCGAAAGATACCCAAGAGTCTCCTGGATCTATCCTTCAAAGAAGAAGTAAGTTTTCTACAGATGCATGTGGAATTACTGTAAATGTCTTGAGGTGTGGTAATCATAGTATATGTGTGCATTATTTTCTAATAATTCAAAGGCCTGTCATCAATTGTTCTTTATGTACAGCAACACAACCTTCACTTTTGACACAAAAACCTGACCTGTATAGATTAAACAACATGAATTATGAACTGACATCAGCTGCAGTTAATACAATCCTTCATCTTCATGATCTCTACAATCATCCAGCTCTCACACAGACCACACAAAAAGCCTCCTCATCTGGTTCAGTAAGGTTGTCTCACCAATCTCTCCTGCTTACTGCCAGAAATGAAACTCTGTGATGTTTTCCCCTATTTTATTATGCTAAAATCATAAATGTGATCATGTTTTGAAAGTGATGTGATTGTTTTCAGTGTTACTTACCGAACCGATCTGGAATCTTTGAACACAGGTAAGAGATACTGAAAAACTTCATTTCCTTTATGTTGTGCTCCAATAAACTGTTTTAGATCAAAAATATCCATCTTCTGCTCTGATGTCACCAACACAAAAACCAGAGCTGACCACTGTGAAGAGGAGAGTTTGGTTTTTCTTATTTCTCCAGATTTCAGATAACACTGGATCTCCTGCATCAGTGAATCATCACCCAGTTCATTCAGACAGTGAAACAGATTGAGGAATTTCTCTGCAGAGCGATTCTGCATGATCTCCTGTTTGATGTACTGAACTGTTTCCTTTTTGTTGTAGGAGTAGCTTCCTGTCTGTGTCAGTAGTTTTTGTAAGAGAGTCTGATTGGACTCCACTGAGAGACCCAGAAGAAAACGCAGGAAAAGATCCAGATGTCCATTCTTACACTGTAAAGCCTGATTCACAGCTCTCTGATGCAGCTCAGATATTGAACTTATCCTGTTTAAACTGTGTTCAGGTTCATCAAACACACTGATGTTGTTGATTGTAAAGGAGAGGTGCACATATAGAGCTGCTAGATGCTCCTGAAGGCTCAGATGAACAAAGCAGAAGACTTTCCCCTGATACAAGCCCAACTCCTCTCTGAAGATCTGAGTGCACAATCCTGAGTACACTAATGCTTCTGTCACATCAATGCCACACTCTCTCAGGTCTTCATCATAGAATATCAGGTTGCCTTTCACAAGCTGCTGAAATGCCAGTTTCCCCAGTTTGAGGATCATGTCTTCATCATTCACTTTCTTCTCATAGTCCTTCTCATGTTTGATGTTTGTCTGAAGGATCAGGAAGTGTGTGTACATTTGAGTGAGAGTCTTGGGAATCTCTCCACTCTCTGCTTGACTCAACATCTTCTCTAGAACAGCGGCTGAGATCCAGCAGAACACTGGGATGTGGCACATGATGTAGAGGCTCCTTGATGACTTCAGGTGTGAGATGATCCTGTTGGCCAGACTCTGATCACTGATTCTCTTTCTTAAATATTCCTCCTTCTGTGGCTCATTGAAGCCTCGCACCTCTGTCACTCGATGAACACACTCAGAGGGAATGAGATCAGCTGCTGCTGGTCTGGAGGTGATCCAAATGAGAGCAGAGGGAAGCAGATTCCCCTCAATGAGGTTCATCAGCAGTACATCCACTGAGGCTGATTCAGATATATTACACAGTTTCACTTTGCTCTTAAAGTCCAGAGACAGACAACACTCATCCAGACCATCAAAGATGAACAACACTTTATATTCTTCACTGGATATTTCCATTTCTTTTGTTTCAGGGAAAAATATATGAAGAAGATCTGACAGACTGAGTTTTTCACCCTTCATCAAGTTGAGCTCTCTGAAAGGAAGTGGAAATATGAGCTGGACATCCTTATTTTCTTCCCCTTCAGCCCAGTCCAGGATGAACTTCTGCACAGAGACTGTTTTTCCAATGCCAGCGACTCCCTTTGTCAGCACAGTTCTGGTGGGTTTGTCTTGTCCAGGTAAAGGTCTAAAGATGTCACTGCATTTGATGGCTGTGTCCTCTGTTGCTGCTCTCCTGGATTGTGTCTCAATCTGTCTCACCTCATGCTCATTATTGATCTCTCCACTGTCACTCTCTGTGATGTAAAGCTCTGTGTAGATCTCATTCAGCAGTGTTGAGTTTCCCTGCATCTCTGTTCCCTCATACAGACACTCAAACTTCTTCATCAGATTTGATCTAAATGTGTTGACACAGCTGGACTGGACTGATCTTATCTGATGAACTGAACTAAAACAGAGAAAGATTAAAGTTCATTATTTTTAAATTACTGTATCAACTATACATTTATCACAATCAAATTAACTTTAAAGAGCACTTTATAATCAGTGCATTCAAAATAAGTGATCGGAACTGTGATAATACAATAATATAAAAATGTCATGCTATAATAATTTTTTTTATCTGAACGTTATACCTGAGAACAGTCCGTTTACCTCCCCTTTTAAACCGTTTTGGCTCAATCATAGACACATCACTCTTCATAGACACACGGCTGGGCTCTGGTTCTGATGTTTTCTGATGAACTGGACTAAAAAGATTAAAGTTCATTATTTAAATTACTGTATGCAACAAATCAACTATAAATTTAACATGATCAAATTAATTTTAAAGATCACTAATCAATGCATTCAAAATAAGTGAACTGCGCTGTGATTTATACAAATTATTGAAGATCATTAAAAGATTATTAAATCTTCATGCTATAATCATATTTTTATTAAAACATTATACCTGAGAACAGTTCGCTTATCCTCACTTTTAAATCCTAGTGGCTCAATCATAGACACATCACTCTTCATAGACACATAGCTGGGCTCTGGTTCTGATGTTTTCTGATGAGCTGGACTAAAAAGATTAAAGTTCATTATTTAGATTACTCTATGCAACAAATCCACTATAAATTTAACATGATCAAATTCATTTTAAGAACACTTTATAATCAGTGCATTCCAAATAATTGAACTGAACTGTGATAATACAATAATATAAAAAATGTCATGCTATAATAATATTTTCATCTAAACGTTATACCTGAGAACAGTCCGTTTATCCCCACTTTTAAATCCTAATGGCTCAATCATAGACTCATCACTCTTCATAGACACACAGCTGGACGGTTCTGATCTCTTCTGATGAACTGGACTAAAACACAACAGATTTGATCCTTTATAATGAGAATCAGCTTAATATTACATCTTCAAAATAAGTATATTTTAATAAAAAGCACTTATGGGGGCTTTATGGTGTTGTTCTTTTTTCCTTGTAGACAGTCGACTTTTATATGTTTTTACTCAAAGTACCTGCATCCTGGAGAAAAGTCTTCATCTCTATATGTTTGTGTTTCATCCATGATGGATCTGAACAGTTTGATCTCCACCACTGACTGTAAATGGAAGAGACAAACAGTCACAAAAACTACATGAATTAAACAGCTTTTATCCACCTTATTTCAGATGTAGCAGCAGTTATATAACTAGCAGAATAATGGTAAACGGAAAAAACTACGTGTGCTGTGTGTCTATGCTTATAATAACGAATTTAAATTACATTTTGATAAATAACAGAGTGCGATGTCAACCAGTATAACGTAGGCCTAGAGTTTTGTACGGCGAAATAACTTAAAGTAAATAACCGGAGGCCTCCGGTTTCTTACATTAATGTAAGGTGTATTTCAGCTGAATGAGAGTTGAAGAAATAGATTACAAGATGCCTTCACTCAAATACATAAAGTTAGTCACATGTTAGCAACACTAATTATATTTTAAGTTTCGAAAAAATCGCAGTCGACAATAAACACACAAGAAACTTTGTTCATTGCTTTCGGATGAAAACATATCATACATACCGAATCACATTCCCATCAGGTAGCTACACAAATTCCTGCCTGTGCATTACAAACAATTTTATTAAAGATTTGAAGATATTCTGTATTGTAAATAATCGAGTCTGCCGTAAATGGCGACATCAACTCTGTACATGTACTTTCCAGAGGCGTAGAATTAGGAGGGACGGACTGGACGTGTCCCTCCCAATATCCAGCTACTGCCAAACTGTCCCTAGCAATAATTTTGCTCAAAAAATAAATATATGTAGGCCTGTATGTTTTTGTAATTTCGGACGTATCTGAAACCAATGAGATTACCTAAGAAGTTAAATAGGCTACGTTAGAAAACTGTGCGTTTTCAAGGACGCGCATTTAATTCATGGACACACCGGCAGAATGTAGTCACGCACCAGACGAGAAGCAGCGCCGCGTTTAACTGACAGCAGCCAAAAAAAACAAAAAAAAAAAAACAGTTAACATAAGAGTAGTTTTAATTTGTTAATAACAAGAGCAAACGGAAAGAGAAAGCGCAATATATGTCTATTATTAGCTCCCTAAAGCATTCTGACAGAAAATGGTTGAACGGAAAGATACACAATCTTCCAGCATTTGATAAAGTCATTATGAACATTAACAATAACGTACAAATCAAGCTGAAATAAGAGCGTGCAGTTTATCTGTAAATCAGATGTGCATGAAAGCGGTGTTTGTTCAGCAACAGCAGAGTACTCTTTCAGTATCATCCTGGATCCAGATCGATTACTGTTAATATAAAGTGATTCGTGATTAAAGATATGTTATTTCACAAAATCAAAATTGTGTCATTTTGTAAAACATACTAAAAAAAAACACACAGAAACAAAAAACTGTTAATTAAAATATAATGTGATAATATTTTGTATTTTCAAACCAGGAGATGCTGTCTGTCTGTTGAAAATAAATGAAAAGGTGCCTATCATTGTAGATTTGTTGCTCAATTCCTGTGTTGTACTGAAGACTAATTGATCCGTGACCCCAAAACCAAGGTACGTACCAAACCAGGACTTGTGTATTGTTAAATCCTTAGTTTAATCATTACTGTCTCATTTTGATAAAATATATTTAAAATATAAAATATATATTATTCAAACTCAATATACTTCTCAGCCCTAAGAGCAACACAAAAATACAGAATGTTGCAGAATTGCAAAACAATATATAATTCAAAACACAAAAGACAGCTCAATATAAAGTACTGGTATTTGTGAAATTTAAAAGGGATGCTTCATATTATCAGCACAACATCGCAACTGGCTGACAAAGGCTTAAAATATTATAATCATGATCTGACAATGTAAAAAGGAATTATGCTGATATGCCTTAACGATATGATAACATATTGATATGTGACTGAAGTAAGTCAGTTGTTATGAAGTATGTTTGGAGAAACTTGCTACGCGTCTGCCATTACTTCAGCGGATATTAACCACAGCGTCTCAACGGAAAAAAACCCCACTGCACTCTCAAGCACTCACACTTGAGCATTTCAGCAGAGCGCCTGGCGTTTTCAGCTGGCAAAAAACACTTTGGTGGACACACGGACTAACTCATGTGTGCAAGACAGAGATGTCCTTGAGCAAGGCACCAAATGCTCCCTGGGCACTGGAGCAATGGCTTCTCTCTGCTCCAGATGTGTTCACAGTTAAATGCTGAGAACAAATTTCGAGTATGGGTTACCATACTTGACAACACATCACAATCTTCACTTTTCACTTGACAAGATCACACCAGCAGTGTGGATATTCTTGGATTGCTTTGGATTGCTGCATTAAACTTGTGAATGAGACCACAAAGGGACGCATCTGTTGTGGATGTTCTACAAAAGCCTTCCTTATGTTTTAATGTCTGCCATGTCTAATGTTTTATTTATTAAGGGGGGTGTTGTTGCATTAATAAAATTCATAATAGAATAGACATATAACTTCAAGCTACTTTTGTTTCTGAATAAAGCAATAATTTGACAAAAATCCAAAGAATAACTGTAAACTGTACTACTGCGGTAGATCATCTACAAATATTATAAATCATCAGTGATTGTTATCGATTATTGTTATTTTCAGAGCTTTTAATGTACTCCTAATAACTTCATATACATTTATTTAGCTCTAATAAGTAGCTTTTTGGTGAGTAGGCCTCAAAATTGGAATGGACAAAATAGGTTTTTGCTCAGTACTAACTAAAATGAAAAATAACTCATGTATATTTCTGGCACAGGACAGACTTGGTGTTTCCAAAACAAAGGGAAAAGAAATACATGTATTATGGTAGCCACATCAGCTAGCACTCAAAATGAGTTGAAAAATACAGGCATATCAGCAAAAATCCAAAATCGTATATCCCTATTAAAATACATCTAAGAAGAAAGTTTTTTCACAAACAACTTAAATTTCTTACCACTCTTTGCCTGAATGTGCAGTCATTTCATTTTTTACAAAACTGTTCCAAGTCTTCAGGATTATTACATGGCTTGTCAAAAATGTCTTGGCTTTCTGGCAGTCCAGCTATGCTGGCTCTCAGCAGGTGTTCAACGCTGAAGAGCCGTTCTTGAATTTTGTTTAGGTAAGAAATACAGCCCTCTCAAACTTGGAAATGCTGGAATTCCCTTATTTCAATAGATAGCACATAAGATTATTCTCTGTGAATGCCATACACGTATATACATACAAATGAAGAGTTACTTGCAAAAACAGATAAACGCCACTTTCAAAATGAGTTAAAAGGACATGGTGGTGGGAAAAAAAATGGGGTGGTTGAAAAAAAAAATCAAGGTGGGTGGAAAAAAAAATCGGGTGGGAGGAAAAAATATTTTAACATTTTTTTTGCATTCTCTCACAAAGATGTTTACATTCCCTTGCAAAACTCTCTATAGTTTGCAGTGCTTCATACAGTCAAGTATAAAGAAATACAGTCAGTGCTAAGTCCAAGGTACGGTTTTGGGACATTGTAAACGCTTTATGTAAACTGTAGGACCAGTACACACCTTAAAGCATACAGAAAATTAACAGAAAGCGCTAAATTGCACGTTAATGGTTTTCCTCCCATAAAGAATAGGAGGCTTAATGAAGATGGTGATTAAAAAAAAAGACCAAATATGCTATAGACGTTATTAAAATATGTCTGTATTTCATGATACGCGTTTTCTTCCCCATAGAAAACTAATATGGCTTAATATAAGAAAACCGTAAACTAAAACGCTCAAATTTTATATTGTATTAAAAATAAATAGGCTATGTACAGACAAACAATGCTGTAATCCATTAAACCACGATAAGAGTTTTTAATGTTTTTCTACGGGGGAGAAAACATGTGAAACTTTGCACGTTCCATTCATATTCTGGGCTCCTATGCTTTCCAGTGCATAATATATTAATAAACTGTGTACCAGATTTGGTCTTTTTATATTACATTCTTTGTAAATTAGCCTACCTTAAGCATTTTCCATAACGGTTTTCTATGGGGGAGAAAAAGCTTAATGTTTTCTGATTAATCTGTTTATTAATATTTACCGCTCTGCAAATTAGTCACAATAACGTTTCTTCATACTGTTTGGCTGTTGCATATATTTCTTGCAAATATACATCTCACATAAAGCGCAACACTGCACTTCTCGGGTCGGCTGCGCTGGCATGATCCCCATTGTAATAACAGAAGAAAGAAATATGAATGTCTCCTTTATTTTGTGTACTTCCACAATACCAAACAAAACGTTACTAAATTGCTTTTGTAAAACAACAGGGTGCACTTTCTGCAGCACCTTGTTATCACCAGACAACTTAAAAGCTTATAAAACAATCAAAAACTAGTTTATTTAATTCGTATAAATCCAACAAGTGGTACGTACAGTCTTCCCCTTATCTGTATTGGGTTCACACCCACTAAGCCAAAAAAACTTTATGAACCGCTTCACTGAGCATATGGAGCTGTATGAACCACTGCAAGCTGTAAAGTAACCAGGAAGTGTTTGTCCGAACTCAACTGGTTTTGTGAGGGAACGCAAACATCTTTGCAAGGGAACGCAAAAGTTTTGTGAGGGAACGCAAACATCTTTGCGAGAGAATGCAAAAAAATATAAAAATATTTTTTTCCTCCCACTCGATTTTTTCCCACCCACCTTGATTTTTTTTTTCAACCACACCCATTTTTTTCCACCACCATGTCCTTTTAGGGGCTCTGTAGAAAACACAATCAAAAGATATGATAATACATTTTTAAATAAATCAGTTTTTGAAGACGAAAAAGTGTTTGCATTTATGATAAAGTGCAAAAATTTTTTTTACAATTCTCAAAGATAAACTCAAGTACCCTGGTTCTTCATATAATAACTCTTTTAAATATGTAAATAATAATTATAATAATTATAATAGTTAAATAATAAGTCAATCAAATTTAATTATGGTTCAAATGTATTATATTCATGTGTCATGATTCTAAAAAAAATATATATATATATACCAGTGGGTTTTAAAATTTTGACTTTCTGAATGGAAAACATAAAATGATTAAACAACCATTACTCCTTTGGACCGGCCAATTACTTCCGTCCCACCAACAACGACGACTCAGCTGTGAGACCTCAGTCAAACAGATCATCAAATCGCAGAAATCACAATAGCCCAGATGAATCTAAAAGAGTCCTAAAATGGGTAACTCTGATCCCTGGTGCCACCCAGTCTAGGATCCCCCATCGCAGTCCCACAAGGAAAGTGAACCAGCAATAGGATGATCCAATCAAAGCAACAGAGAATGGTCGTTGTCTGCAGGAACTACTCAAACCATCACCTCTTTGATCAATGTCTTGCCCAGAACCAGATAAGGGGGCCAATTAACAGGTACCCCTCAGATCATCCATGGAACAGATGGCCTGTGTCGCTAATGACCCGCTATTCATGAATTGACAATCAAATATACAAACAGAAAGGTTTATTATGACAAAAACCAGCCTGCAAAGCTCAAAGGACTTCACAGCATGACCTCAGGACTCTCTGGCCACTCCAGACCCCCCCTCCTCTCTGTATTCCACTGAACTCATCCCAATGTGGACGGCTATTCAGAATACACAAACTTTTAAAACAGACTATTTCTACCACAATTAGAGCAACAGTACCGATGAACAGTATGTTCTTTACCTTTCGATATGTGTGGTGTGTTTTGTGTAATCGAGTGTATGTGTATGAGTGAATCTATTCCCCTTTTAAGTGTTTGCATTATATTTCCTTTTAGTAGATAAGGCTACAAAATGTATTGACTGTAGGCAAGATATCTGATGTTTGGTGTTGACCAGAAGCTTGTTTTATTTCCAATATGTTTATATGAATGAGAAGTTACTATTGGTTACAATACTTGCATCAGGAAAGTTTATTGAAGTTATTGACAAAACTCACAGATATACCACGTGTGGGACACAGGTTAATTTTCACAAGAAACAGACTCAGCTCCGCTAACCTGACGAATTCTTCAAATTCAAATTCATCACATTGTGTAACCCGGCCAAGCAGATCACTCATCACTAACGTGTTTCCCAAAGACGTCATCCAAGGAACCACCAATCAGAACACCAGGCAAAGTCACGGAGGAAACCCCGGCTGTTCAAACAGCACACAAGTAAACAAAGTCTCCTTTGCTTGCTGAATTGGTGCACAAAATCCTTATTAGCAGCTAAAAGCCGAATCTCTGCTTTTGTGGTTCTACCAGGTTGCAATCTAAGAACTAGTAGCAATTGTTAGTAATGTTGTTTTGGGATTCCGTAAACCTCATAACCCTCTAGAACTGCATGAATGTGTGTATGCGTGTGTTTATGTGTTAGTAGTTTAGTTTGTGTGTCTTAGAGTAATTCAAATAAATTTCTGTTTCATTTATAAGGAAACATTGTCTTGTGTCGTGTATTGTAAAGTTAAACTTATGCCCAGATCCGGTTAACTTGCTCTTAAGAGTTAACAAAATAACTGTTTATATTATTGTCGTGGCCACGAAGTAATATAAACCTCAGAATTGGTAAAATGTACTAATTTAACCCTTTCGCTGGACGAACGGTTAATAAGTGCAAATTATTAATTCTGAATCAAGTTAATCTAATCAAGCTGAATCGAATCATTAGATCTAATTCCCATTTGATTCCCTATAATCATTTTGAGCTAATATCTTACAGCTCATTTCCAACATTTTGTAGAACATTTCTTTTATCTTTTATAACCTCCAATGAACGCTGCCTGTAAGTGCTTAGAAGCTTACGAGACTGCAATTTCATGCTAATCAGTATTTGGGTAGAGTGTGAATGTAATGTCTGTAGGTGTGATCTTCCCTGATCTCTGTGATAATGAGTGCTATAATTATGATGATTGGATTAGAGAATGTGAAAATCTGGGTAAATTCATGCAACTGCTTACATCCTTTGCATACTTTATCTTCTGAAGACAGCCTCCTGTAATCTGTATAAAACTACAGTGATTCACTACTTTAGTCAGTCTCCATGACTGCAGCATCACACACTACCATCTCAATCAAGAACCTGATGAAGATCATCTAAGTGGACTGTAGACAATCTCATACTGCATTCATCAACATTTCTTA